>JAMPIV010012732.1:0-162511 GCA_024509875.1 Oreohelix idahoensis
CAAAAGCCCTATTCTCAAACTGCCTGATTTGACACAGGACTTTGTCTTAAGAACCGATGCAAGTAATGTAGGACCGGAGGGGCTTTGTTGCAAAGATCATCTTCACCTGATGGGGAACTGAAACCAGTCGCTTATGCAAGCCGCAAATTGAATAAGGCGGAACAAGGATACTCCACAAGCGAAAAAGAATGTTCAGCGTTAATCTGGGCAATAAAGAAGTTTCAAATCTATCTGTATGGTAGGACTTTTGTGGTGGAGACGGATCATCAGCCTCTCGTGTTCTTGTCTCAGGCTAAGCATGAAAACGCAAGATTGCTGAGGTGGTCTTTATTGCTTCAACCTTATCAGTTTAGTATCCAATATATCCCAGGCAAATTGAATGTCGGTGCAGATTTCCTCAGTCGGCACCCCTGTGATCAAAATTAGAGTAATGGCAGACGTTAGGAGAGATGATTTTATCTATGTGTATCACTCGAGTTTTAGAAACTTGCCGTAGGCAATGTTTTCAAGCTGGGGAGATGTTGTCGTATAATATTAACTAAGTTATTACAACGTAAAATAATCTCCAAAGGATTAAAAATGTAAGGATACAAAACATGAAATGCGTAAGCTATCTGATAGTACAAGATCGCCCTGACCGCGGGTCATCACCCTCCATAAAAATTGACTTGCTAGACGGGAAGGCTGGAAAACGGTTACCATTTGAACGGGGAATGAGAACGGCGGAATCAACAAAAGCGAAAAAAAATATGACTGAAAAATTGCGTGAGACTAGCAAGGCTAAGGAGACGCAATGGGGGGGGGGGGGGGGGGGGGGGGGGAAGGAAAAATTCACGTCCCCAAATTGACACGAGGTACAGGAAAGGGACAGAAGGGCTTAATGCGATATGAAACGCCAAGTCCTTTTACGCTTTTTGAATAGCCAGCGGCAAAGCAATTACAAACGCAGATGCTTGAAATATTACACAAAATTAAAAAGTAAACTTTTCGTTAATAATTAATGATTAGGAATAATATAAAAATTAGCTGGCCGGATGGCCCATTCTGAGCAGTGAAATAATATGCTTTTAATTTATACAGACGGATAGATAATAATGAAGACAATGACAAAAGACCTGGTTGTTCACATCAGCGAAAGACTGCGTTGAATCAAACATGTCACTAATTTGCACAAAAATCGCGAACCTTGAAGAGACTCAAGTGCCCAAAATCTAGTTAGAATGAAAGAAGAAGGGACATTGGTGGAAGCTGTGGCTAAAAATAAACTTTACAGACAAAAATTGTAGAGGGGAACGAATAGGTTTGGTTGTTCAAAAACCCAAGTACGTTTTTTGTGAAAACGCAAGTAAAGACGGACGGGTGGGGGACTAACAGATAAAAAATCCATTACTTGACTGAAGCATGACTGAAATGGACTTTAGTGTAGGAAAATTTGAATTGAAAAAAACACAAGGCAGTATTGATTGGCCACAGACAATCATATTATCGGCGCTCAAACGCGCATTTGGGTCCTCATTCCCCTCAATAGTTGTCCAGTGATGAGACAGCATTTTAAATTTCAAGTGTGGTGATTTCCAAATGAAAAGTAAATTGAAATAAGTTCAGGGACGCCATACTATAGCCAGCAGCTCAGCTGAGTTTTGCTAGCATTTCTGTGTTCTTTATTCATAATCTGGTAAGATTGAAATTATTTCTTTGTATATTTTGAATATTGTTTAATGTTTCGAGTGATTTGATACTGCCATATCGAAATCTAGCCTTACAAACAAGTAAGGATTTGCCCTAGTTCAGGGTCTAGGGACAAACAATATATATAAACTCCAGCAAGGATTAGGAAGGACAGATCAAGTGTTGAGATCAGTGGAACATAACACCTATCCTATCCTAGGGCAAGAAGCTAATAAACATATTTCTGAATATGTAGTCTGGGAGAACTTATCCTATGGAAACCAACTTGTAAATGTGTTGTCATGGTCAGGAGAGATTCTGACCCCTGTCTAAATGGTGTTTACTCTGTAAATTGTTACGTGTAGAAGTGGCTCCATAGGTAAGGTTCTGAATAAACCGGGGAAACCAATAACTTTATTTCAGAGCTGTGAGTTTTTTTATGGTTGACACCAAAAAGGTGGTGTCAAATGCTGGGTGTAAATAATTGTCAGTGAGGACCCGTGCAGTGTCGCATCTCGGCAGAACAGACCTGAATTATTGCCCCCAAGCCCGGAGAGGTGGGGCCCACCCGATTTATTGCCCCCCAAGCACGGATAGGTGGGGCCACCAGATTCCAGCACCAGCCGCAGAACTACAACGCTACTTTCAAAGTTACGTAAGCAGGCTGGTCTGCTGGATTTACAACCAACTTCATAGACGGGGATAGCACCCACCCAAGTGAATTACTACGACAAAACATCCCATTTCCTTCCATCATTATGATGGAGGGGGAATGTTAGGAGGTAGCTTAGACATGGGAGGGATGAAGCCACCCCCAACACAGACACATCTATTCATCGTTCTTCTCACCAGGGGAACAAAAAATTATAAAACTGTAGGGCCAAATTACAACTAATCTTAGAAATTTGTATACGTACACACCTTTTATTTATCATGCCATTATTCATGCCATTCACTCATAAATTCCAAAATCTTTTCATATATTTCTGCCAAGAATAAAACCTTGGTCAGGAACAAATTAAATTTAAAAAAAAAAGATTTACTTTCTACAAATTTCAAACCAGCTGAATTTAGTTCATTGTGTTCTAAATATCATTTGATAATATTATATCATATAATATCTGTGTGTGTGTTTGTATATGTCAATACAACACATTACAT
This sequence comes from Oreohelix idahoensis, assembly GCA_024509875.1. Lineage (NCBI taxonomy): Eukaryota > Metazoa > Mollusca > Gastropoda > Stylommatophora > Oreohelicidae > Oreohelix > Oreohelix idahoensis. The sequence continues at coordinate 2,830 of JAMPIV010012732.1, forward strand.
TCAGTACCCTAGATTGTAACGTAGCCACATTCATTGGAAAAAAAGATAGGTGTGAGGTCGTAGTGGTAGCAAGAAAGGCCTTCTGAAAATTCACAGCTACATTTTTCTTCAGGAGCCTTCACAGTCTGACCTCATACATCACACTTAGTAATATCACCATCTTACATACCATCTCATGTTCTTTCTCTGTGTTCAATCCTTTCCTCACGCTCTTTCTTATTTTTTTCGTTATTTTCTCACTCTTTCTTATTTTTCATTTCTTCACGTTCTTTCTTATTTTCTCATATTTGTTAATATATGTTTATTATATCTTCATACTTGTTATGATCTACAGAACAAAATCATTCTCTACTCAAAAGGGCACTGACAATTTTTATTGGATTATTATATTTGCAAGTTACTGATCACGCTAATGTACCATGAGCTGGAGATATAATAATTTTATGCAAGGGCTTCCCTGAGACTTGAAAATTATTTCAAGGGTTTCTCCAGTATAAAAATGATGAGAAAGTCTGATTTAAGGCTTGGTTCAAAATTGGTGTGTGTATGCGTGTGTGGGGGAGGAAGGGAAGCAGGAGATGAAAGTATGGATGGGGTATGATGTACTTAGACGAAAAAAAAACAATGACCGTTAAATATGGTTATCAGATACCGAAGCATAAAAAGTATCACCGAAATAGGGGAAAGAAGGACAAATGAGACACCGAAGACAGTCGCCATTTTAAGCTTTCAATTTGCTCTACCTAATCCAAGCAATACTTTTATTTGTCCACTTCAAAATTATAATTTCATATCTAATGACAGCTCCACATTGAAAGAATTTAGTGTAGTAAAAGCAGCAAATAACATAAATAGAAACACAAAGAGAATATGATTTTATTCAAATATACCTTTATTATTTTAATCATTATATTTGTTTGAAAAGTCTATTTTCTTCAGTAAGTCTTCATTTTCATGCACACAAAAGAAATTCCTCACACGAAATACAATTTCTTCTGTTACAACGCGCGTCTGTATTGAGCGAATTTGGTCATAAGCGGTAGATAAATAGGTGAACAAAATCACAAAAACGCGAAGTCATGTTTGCTCATATGCGATTTTTCAAGAGGTGACTATCCTTTGCGCTACCGAGTACTACGAGGTGACAGCGAAAAACCCACCAAAATGGACGTAATAACTGTGGAGGAATCACAGTCACGACCTACGAGTGTGTATCGCGTTGTTTTCTGAGTTTGTGTACTTTAGGTGATAAAAGTATTTAATACAGCATCGCAAACACGAGTAAGCTTCATGCTTATAAGAATCCAATGAAAGCCGTAAGTAATGAGAAGCTTGAAATAATTAAAAGTTTTGAAATTAACAAGAGAACATGTGACATTGCAAGACCATGTTTATTGGGTTTGGTATGTATTTATTTTATTTGTGGTATTATTACTTACGATACTGTACAGGTATTTAGTGTTCTAGCCCTAACACTATTTTTCCCATAAGCCCTATTATTTTTGTTGCGCGAAATTCCACAACGATATTATTATTAATAACACATATTCACATATAGCACACACACATATCACAAAATAGTATATTGACATACTGACCTTTTACCCAGTTCAAAATGGCGCGAAAAAAAAGTAGGAACACGGGATAACAGATGCTATTGACATAAATATTCACTACTGTTCAAGTTTAAAAAAAAAACGTTTACAGTAAAGGAAAAACCTTAGAAACAGTCACCAGCATTTTAAAAACTTGAAAAACTGTTGTGACTTATGTTAACATCAAGGTTCAACAGGATTTAAATTTTAATCGTCAGTGTAAAGCCGGACAAATTCACGTTTTCCCGCAATGCCTGCCTGCAAGACAGAAAAAAAACCTTATTTTGCCGGACGTCTGGTAACCCTACCATTAATGTAACTATACCTGTTAGCCAAAACCAAAGAGCTTGGTGTAATGATATTATCGAGATTTTGAAGGAAAAAAAAATAGAATTTATTGAAGAACAATTTTTCCACTCAGATTTGAACAGGCGTCATTTCCTGACAGTGAAGTTGTATATTATTCGTGACTGGTTAAAAAAAAAAAAAACAACATGGCTGGTAACCTATCACGTAAAACACATAGCTACAGATTACACCGCTGCAAGAGTACATACAAACTGTGTTGAAGGCTTCCTGCCAGGATACCGACTGTAGTGAAAGCTGAATAAAGGAACGAGAAGGGAAATAATTAAACATATGTCATTACTTCCCTTTGTGCTTCCTTATAGAGCGTATAAAGCCACCACTGCCTGAAATGAAGCCTGGTACCACAGCATGCATGTAATACTTCAACGGTGATTTCTGAAGCAATGTGTTCTACATGATCAGGTTGTCAGCCCCACGCATAGTCTCTTTTTAGTCGTCTTTCGCATGCGTTAATTCGGATCAGCTTGTTAAACAAAAATAATACACGTGGTCCTATAGCAGATACTGCCGTAAGGGAGTGGAGTGTAAGAGACTTCACCATAGCAGGCTTTCCGTCATGGGATGGCTAATAACTCCGTGACTCTCAAACTGATAGGTCTTCGTACCCTCGGGAGTAACTCGGGAGGTTAATGTTATTGTTGATCAGAATCGACATCACGGCACTCCGGGCAAACCCGTAGAAGTTAGTCCCCCTCATCAAATGTCGAAGGGTATGAATGTTAACTGTTCCTGTATCGCGCTGCTTGCATACACAACGGATGCATCCTCTCATAAATCCATCCCTGCTGGGCTTACGTTTGATGCCATATCCCAGCAATCTTAGCCTTTTTTATTAATATTTTGCAGTGCAGAATAGAAGGAGCGAAGTGGTATGACAAGATCACTAATGTGGAACTGATGACAAGAGTCAGCCACGTGTCAGTAGGATACGAAATGATAAGAAGACGCTGGGGATGGATACGACCCACACGGAGGAACCTGCTGAATGCATTACAAGACAGTCCTTGTTCTGGAATACACACGGGTAAGAGAGGCAGAGGGAGAACATGGAGAAGAGAACCCACCTAACTGGGGATCGAACCATGGACCACCGAGCTAGAATATCATGAGATGTAGATATAACATTTTTTTATGCAGGTGTTCCCTAACACCTGAGAATTATTTCAAGGGTTCCTCCGGGATAAAAAGGTTGAGAAAGGCTGCTCTAATCTCTCTTTCACTACGTCATGTATAAATTCTATTCTTGCCTACCTTCTTAAAGCTGACAACTATTTACTATACACTACTCTCAATACACCCTGTGAAGTTCCCGGGGACCATGACTACTGCTTAAACCAGTAAGAGTTAACTAACATTAGGCTCTGCAAGTGGCTGGCAAATTCATCATGTGAAACAAGCTGCTAAAGAAATCATCTGTGCAAGGGGACACGAATGCTTGGTGCAGACTTCCTACAAGGGAGACCCGTTGCATTTGTGCTCCATAAGAAGCGAAAACAGAAATGAATGAAAGAACTCTTACTACAGCCTCAACAAATAAGAACACGTCCACGAAGCACTATTTTTTGTGGTGCCTAGTTGGCAGGACAGTTGGTCAGGATTCTACTCCCGTGGCAAGGCGGAGTTGCCGTTCAGAATAGTCCTGGGTTCGGGTCCAGGTAAGCCTATCATTTCAGTTGGTTTTTCCTGTTGTTTATTTTCTAAGAGTGCCTGTAATTTACCCATGTATGTGTAATTATTTATTTGTTTATTTAACTTTCATATCTCAGCCTCTTTTTGATTTCATGTCATATTACATTGTTTCTTTTTCTCCATTGTTGTTTTTTCTCCCTTTATTTCACTACTTGCTGTTTTTTTCACGAACACAAAATATCTCATTTCTCACTCTGACACGAGTAAGCACACCTACTCATATCTCTTTATCTCAACACACATATGCGCAGGTGTGAACACTTCCACCAAAAAATATACACATATACTTGACATAAAACAGGCTGACGAGGAACTTCTGCCAAAAGGTAAACTGACGACCAGGTAAACTGACGACCTAAGTTTCGCAAATACTGCGTACTGTTGGAATGCCTATGCGGCTCACGTTTATAGGCACGTCACCTAACTCACGTCAAAGGCGAAAACATGCACAAAAGCGCTCTCAGTAACTTTGCCAAAAATTTCCTAACACACACCGTTTTTCTTTCCTATTTTTTTGCAAACAGTTTAAAAATAAAAACATTCTCAAACAGTTTACCTATAAGAGAGCAAAGCGTTTATAAAAGGAAGAAAAACAGTTTTCCCCCCTTCCCCTACCCTCAGATATCTGTTACCATCTATTGAATGCTCAATGAATTGTAGCATTTGACAATAGAGTGGGTGTAAGATCTGTGTATGTCGTAAAGTCTTGAAATCCATGAAAGAAGTTCGACTGATCGAGACAGATTAAAATCTGGCAACAGCAGAACGGACACAGGGACTTTACGCTGCCCACGATGACATGTTATACACACATCCAGATTTTATTGATGTCGTAAAATATCTTCCCGGCCGGGACATAACAGCACGGATGCTCCATTGATGTGGTAATATAAAATAACTTCAGTAGAAACACATTAACTTCGCAAGGTCTCAAAACCCAGCCCCTGTAGACTCCAGCAGAACAGCCCTAACTGCTATGGTTTTGCCATGTCTGCAAAATGATATGAGATCGGCTACGACGACAAGTATGGGAAATTATGACCCTGGAATCCAGACCTCCAGGACGACCCAGAGGCCGCTGGGAGCAAAACATTTTGTTGTTGTTTTTTTTTCTTTTCTAACCAGCGGTACTCGAGCTTTCCAGCCCTTTTGGCCCAATGACATGTCATTGCGAGGCTGGGGAGACAGTAGACTTTCCTTCCAACCCGGTCAGGAGCTTCGCTCCTTCCCTTCCACAGAGGGTTTATCTGCAGGAGCCGTTTAGGTTCTTCAGTCAAATTCCCGGTCGATGACACTCCTACAAATGCCGGCGCCCGGGCTTGAACCTTGAAAACCTGGTCGCTAGCGCAACGTCTTAACCATTACACCAGCGCGGCTCCAAGAGCAAAACATTAGACAATCTCTGATGACCGAGGACTAGATTGGAAGCAGGCCAGGAGGGGAAGACAGCCGATAGGATAGTATGGCTTTCTCTATCTCTGACAAACCTCTACATCCCAGGGTAGATGAGGAACGACTAAGCTGTATTAAGAGAATAGGAATGGGCAAAGCTACATTGAACAACATGAGACATATTCTAACATCTAAACCAACTCACAAATTGAAACTCAGAATAATCAAATGCTATATTTATGTTTTATTACTGTATGGTGTAGAAACATGGCCAATGAACATGTGACACATTCATGTACAGAACTAGCTCAGACAGACAGGAAATGGTCCAAGGCATACAAGAGACACTACAGGCAGTTTCTAAATGGTGTGAGGAAAGCGGATAAAGGGTCAATCCCAACAAGGCCTGTGTGATGTGGTGCTCTTTGAACAAGTCTGAAAGCAGACCTTCCAGACACCACTTTCAATGGGCAGAACATAGAAAGGCAAGACAGGCTGAAGTATCTGGGAGTAACGTTTGATCGTGGGCTATCATTCAAGTATCATGTCGAACTAATCATACAGAAGTGCAAGCGAGGACTGGCAGCCTTAAAAACAATGGCTGCTGCGCGCTTGGAACAGAGACTATTTCAGTAATCAAGTACGGGCTAGGAATACTCATGCTGTCAGTGTCACAATGTGAACGACTAAAACGCATTCAAAATGAAAGGATGCGACTAGTTTTGGGCTGTACGCGTGATACCCGCATTGTGACAATGAGATACATGCTCGGATTGCTTTCGATTAGATCCAGATATGCGATGGCCCAGGCAAAAGCATATATGCGGGTAACCACCGACAAAAGACATAGCTGACATCAAAGGAGCAAGAATCAAGAGGGCGTTGTCATGGATGGCACAGGCAGAGGCTACCATTGGTCAGGTGACCAGGGTTGAAAAGGTATCCAAAGGGGAAGAGTAAAGTAAGTCAGGGGAGAACTAGATAAACTACCAGCAGGTCATCATTAGCCTTGGCACAGAGTGCAGATCTTGGGGTAATGGAAAAGCAGAGCTGGAGATTAATCAGCTGTTAAGTGATCATGCTGGGGATGATGACCCCATTGTGTACACTGATGGGTCTGTAGTGCGTGGTGAGAAATCAGGATGAGGCTTCTCTGCGAGAATACAGGGCAGGGTCGTCGCTGAACAGAGTGGAGCTTACATGACAACAACCTCCAGCATGAGAATGGAGGTAGAGGGAGTTACTGCAGCACTGAGGTGGCTGTCTGAAACTCCATCAACCAGGGCAGTTATATTGTCAGACTCTCAAGCCATGCTTCGGAAAGTTCAGAACGGATAGCTGCGGCAGGAATTGAAAACATCAATAGAATCCTCAAGTCTTGAAGAACTGGTGTGGATCTACTGTCCTGGTCATGCAGGGGTACGTGGCAATGAGAGAGCTGACACTGGCCTCGAGAGCACCCATAATGGGGACACTGGACATGGATAAGGGAGAGATACTAAGGGCTATTGGAGTCTGTGGCTCGTATGACTGTCAGTGGTGAAAGCCGAAAGGAAGCCACTGACATGAAAACGGATGTCCTGACCGCAAAACAGGATACAAGAATAGGATTTTGGAATGTCAGGACAATGAACGAGACAGGTAAACTAAGACAGGTCACGGCAGAAATGAGAAACTATAGGTTACACATCCTAGGGATAAGTGAGAGCAGATGGACAGGGGCAGGAAAAGTTAAGACAGCAACAGGAGAAACAGTACTTTACTCTGGAAGAGAGGATGGACAGCACAATGAAGGCGTAGCCATTATTCTACAGAAAGGGATAGAAAGGACATTACTGGAATGGAAACCCATCAACAACAGACTGATAAGATTAAGATTGAGAGGGAGATTCACCAACACTACAATAATACAATGCTACGCACCAACGAATGACAGCGATGAGGAGGTCAAGGATGAATTCTATCAACAACTGCAGAAAGAAATGGAAGGCACACCTAGATATGATCTCGTTATAGTAATGGGAGACCTCAATGCGAAAGTTGGTACACACAATACATATAATGAAAGAACAATGGGGAAATGCGGCAGCGGAACAGCAAACGAAAATGGGGATAAACTAATAAGTTTCTGTAGCATTAACAACCTGGTCATTGGAGGAACACTTTTCCCACATAAAGAAATTCACAAATTAACATGGGAATCCCCAAATGGTCGGGACAGAAACCAGATAGACCACATTGTAGTGGTGTTGATGGTATTGTATGATGGTGATATTACTAAATGTAATTGTATGGGGCCAGCTGTGAAGGCTCCTGAGATAAAATGTAGTTGAGAATTGTCAGAAGGCCTTTCTTGCTACCACTACGACCTCACACTTAATTTTTTTTTAATGAATGTGGCTACGTAAAGTGTCTAGGGTTATGATATGTAGTGTGGAGTAATAGGTTATAGATATACCCACAGATATTTAACAAGACTAATAATATTAATAAATGTTAAAATACACTGAACTAACTCAGGTGTGTAAAATTTTTTGATAGAATTATATTACATTTATTTTGTTCTGGATCAATTTTTTAGGTTGACCAGAACTTAAAAGGATTTAGAGATTATGAAAAGAAATGCATGGAATATTATATCATAAATGCAATAGTGTACATATATATGTACTATACTAGTTAGTTTTATTAAAATGTTCTAGTAGTCATCTACTTGGGAGGATAGTTAATGTTTGTGCTGTTGGGGTGGCCTCATCACACCTGTCTATATTGACTACACAGTGTCCAGAAAATGGTGGGAATTTTTATGGGGGTATTAGTAACTACAAAGTGTTGGTGAATGTCCAGCAGACCAGAGGCTCACTCATCTTGTAGTTGTAGCTCTGGTGCTGAAATCAGATGGTCCCACCTCTCCGTGCTGGCGGGCAATAATGGTGGTCTCTGTCACAAGTACTGCACAGATACACTCGAGTAAAGTCACCAACTGAATAGACACTGCTTTGTTGACAACAGAAACTCACAGCTCTGCAATCAAAGTATGGGCCATGTGTCAAAATCTATTCTCTACCCACGTCTGGACACAACACTGACACAACAACCACATCATACAGACAGGTCAGATCTCTCTGACCAAACAGCACATTACCATGGTGGTTTTACATCAGATAGATCCTCCCAGACTATAGATTCTGAAAAATATTTATTAGTTGTCTGCCCTAAAAGAGGATAGGTAATATGTTTCATTATTCTCAACACTTGATCTGTCTTGCCTAACCCTTGCTGGAGTTTATGTACATTGTTGGTCCCTAGACCCTGACTAGGGCGGGGGGGGTCTAGAGCAAATCCCTACTTGTTTGTAAGGCTAGATTTCGATATGGCAGTATCAAATCACTCGAACATGAAACAATATTCAAAATATATAAGGAAATAATTTCAATCTTACCAGATTATGAATAAATAACACAGAATTGCTAGCAAAACTCAGCTGAGCTGCTGGCTATAGTATGGCGTCCCTAAACTTCTTACACTTTCTTTCATATGGAAATCACCACACTTTAAAATCTGTGTCTATCACTGAACAACTATTGAGAAATGACCCCAAATCCGCGTCTAAGCGCCGACAATATGCTTGTCTGTGGCCAATCACTGCCTAGGTTTATTTGAATTCAAATTTCCTACACTATAGTCATTTCAGTCATGCTTCAGTCAAGTATGGATGGTTATCTGTTAGTCTGTCCGTCTCTACTTGTGTTTCTACAAAAATGTACTTGATTTTTGAACCAACCTTTCTCTCCCCTCCAAAATTTTGTCGTTAAAAGTTATTTTTAGACACAGCCACCACAATATCCCCTCTCCTCCATACTAAGTAGATTTGAACACCTGCGTCTCGAGGTCGTGTTTTTTTTTGTGCAATTAGCGACACTTTTAGATTCAATACAGTCTGTCGATGATGTGAACAACACTGTCTTTTGTCATTATCTTCAATATTATCTATCCGTCTGTAAAATTAAGAACATATTAGTTCACTGCTCAGAATAGGCCATCCGGCCAGCTAATTTTTATATTCCTAACATTAATATTAAGAAAAAAAGTACTTTTTAATTTTTGTAATATTCCTAACATCTGCGTTTAGCCGCTGAATTCAAATCAAGGGCTTGGTATCGCGCAAAAGCGTCCAATAAATGACTGTGGCGTAACATATCTATGGTCCCTTCTGTCGAGTTGCTTACTTTTTATGTCAACTTGGGAAACGTGACTTTTCTCCGTTTCCCCCCCCCCCCCCCCAATTGCGTCTCCTTAGCCTTTCTAGTCTCACGCAATCTTTCCAGTCATATTTTTTTCCTTTTTGATCCGCCGTTCCCCTCCTGCCTAGCAAGTCAATTATTATGGAGGATGATGACCCGCGGTCTGGGCGATCATGTACATCAGCAGCCTACGCATTATGTTTTTTATCCTGTAAGCTTTTTGTATTTCTTGATGTTATCGGGCAGATGTAAGGATAAACGAACATTAGAACACGCAGATTATAACGTATCTCGAGAAGTCAATGCACACCGGACAACAGAAAAGAACATTTTTAGGCGTTCCAGACATATGAAGACAGTTCTTTCGAGAGACAACCTCGCGCACTAGAATTCCAGTTCGACCAGATTAAAACTTAAAACGGTGTTGAATGATATGCTAGGTAGTTCGCCCAAATCAACATCTCAAACAGTGTTTTATTACATGCTAGAGCATCTAGACCAGTTCGCCCAAGTTAATATCCCAAAATGGTATTTCAGTATATTGGTAGACAGGTTCGCCCAAATGAACACCCTATAACGGTGTTTCACCACATGCTAGACAATTCGCCCAAATGAACACCCTTATAACGGTGATTCCCTGGCATGTTTCTGCGCATGATTCAAGCCTAAGACTATGGAATGTAAATCTCGTTCGATCAAGAATCAACTATAAAAACATCCCTTTCGTTCCTGCTTTTAAGCACCTATCAAACACCATACATACACACATAATTGTAGATGTTGTTGTTGCTGCTGTTACTGATCCAGCGACGTTTTGGCTCTCGCCCTTCGGCCCAATACCATGTAGTGGCATCTGCATGTGTTCGCAATTTTTGTTTGTTAAGGGTTTGTCTTATTATGGCGAGGTGCATGCATTTCAATCTAGACTGAAGTCCACTGATTATATCGGAAAGCAATGTGCTTTTCAAAAATAAGTGAAATCTGCTAACTGAAGCGCCGTGTTGATAAACTCTAAGCCCTGAAAAAGGACTACTAGCACCTATCAGCTAGCATGAAGTAGCCCTGAAAAAGACTGCTAGCCAGACCAGCGTTGATAGATACTAAGTCCTTGTGATGAATTTACCATGATACAACGTTAAAATATCTCCAATATAAAGATAAAATGTAGGGATAAAAATAATGCGTAAGATACTAGGAGACATGCTCGCCCATGCCCGCATTTCCTACCGCCAGTCAAACTAACTAGTTAGACGTGCAGTCGAAACGGTTACCCTTTGTAGACGGGAGGGAAACGGAGATCAAAAAAAAAAAAAAAAAAGGAAAAATATGACTGAACACGTGTTTGATTCTAGCAAGGCTAAAAAGACGCAATTGGTGGTAAAAGGAAAAAAATTCACGTCACTAGTTGACATCTTCTTCTTCTTCCATCCTTAGCCATCAACCGGCAAAGCAGTATGTGGCCAGTACGCCTAGTGGCGTCTTAGGGCAACAACAAATTGATCAATCTATCGCTGTTTCCACCACGCCTAGTGGCGTCTTTGTGGAACAAAAACAGACCAAACAATCTATCATTGTTTCCGTAATCAGATTGGTTGGCAAGCAGGTGATCAGCCCACTGTGCGAAGTTTTTACGACATGCGTGGTAGGGTGCAGTGTTACTATTCTTTGCTCCCCTTTCGGGCCCCGGTAACACACGGGTGCCTAGTTGACATAATGTAAGGAAATGGACAAAAAAGACCTTAGCTCTTATTCGCAACAGTCATTTCTTGGACGTTTTTCGATACTTGGTTGTTTTATTTGAATTCAGCGGCAAACGCCGTAGAGAAGGTTCTCGAACAAATTTCAAAAAATTAAACTTGAGAAAAAATATGTTTTTTCTTAATAATAGAGTTATGAATATAAAACCTAGCTAGTTTGATAGCCCATCTTGAGCAGAGAACTAATATACTTTAAATTATACAGACGGATAGATAACAAGGAAGATATTGACAAAAGACTGTGTTGTTCATATCAAACTAGCGACTGTACTGTCCATACTGTCACTAAAGTTTCAAATTCTTGGCCTTGAGACACGCAAATGCAAAAATCAAGCTGTAATGCAAGAGAGGGGGAAGGTGGAGAATTGTGGCTAAAAATAACTTAGGAGGCAGATTTGTGTAGGGTATTGCTTGTAGAACCAAGTGTGTTTTTGTGAAAAACCAAGTAGAGACATCATTTGCTGATGATATTGATCTGATAGCTGGATCAGAATCAGAACTTCAAGACCTTACCTCTAGACTGGAGAAAGTAACAAGAACGTATGGGATGGAAATTAATATAGAAAAAAGCAAGATATTGGTGAATAGCCATAAGAAACATGTTCCGACCAACATTACGTTAAATGGGCAAACGTTAGAAGAAGTTAACACCTTTAAATATCTCGGGTCCACTATATGTAGTGATGGAAGATCAATTAAAGAAATCAAGACAAGACTTGAGATGGCCTCAGCTGCCATGACAAGGTTGAATGTGACCTGGAAAAGTAACATCAGTTTTCCTGTGAAGATCAAATTATACAAATCACTTGTATTATCTATTCTCTTGTATGGGTGTGAGGGCTGGACACTCACTGCAGATACGGAGCGAAGGATTCAGGCTTTCGAGTATAAATGTTATAGAAGAATTTTGCGCATTTGCTATAAAGAGCACAAAAACAAATGTCTATGTTAGAGAGAAGATAAACACCTATGCAGGCCACCAAGAACCACTTTTGTCAATAGTGAAACGTCGAAAGCTTGCCTGGTTTGGGCATGTAACTCGTCATGACTCCCTTTCGAAAACGATCCTTCAGGGAACAGTCGAAGGTAAACGGAGAAGAGGAAGGCAGAGAAAATCCTGGGCTGATAACATCAAAGAATGGGCAGGACACGGTTTTTCCACACTTGTACGCATTGCTGAGGATAGAGAGCAGTGGAGGACCCTGTCTGCTGATGCTTCCATAAATGGTTATAGAGAGAAGATAAATTTATGGCACTTTTTGCTATAAATGAGTCATGACTCCCTTTCGAAAACGATCCTTCAGGGAACAGTCGAAGGTAAACGGAGAAGAGGAAGGCAGAGAAAATCCTGGGCTGATTATGGGCAGGACGGACTTGTACGATAGAAACACCCTGTCCTGATGCTTCCACCATGGCACCCCTACGACCCATGACGGGTTACGGGCTGAGATGATGATTCTTCTTCTTCTTGCGATCGCATCTTTGATGATTACACCGTCAGACGAGTTCTCATGATGAATTCGTCTGTTGTTTGAAGTTCCTCTTTAACTCCATATAGCTTTGAGTTTAGTGTTGAGTCATTGGGCCAGTATATCTTTCTTAACTGGTCATACAGAGGACAGTCCTGTAGAACATGCTCAGCAGTTTGTTCGTTTAATCCACATGTGCACAGTGGTGAAGCAGACAATCGTAACTTGTGCATGTGTTTATTCAGTTTGTTATGCCCTGTCCTGAGTCGAAAAATAGTTATCTGTCCCTGCCGGTCGAGAGTGTGATAGTCGTCTTTGGGTTGGTTCTGTTCTCTTCTTATAGTCTGGATAGCTCTCTTTTTCTCAAAGTATGTGACTTCATTATCTTCTTGTTCACATTCTCCTCCCTTTTTTGCAAGTTTATCTGCCTTTTTCATTTCCGGGTACACCACAATGAGATGGTACCCACTGAAGTATGGTTCTCTTTTTGGCAGCTACCTTGTTTAGTTCATTTCTCAGATGCGGGAGTTTACCACCCTTGAGAGCTTGCAGGACAGACAGTGCATCTGTGAGGATGACTACCTGGTGGCAGTCAGAGTTGGTGTTATAAATCATATTTGCAGCTTGCTCTAGAGCTTGAACCTCAGCTGTATAGTTGGAACAGAATTTACCAGTGGGAATGTGCCTAGTCTCATAGTGGTTGTCAGGATATGAGATAAAGATACCGGCACCTCCATTCCTAACAGCATTAGTTGCTGATCCATCTGTATAGGCATGTATCCATGATTGATCGGGATAGCTTTCTTGGATCATACTCAATGTAGCAGTTCGTTTTTGCAGATCATTATACTCACATCCACTTGTGAGACCACTGACCGACGTATTAATTTGGAGGGCACTGCTGGCCTGCTCCCATGGTACAGGGTATAGGGTGGGCTTCAGTGGTGTTGTCTTCATAGATAGGTCTTCTTGATGCTGTCTTATAATGAGATGATGATGAAGTAGAGACAGACGGACCAACAGACAATAATACACACTTGACTGAGATCTGACTGAATTTGACTTTTGGTTGTAGATTTGAAAAGTTAGGGGGGAAGTCGGTGATTGGGCAAATGTAATCATATTAGCGGGACAGAGATGCGCATTTTTGCCATTTGATATAATACTGTCCAGGGACACAGTCGGTTAATGCCTGTGGTGTTGTTCCTAGAAGATAGTACATACATTTAGAGGGACGCCATCATATAGCCAGCAGCTCAGCTGAGTTTTGCTAGCAATTAACTGTGTTCTCAATTCTGAATTCTGGTAAGAATGAAAGTATTTACTTTGTACATTTTAATATTTCGAGTGATTGATACTGCCATATCATATAAAATGATTACGACAAGTAAGTGCTTGCTCTAGGTCCCCAGCCCAAGTTCAGGGTCTAGAGACAAACAAAATATATGGACGCCTAACTAAAACTATGGAAGGCGGATCTATTGTTGAGATCAGTGGGAACATATCACCTATCTTATTGAATAAAAGGAAACTATTGAACATATCTCAGATGCAATGCAGTCTTGGGGAACTGATACTATATGAAAACAACTGGGTAAGATGTGCTGTGTGGTCAGAGAGATCTGACCCATTCTGTGTAGTGTTGATGTGTTGTGCTGTGTGTAAGAGTGGTGCAGTAAATAGATTACTGACACAGCGCACAACTTTTGTTTCAGAATTGTGAGTTTCTTTTGTGGCACTAGGGTTGTGCCACATAAGTAATCAAGATTGCACAAGCAGATGTGTGTGCAGCCAAACAGTGTGTCGGTGCAGTCTACCATGGTATTCTAGCTACCGAGAGGAGTGGGCCACCGGAATCCAGCATTAGATCTTCGCAGACAAGATGAGTGATTTAGTGGCCTGCTGAGGATTCACCATACTCCTAAAGAATTTACAAATATTTCCCTCATAAATATACTGACTTTGGGAAAGATACATTTATTAAAGTTCATAAAACAATGGACAAAGCTTGTTCTAGTCACAGAGTGGGTGTGATGACACCACCCCAACAGCATATCCAGTAATAGTTTCCCAGAGACATTAAAAATATAATTAATATTAACTAGTCTGATAAAATACTTGTGTACACACATTCCATTTTATTATGCCATATATTTATGCATTCCATTGATAACTCCATAACATTTCATATGTTCTGACCAATTAAAACATTGGTTCAGAACAAATAAATTTAAAGAAAATTTTAATATTTAAACTAAAACAGCCTGAGTTAGTTCAGTGTGTTATAGAATTTTATTAATATTATTAGACATTAATTATCTGTGTGTGTTTGTATATTTTACTACAACACATTACATTTCAGTACCCTAGACTTTTTAACGTAGCTACATTCATAATAGTAAAAAAAGATATGTTTGAGGTCGTAAGTGGTAGTAAGAAGGGCCTTCTGTAATTCACATCTACATTTATCTCAGGAGCCTTCACAGCTGACCTCATACATTACACTAGGTAACATCACAACCATACAGTACCATCAAAAACCACTACAGTCCTGAAAAGGACTAAAATTATCTATCTGCTAGCACGATAAAGCCCTGAAAAGGACTTTTTCTGATAAGGACTGCCAGCTACCCCAACGCTGCCCGTACCTCCTCAGTGTTCAGCGAGCACTGGTTGTGTGCGTAGGTAGAGTACTATACGTTCGCAAAGTGTTCTTTTGCTCCATGCAACGTGTTCCACTTATCTGGCCTAGTAGGAAGGAGCATTTTCCTGACATCATCGAGTGTTGAACACTCAAAGAGGTGGTGGTCAAAAGTTTCATCTGAATTGTTGTGTCTAGTGGAAACCAAGATGTGAGGACATTATAAACATGAAAAAGCCAAGGAGAACACAACAGGATATGAGATTAACTTCATCTGAATCAACCATAGATTTAGAAATAATGTTACGAATGCAAAGACACGCCCAGCTGCCAATATTCACTCAGATCATAAGTTCATAAGGTGGTAAAATTAACAGAAAAAGGTAATCCCATGGAAGACATTGCCGTAGGTGAATGAAGTGCTAGAAAATGTCACTATACTAGGCCCAGCTCTATGAGGTGGGTTGACCAACCTCTTTCCTCGCTGCTTTGCGATCCCTTCCCTTAACCCAAGAGATGAGTCAGGCACCAATTTATAGCTGAGTAGACTAAAGCATGATGCTACCCAGTTTCGATTCAGGAACCCGTTAACTTTGCCGCGTGAGGTATGTGCTTTAACCACTCAGCCGGTCGGATGCTCAAACCGTTTTACTTGCTAGACACCAGCAATGATTTAGATAAAACGTTAAGAAAAATAAAACGGAACTATCGGTATTAAACCACCCGTGTGTTACCGGGGCCCGAATGGGGAGCAAAGAATAGTACACTGTACCCTACCAAGCACGTCGTAAAAAGTGACTAAGGAGGGTTGGGCACGAGGATGGTTACCCCATCCCATAACAAACTTTTAACACAAAAACGTCAACAAACACTATGGATAAGTCAAATATGGAATATAAATCAACTCTGCCGCCCAAGACAGAAGACGGTACTCTGGGAGGTGCATGAAGCAACTCAGAGAAAGCCGACAGGAGTCTGGGTTGACGATTAATTAACCTTTCTTCTTCTACGAAAATATCCAGGATTGGCACCTGGAATGTTTGCACTTTACACGAACAAGGGAAAACTGCACAAGTAACAGCAGAAATGGAGATTACAGGAATGACATCCTGGGTCTCTGCGAGACACAGTGGAAGGGGGTAGAGAGGAAGAAATTGATAACAGAAGAAATGGTGTTGTCCTCAGGACATCAGTGGGAAGTGCCCACCGCAGTGAAGGGGTGGCTCTAATGCTGTCTAGGGAAGCACAGAGGGCACTTATAGAATGGGAAGCTATGGGACCACGAATTATAACAGCAATGTTTAAAACAGCCAAAAAGAAAATAAATATAAACATCATCCAGTGTTTTGCACCAACAAATGATAACGAAGAATCTGAGAAAGAACAGTTTTACACCAGACTGCAAAATGTCTTGGATAAAAAGGGAAGAAAGGACATCACAATTTTAATGGGGGACCTAAACGCAAAAATAGGAACAGACAACACCGGCTTTGAAGCAATCATCGGAAAGCATGGATTAGGTACGATGAATGAGAATGGGGAACTATTCACAAACTTCTGTGCTTCAAATCAACTGGCTATATTAATATTTCCACACAAAAAAACAAAAAACAAATATAAAGCAACATGGATATCACCAGACCACAGAACTGAAAATCAGATCGATTACATATGCATAAATAAGAAGTTTAGGTCATCATTACGTGATGTAATAGTATATAGAGGAGCAGATGTGGTATCAGGCCACCATCTTCTGTTAGTCAAAACAAAATTAAAACTCAAGAAATTTAAAACAGTATATAGCTACAGGATCCCATTACACGCCCATTGAGGTATATTGGGAATATGATGTTAGGCCCATATTTTCTTGACCATCGGCACACAAAGGGTGATGTGGTCAGCATCACGCCGGGCCGCCTTAACCTTCCCAGAGTTACTCTGGTACCCAATTCATGAGGCTGGGTCGACCCCAGGGCCGTTTGCAGTCTAAAAAAATCCCACCTCAACTGGGGATCGAACCATGGACCACCGAGGTAGGAAGCCAGTGCACTAACCACTGCGCTACCGAGGATTCCCGCATAGCTATAGACAACAGTATAATGTGGGATATCTAAGAAATCAGGAAATGAGAGAAAAATGTTCAATCACAGAATCCAACAAATATCAAGTACTCCAACAGCTGGGAAATGAAGCACATATGGAAGACCATTGGAAACAAGTAAAAAATATATGGAACGCGACGTGAAGACGTACTGGGAAAAAGAGAACATCAGCACAAATCATGGATAATAACAGAAACCATAAGCAAGATAGAAGACAGAAAAAAAACAAGAAAGCAGATTTAAGCAGATGGAAAACCAAAAGCTCCAAAGCCAAGGCTCATGAAGTGTCCACAGAAAAAAAATATTAAGTAAGAAGAAATATCAAAAGAGACATAAGGAAGTATTTTGAAGAGTTGGCAAGGGAAGCAGAGGAAGCTGCAGCCAAAGGAAATATAAGCGACCTGTACAACAACACAAAGAAGCTAACAGGGAAATATAAACAAGAAAATGGCCTCATCAAAGATAAGAATGGAAAATTGCTTAGTAATATACAAGAACAAATGAAGAGATAGACATAACATTTTGAGGAACTTCTCAATAGACCAGCTCCAACAAATCCCTCAGACATCCAGCCAGCAGAAGAGGAGCTACAAATCAGCTGTGAACGATCAAGTAGAGAAGAAATAAAGAAAGCCATAAAGCTTCTGAAAGATGGAAAAGCAGCTGGTCCAGGTGGCATTCCAGCAGAGGCCATCAAAACAGATATTGATACCTCTACAGAGATATTATACAAACTACTTGGCAAAATCTGGGAGAGATAAGAAATACCAGCAGAATGGAAGGAAGGTTATGTGGTCAAGTTGCCTAAGTAGGGAAATTCACAAGAGCGCACACATTATAAAGGAATAATGTTACTACCAGTGCCAGGAAAAGTACTAAACATAATCATCCTTGAGAGATTAAAAGAGTCCATAGACAAACGAGAGATGAACAAGTCGGTTTTCGACAAAACAGATCCTGCACAGACCAGCATTCATGTTCTCTAGTAACTATGGTTTATACAGCAAATCTGATTTATAGGATGAGATTGTCATGTACAACATTAAATTAGCAGCCTTGTACACCATGCCTGGGGGATTTCCTTCAATAATGAATCTAAAAATAACATGAAATACGAAAGAACAAAAACAAAGAGCCAGCTGGTGGCGCAGGGAGATTTATCCAGTGCTGTGAAATGTCGGAATGAACTTCCAGCGATAACTTTTATTTTTCCTAAAAATTTCAACGTCTCTGTTTATTTATCCAAGTTTTCTCGCGCCTGATTGGGAAACACTGTAGTACTGTCTGGTTGGAGATGTAAGACACAACAACTTTGATAAAGGTGGGAATAATGGGGAGGGGGGAATGGAAAGGCAAACAAAATATCGAACTATTGTTGTGCTTCCGTTTCTTTGTTGCTCGATTTACTTTTGTGTGTTTGTCAAGAGTACTTAGATAATGTTGGCTGGTGAAGGTGGCGAAAGAACAGCAAGGAAAACAAACATGAGAAATTGAGAAGATAAGGGAGATATCGGGAGAAGGAGATGTATATTATCGGGAAAAGGAGAAGTATATCGGGAAAAGGGAGAAGTATGTTAGGAAGTAAAACTGATAAAATGAAGAGAAAGACGAAGGAGGCAGTGCAGAAGTAGCTGCTTTTTGAAAGTATGTGTGCGCAGATCCTTGTAATATTTTGTCCATTTTTCCAATCCGTGTATGGGGTAGGGGGAAAAAGTGAAAACAGGTCAGGTGAAGAAAATGAAGAGATAGAAGAAAAAAAATCTATTTATATCAAAGGAATCCTTGTAGAACCAACCTGACAAGCAACCCACCTGACGTAACCGTGTAAAGGTTACTTCATATTAACCATCTTGAATGATGGACGCCCGACAAGACTGGCAACTAAACCTGAGGACACTGACGGCGTCATAGATCTGGCATTGATTTCTAATGCTGCCGCAAACCTTGCACGTTGGAAGGTACTAGAAGCACAGGAAAGTGATCATCTACCTTGTGTAGTCCTCATTGCAAAGGGGAGGGCAACCAGACACAGGAGGCCTAAACACACTTTTAAGTACTTTGCTATTATATGACGTAATAGCCCTCTACATATATTGCGTCAAAATGCCAGGAAAAAGACACTTAGAACACCTTTCACCCAACCACCCTGGTGGAATGAGGATGTAGAAAAAGCATGGATAGAAAAGGAAAGAGCGACGAAAGAATGGAGGAAAGCACGAAAGAGAAGTACAATGAATAACGGAGGGTTGAAGAGATAAAAGAGAAATAACAGAAAACCATCAATAGGTTCAAGAGCATCGCAAGGGAAGCCAAAGACCAAATGTGGGAGGCCTTCGTGACACAGGTGGGCACGGAAAAGACCTTACAGAAATTATGGTCCTTACATCGACGAATGAACAGGAACAATATAAGCCAACCCTACCTAATATTCTGAGCTCCGCGGGAATAAGTCTGAAGACCGATGAAGAGAAATGATGTGTATTACTCAGTCGGCATTTCACTCAGACGGATAAAGGTGATAAAGTTGCCCTTCAAGAGATTAAGAATCGTGTACTGGAAAATGGCCTCAGAGGCCAGATATATTTCGACCTCATATCTGACGAGGACTTTATGCATACTTTAGAAGCAAGTAGAGACACTGCTCCGGGTCCTGATGGTGTACAGTATCAACACATCAAAGAGCTTGATGACACAGGCATTATGGATGTAGTGATGGATTTCAACACCAGTATACAGAATGCTGAGGTGCCGGAAGACTGGCTACATAGCTACCTACGGCCACTTCCTAAACCTGGTAAAGACCCCACACTGCTTAGCAGCTATCGAATCATCACATTGCAGAATGTCTATGGCAAATTACTTGAGAAGATAGTGGCGAGACAATTAATGCACCACCTTGAAAATGCACACTTTCTCCCTGACACCCTGGACAGTTATAGACCAATAAAGTAACATGGGGTAACGCTGGAACTGATGGAGTTGTCCGTGTGCAATGAAGATAGTCATTACAAAAAAAAAAAAAACCCTATAAATTTGAATTTCACTTTGAAGACAAGTTTTTTACTCGGATAATTATCATCGATTTTTGCATTAAAATATATATATATATTCTTTTTCTAGATATATATATATTTTGTAGCCGTCATCGGACAATCAGAGGTTTGTAGCCGCCATCGGACAATCAAAGAGGTTTGTAGCCGTCATCGGACAATCAAAGAGGTCCGTAGCCTTCAGCGAACAATCAAAGTGGCCTGTAACCTTCACCGGACAATCAAAAGGGTTCCTGGCACAAGACAAGTTACGAACCCCTGACGTATACGTATTTTTCGTAAGGGATGGCATCAACATGGGAAACGATCACCAGACAAGTATACACGAACACATAAACAATCAGGACATTCTACAAATATTATCTTTTTTAAAAAGTATAAGGAAAAACCACATGCACAAATATACACACACTTTAACAGATGGTGTTTGCCAAGCAGTTACCACCTGTTTTATGTTTCTTGGCGATGCTTAGTCAGCAAGATAAGACTGGCTGATCGCTGGCATTCTATTCCTGCGATTTGGTTTGGTTTGAAGGATTACCTTTATTGCACAAGGACAACTCCATCAGTGTTCCGATCTCCTCCCTTAAATCAACCAGGAGGATCTCAGCACAGTGCACGAGCTCCATAGCACCGACGAGAGTCCCAATGTACGTGAATAGGAATCACACATTCTATAAATATTTTTGTCGTGGGTAGGTTTCTAATTTTTAAATTTTGCCAGGGCAGTGGCCTTATGGCTACTATATACGATTTCCAACTGCCGTGGGATTTTTACCGTGCGCACCTTGCACGCGGGGCTTCCTATTCGAGCGAATAGTAAGGAAACAATCAGGGAGGATTATTTTCAAATCAGGGTCGAAGAAGGTTAAGGTGACCAAAGGATATTTACAAGTGTAGTACAGAAGGTGGTATTTAACAACGACAGTGCAGGCTTAGTGGTCTAACAACCACCTGAGTGGACTTGGTGCCCCTGCTCCGAGGGACCCAGGAAAGTCTTCCGCTCACCCCGCTATTGCCCTGGTTCTAAATCATTTCCACATTAATGATCTTGTCATGCCGTGTGTTAATGGGGGTCCGAAAGGGGTAGCAAAAGATTTCTAACCTAGTTATCTTCCAAGCATGGAAAAGAGGACTTAGAAGGGCTGGGTGTGGGGCTGGCTACCCTATCCAGTTATTGTTATTGTTGAACACAGTCGACATCATTGCACTCCGGGCAAACCCATAGGTGCTCAGTCTCCCTCCGTAAATGCTAACTGTTCATGTAGCTCGCTGGTTATAAACACGACGGAGGCACACTCTCATACGTCCATCTCTACTAGCCGTACGTTTGACGCTAAATTCCAAGTCTTAACCTTGATGATTCATCTATTTCAGTGTCATTCTCTAACAGGCGATCATTAATTGTTCTCAGTATATGTCCCTTATCGACATCCAGTGTCCCCGCTGTTGGTGCTCTTGATGCTAGTCCGTCAGCTCTCTCATTACCGCGTACCCCTTGCATGACCAGAATAGTAGATCCACACCAGCTCCTGCAGAGCTTTATCTGGTAAAACTGTAAAGTTACTTAAGCCATAACAAAAGCAACAGACAAGAGTTACTGCAAGTAAAACGAAATATCTGAGAAAAGCAACTACCAAAGTACGAAATGATCTAGTGCAGGGTGGTCCAACTGTAGTGAAATACATTGATACAGAGCTAAAATTGTTAATTATAACTATTAAAGTCATAATAACATAAGTAGAAATAGGAATCGTTGAGTTGTAACGCGTCTTCTGTATCAACGCCATTCATAGCATTGAGATAAGAGCGTACTGTGAAAACCGTATTGCCGTGGTAAAAAGTATTGGACTTTATTCGACACGTCAAGGGTTAACTGAAACTATTTTGAAAACCCCAAGTTTAGTACTGCCTAGAAAGATAGTACGATTCAAAACACGGGGAGGCATAAAAAGGACGTATGAAAGTGAGAGAATGGACACAGGCTGCTTGTTCGCCAAGTGTTAGATGTTCGAGCTTGCCGCTCGAAACGACAGTGCGCGGCGATAGGGAGAGGTGTTCGAAAGCTTAGACCGCAAGATTGGAAAAATTTAAAAAAATACCCGCAAAAAGTCAAATGCTATCGTCTAACTGTAAGGCACACAGTGAAACGATATATACACACACACACACCATTAAGATTTGTGTTTACTTGACGCTCGTTTTCCATAATATGAGAAAGGATGAAATGGAAACCAGCGGACACTGATATGGAAATTTTATGTAATTCTTTAATTTTAATACTACACACAAATAAAACTTAGTGGTTTAAATAGCTTAGATTCCCCTGAAAAAGTATATGCTTTTAAAATATTAAATCGGACAGAGAATAAGAAAGTTAGTGACAAAAGACGGTTTCGGTTTTGAGACAGACCGACAAACGCATGCTCCGTTTTTTTTGCATTCACAAAAGTAACTTTGAAGTGTCCTTGGGGAAAAGCCAGCTAGGGTATCGGTATATGCAAGGGGGAGGGGGAGACAAACAGGTTTTGCAGTGGAATTTTGAAATGAGTGAGAGGCAGAACTTGGTAAAACCCAAGAATCAAGTCTGTTTTTTGACTTGTGCTGCAAATATTCGGATTTTATTTTCAAAATTCAAATGTGCTGGCTACCATTGGCTAATGCATTCTATATTAGTAACCATTTAGAGGGGTAGGACGCCATTTGTCTGAAGCAGGTTGATGTGATACTAGAAGTGTGTAATATTAAAACTAAAAGTGTTTGACACAGTCTAGACAGCAGCACTACTGAACTTGTGCCATCCATCTAACCTTTGCTTATTTCATTGAATTCTGATGTTTTGTCTCCTGTTACCAGCTGGTGACAGGAAAGCTGAGGTACGATTTGAAGACAACAAAGTCTCTAGTCCAGCTTATCCTATATCATTATCAAGTGGAGCTTTTGCAGAGCCATATCCTATACTGAAGCTTCACGAAGGAAATTGCAGGTTATGTGCCACAGACCAGGCAAACTGACATCTTATCGGAATAAAGGTTTCCCTATTATATAACAGAAACTCTCTGGGGTATATGATGACACAAACCAGCTATTCTAATACATGACTCACCTAATCATTGAGTAGTGAACATTCTGTGAAAACACCTGAAGGAACATTATAATATTAATAGTGGGTTTGGACCCAGAGTCCTTATTTCAGTTCACTTTGCTGTAACATACATTTTCTTCAGTTTTTTTGAAAGACCTGTCCCAAAAGAGATTGCAGGGCAGGCATATTAAAAATTGTAAAAAGAAAAAATCATTCTAAATTTGAAACTTTAACCTCAGAGTTATTAAGCTTTTTATTAAAGAGTTATACTGTGTTGGTTTGGTGTACAATCATTACATTGCATCCCCTAGACACTATCACATCAAACACCATACATTAGAACATCACAACACCGTGTGAGATCTTGAGAGGTAGCGTTAGGTCCCTTGAGACTCATCATCAACCACTAGACTCAAGGTCTTACATAGCTGGACCTCACACGGTTACACCTCTATATCTATCCTTTGTATCATTTACCATCAAAACCTCTCCAGCAAATCACATTGCTACATAAATTGGGGGCTCGTCCGGGATTTAAATTAATCACATAATTTTGTGGGGTCTCCTGATTATACTTAGGAACACCATATAAATAACCCAGGGAATCCCCATCATAATTATTACCCAGGACGTTCGGAGGTTGATAAGGTGTCAGAGCCTGGAAATAGTTAATTAGAATTGATAGTTATATTGTTGTAGTACAATTATAACATTTTTAAGATTTATAAGAATGGCAGATTTGGCCAAGTTTTAGATCTGCTGCTGTTCAGGCTGCAAGAGAAATGGGAATGGAGGGGCAAGGTCTTATTTCATATGTGACATCAGAATGTGACAAATTTATGGATAGAGAAGAAAGAAGGTTAGAAAGAGAACATGAAGTAAGATTAAAAGAAATGGAACTTCAACTGCATAGATACAAACCGTTTGAGAGTAATAAAACCCCCCAAGACCCAGATGAGTATCATAACAAAAAAACTAGGGATCAAAACCTCAGAGGTAACCAAACATGGGATAGGCCAAGATCTGAGCATAGTGACAAAAACCCGCAATTCAATGAACGGAAACCCTTAAAACCAGAAGAAAAAGGGGAAAAAAACTATAGGATGCAAAATCCAAATACAATGGAAGGTGGTAGGAAAGTTCCTCCATACCGCGCTGCAAGCATGAAAACAGTGGAAAAGGGAAGAAAGAAGGACCTGGCTATTGAACAGCAGGAACCTCAACATCCCCCCATCTGTGAAGAAGTGATATGTAATGGTGCCAGAGTCAGGTGCCATTATGATTCCGGATTGGAATATGACTCTGTTGTGAGTGCAACCCTGGTGCACCCTGACCAGTATACCACGGAGAAAGTGGAGATACAAGGGGTCGTAAAGGGAATAGCCACCATAACACTTCCCGTTGCCGAGATCGAGGTCAAGACAAGGTACGTGGAAGGAGTAATTAAAGCTGCAGTATGCGACGACCCTAATTACCCGCTGGTGTTAGGAAGTAAGTATGTGTTTCTAGGGAGCCCTATAAAACCTGTGGTAATGGCCACGCTCCATGTCAGGTCGACCCCTAGTAGGGAGGAAATACCACCACTAAGTTATTCTCATAAACAGATGAGAAAGGACAAATCCTTAAAACCTTGCTTTGGCAAATTGCCAAATAGTCATAACATCCCTAGAAAAGGACAATTTTATCTGAAGGAGGGACTGCTTTACAGGAAAGCTAAGGCAGGATCCAAAGGACGGGGACAGTTAGTATTACCCTGGAAGTATAGGGAACACGCTATGAAGCAAAGACATGATGGTGCATATGGGGAACATGAGAAACTAGGTACTACTTGTCAAAATGTAGCTGTGTCATTTTTCTGGCCAGGCGTAGCTGAAGACATTAAAAAATTTGTCGAGGCCTGCGACCAGTGTTGCAAGGTAGATTCCACAAGGTGGAAAAATAATACTCCCCTGCTAAGTAAGCAGTGTGGAGAAAAACATGGGCCTAAAAATAAAAGGATAAATAAAATTAATAAGGAAACGGTAGATAAAGTGAATAGGAACGCCTCTTTTCAAAAACCGTCTTCCCCGAAAAATTTTACATTAGCATCTCTGCGTATGGCACAAAGAGAACGCATAGACAAAACCCAGTTATCCCAGGTACATTTAGAAGCCGCAGTTCGGGAACTAGCTCAAATTAACATTGACGATAATCCGCCAAATTTGAAACCGATACAAAAGGTTAACATAAGAAAAGTGGGGAGTGGGCGATTGAGGAATTGGGAGAGGAACCCAATCGCTTCACAATACGACTATTAAGTTAGCATTATCAGGGCACCGTGACAGTGGTAGTAACCGACCCTACACAGTCCACGGGGAAGTATTGTACGGACCCTGGCTAGAGATTACCCACATATTATAACTATGCTAAAATGGGGCGAATTGATTTCTGGTGCAGAAACATTCATTTCCCCATATATTATATTATATCACCAAATTAACGAAAGGCGGATAATTTGGGTGGTGTATAGGGCCTCCATTTGAGTGGCACTTTATAGAATCATCTATGAAAAATAGTACAGGGAGTTTCCATATTCAGTCAAGCCGACGCGCAGTCAAAGTGTTGGCTGTGAACATTTCGGAGGAACATAATGAATCCCTGAGTTGCCTCTTTGATTGAGGATATTCCGAATGTTTTATATAGGCTGATAATGAGAATACTGGAAGCCCCGCATAACTCTGCCATCACCATTTTATAGATTATCCCCTCATAATATATTGCAAATTTGAGGGACAAAACCACCAATTTTCTCTGAATATGTCATTAGGACAGACTCGGTGAAGAGGAATGGTGAATAGTGATTGATATACCAGCATAAGACAGACAGTAAATATCTGCAGCTGAAAAGAATTCTTGGATTGCAGAGGTCTGGGGCAGATTTCTTGAGTCTAGTGCTTACTTTGAATTGACCCACCTGCAAAAATCCATGAACAATATAAGGGCAGAGTAAAGTCAGGTTGACTTAAATTTTATCAATGTGTATCACTGTTTTTGGAACTTGCATATCGGCATGTTTTCTTTAGGTGGGGAGATGTGTAGTGAAATACATTGATACAGCGCTAAAATTGTTAATTATAACTATTAAAGTCATAATAACATAAGTAGAAATAGGAATCGTTGAGTTGTAACGCGTCTTTCTGAATCAACGCCATTCATAGCATTGAGATAAGAGCGTACTGTTGAAAACCGTATTGCCGTGGTAAAAAGTATTGGACTTTATTCGACACGTCAAGGGTTAACTGAAACTATTTTGAAAACCCCAAGTTTAGTACTGCCTAGAAAGATAGTACGATTCAAAACACGGGGAGGCATATAAAGGACGTATGAAAGTGAGAGAATGGACACAGGCTGCTTGTTCGCCAAGTGTTAGATGTTCGAGCTTGCCGCTCGAAACGACAGTGCGCGGCGGATAGGGAGAGGTGTTCGAAAGCTTAGACGCAAGATTGGAAAATTTAAAAAATACCCGCAAAAGTCAAATGCTATCGTCTAACTGTAAGGCACACAGTGAACGATATATATACACACACACAATAAGATTTGTGTTTACTTGACGCTCGTTTTCCATAATATGAGAAAGGATGAGATGGAAACCAGCGGACACTGATATGGAAATTTTATGTAATTTCTTTAATTTTAATACTACACAAATAAAACTTAGAGTGGTTTAATAGCTTGATTCCCCTGTAAAAGTATATGCTTTAAAATATTAAATCGGACAGAGAATAAGAACCTTAGTGACCAAAGACGGTTTCGGTTTTGACAGACCGACGACAAACGCATGCTCCGTTTTTTTTGCATTCACAAAAGTAACTTTAGAAGTGTCCTTGGGGAAAAGCCATCCTAGGGTATCGGTATATGCAAGGGGGAGGGGGAGACAAACAGGTTTTGCAGTGGAATTTTGAAATGAAGTGAGAGGCAGCAGAACTTGGTAAAACCCAAGAATCAAGTCTGTTTTTTTTGACTTGTGCTGCAAAAATATTCGGATTTTTATTTTCAAAATTCAAATGTGCTGGCTACCAATTGGCTAATGCATTCTATATTAGTAACCATTTAAGGGGTAGGACGCGATTTGTCTGAAGCAGGTTGATGTGATACTAGAAGTGTGTAATTATTAAAACTAAAAGTGTGTTTGACACAGTCTAGACAGCAGCACTACTGAACTTGTGCCATCCATCTAACCTTTGCTTATTTCATTGAATTCTGATGAATTTTTGTCTTCCTGTTACCAGCTGGTGACAGGAAAGCTGAGGTACGATTTGAAGACAACAAAGTCTCTAGTCTAGCTTATCCTATATCATTATCAAGTGGAGCTTTTGCAGAGCCATATCCTATATTGAAGCTTCACGAAGGAAATTGCATGGTTATGTGCCACAGACCAGGCAAACTGACATCTTATCGGAATAAAGGTTTCCCATTATATATAACAGAAACTCTCTGGGGTATAAATGATGGCACAAACCAGCTATTCTAATACATGACTCACCTAATCATTGAGTAGTGAACATTCTGTGAAAACACTGAAGGAACATTATGGAATATTAATAGTGTGTTTGGACCCAGAGTCCTTATTTCAGTTCACTTTCGTGTAACATACATTTTCTTCAGTTTTTTTTGAAAGACCTGTCCCAAAAGAGATTGCAGGTGGCAGGCATATTAAAAATTGTAAAAAGAAAAATCATTCTAAATTTGAAACTTTAACCTCAGAGTTATTAAGCTTTTTATTAAAGAGTTATACTGTGTTGGTTTGGTGTACAATCATTACATTGCATCCCCTAGACACTAGTCACATCAAACACCATACATTAGAACATCACAACACCGTGTGAGATCTTGAGAGGTAGCGTTAGGTCCCTTGAGACTCACCATCAACCACTAGACTCAAGGTCTTACATAGCTGGACCTCACACGGTTACACCTCTATATCTATCCTTTGTATCATTTACCATCATAACCTCTCCAGCAAATCACATTGCTACACCAACTTATTCAACCCCGAGGGCCATGCATGAAGGCATATCTGGAGTCATCCTGATATGACCACCAGCTGTGCACAGTTCTACAATATATGTACGTGGAACTGAACTTATGTCTGTGAGGCTAATTATATCCTCATTGACTCTTGAAATCATCCATACACTTCCAGGGATTCCCCTAAGTGAAACTTGTTGAGAACCCAGCATTGCACACTAAGCTTGGAGAAGTCACTTGAGCCCCATGCGTATTTCGTTGGCTTGGACTTGGTTGACTGCATGCAGAAGGATCTCACTGTGGACCCAGTGATAGGCAGGGGAAGCTGAGAAGTGGCTCTGTGCAGGACGTGACAATTCCTTGGGAGCGCCCAGAACCAGAGTACACTATGTTAGCTCTGCATAGTTGGAAAGCCCCCTTGGATGGCGGGGAATGCAGAGTATGCCACGCACGTGTTACTCCTAGCTTGGGACCAGATGTGACGATCCTGTAAATGCAAGCCAAGCTGAAGAAACTGGAGCTCATGGCTTCAATACGTTTCGGAATGAAAGGAAAACCTCAGGAAAAGACTAGATCTTCAATGTAGATAATGTCAAGGAGTCTTCAACTTGGTATTGGCTGCTAAGAGCGAGAAGCTCATCAGCCCTAGTTAAACAACAACAACAACAACAACAACCCCGAGGGCCACATAAACCAAAAGTTTAAAGATCGTGGGCCATTCTCTATTTTTTTTTTTTAAATTAAAAAAAAAAAAAAAGACTCAGTGAAAAATGGATGAAAATCGAAGAGTGCGAAATGTAAAATAAAATAAAAATTACAATGAGCATTGAAGTTCTACGGAAATAATTTTGGTTGTGGTCTTACCTCCTAATGGTAAGTTTGGGTGTGTGGATTTTCTTTAACCAAAGTCTCGATATCAATGTCAATGGTAGTGATAGCAAGCCGAAGTGTGCGTCTTCAACTTGCTACCACTGAGTGCGCTGCTACGCAGATTTTAGTTATCAAGGCACGGACACGCTACGATCGTGATCTTATCTCACAGCTGCTTCGTTATTCATACCACCAAATTCAGTAGATATTGCAAAAATATATGATTACGAAGCTTGAATAATCACTTTAAACACAAATAAATGTGCGCAAACGAGCAATACCACAGCAGCTCTTTATTGTGAAAACCAAGAACAGCTTATTTTATTGCTGTGTTGAAACTAAGGACGCTTCTCCAGCTCGAACTGTTTCGTATGGTGACCGCAGTAGTGCAGGCAGTTCAACATTTGCTCTCCACCGGACGTTTTGAGTCTAATCTCAAAAGTATGAATTATACCATATAATTTAAGAAATATGTATGGGTGCGGGCCACATTTGGCCCGCGGGATTGCAGTTGGACCACGCTGATCTAGTGATATATTTTTTATACAGTTTCAGTGAAGAATTTTACTGAGAAATAAACATTGGCATGGACAACCTGCAGAGAATATTTCCGATCATCATATAGAATCATCACCCGTGTGTTACCGGGGCCCGAAAGGGGAGCAAAGAATAGTAACACTGCACCCTACCACGCATGTCGTAAAAAGCGACTAAGGAGTGTATGGGCATGGGGCTGTTTACCCCATCCCGTAAAAACTTCGCACAGTGGGCTGATCACCTGCTTGCCAACCAATCTGATTACGGAAACAATGATAGATTGTTTGGTCTGTTTTTGTTCCACAAAGACGCCACTAGGCGTGGTGGAAACAGCGATAGACTGATCAATTTGTTGTTGCCCAAAGACGCCACTAGGCGTACTGGCCACATACTGCTTTGCCGGTTGATGGCTAAGGAAAGAAGAAGAAGAAGATATAGAATCATATGTAAGCTGAACGCAATATGAATGCGGCCAATATAAAAGGATGACGGAGGACAAGATGAACAGAGAGGATAACAACCATCTTTAAAGAAACATAACATAGCATAATGTAGTGAATTTCTAAATACAATATCTAAATTAATATATAACAATATCGGGCATAAAGGAAAAGATAAGAAAGTATAAAAGAATTTTCTACTAGAATTGTTGGTATCGCCTACACCTTCAGATTATTATATGCTAACGAATAGCCGAACAAAACGGTACCCAAATTTTTCAAATTCGTCCTTGACATAATCACTTTTCCTAGTTCTAAGAAAATATGTGCCTAAAAATGCATTGTGGAACGAGGAGGGGAAAGGATAGATGAAATGCTAATTCGTTTCGCATTGATTTTAAACTAAAAGCCAATACTAGCACAGGGGCAAGCCTTGCCTTAGGGGTTTCCCCAAAATACGAGGAAAAAGTTAGAACATGTAGACAACTCGTGTCACAAAAACAACCTTAGCTCTTATTTTAAAGGACGTAATTATCACGTAAATAGAGAAGACAGCACATGGAAAAGAATTGAACGTGTAGTAGACTAAAAATAAAAAACACTAACTTAGAAAAAAAAAAAACTGTGTACTTCTGAACCAAGCCAACTAGTCCCATATAAATTGTATATTCGTGTACCTTAGGACTTGTTGACAAAGAATATGGAAATAGTTACGCAAATAGTCCATTAATTAACTAATTATAGCCATAATACTATAGTGGATCCGACCAGACTGTCAAGTAAAGATCATGCCTGCTTGTAATTTTTTAATGGCATGTTTTGAAAAAACGATTTTGGGTAAATGAGGTTAAAAGGTAAGGGATATTTGATTAGGTGGATTTTGAAGGAAGGCGAAGTATGACTGGTTGACCTAAAACTAAAAATATATTTGCCTTGGAAACATATTGGGAGTTGTTATTTGAAACGATAGATTTAAAAATAAATATAAACATGGTCCCATTGGACAAAGCAGTAGATATTGGTACGAAACGGGGACTGTTCAGTGCCATTTCAAGTAAATTTTGTGTAAAGCAAGATCGATGAGAGCAGGCGGAGAAATTTTCTAACATAGGAAAAGCCTGGACATAGGGCAGATCGAAAATGTGCCATATTCTATTGCCTAGTCATCGTTTACTTGTGTTATTTCCTTGCATCTGTGGTAAGATTGATTTTCTTAACATTTTATTTAAAATAAAATTTGAATGTGAGATACTAACATACGAATGTAAGTAAGTGAGTCTATGGCAGACTCAAAACAGAGTCTAGAGATTGATCCAGCATTTGAAAGACTATCAGAGAGGTGTAGACCAACTAAGTTATATATGATTATCATCAGGAGCATAATACCTATCCTATTGTATGGACAACAGATTATTGCTGGAATTGCAGAGGCGTTGTAACTATTAGGGGAGAGGAATACTGGTATACCTGGTCACATCAAAAGAAACTGGTGAAAGGGATTGTCGTAAAGAGCTGATCTTACATGTTTGTTTGTAATGTGCCTGTACTGGTTGTTGAGTATTATTGTAGGCTGTTGATTACGAAGGAGGCATATCCTTCTGATTTCAGAGGGTTTTGGTTGCTGTCAATAACTGGTGCCAGACTACAGTGGGCCGATATATTCATGCCACAGTCTTGCCTTTTTCGGAGACAACTGTAAACCACCATCATTCTTGAAGAAGTGGGAGCTGAAGGTTGTCGTTCAGCGAAGTGCAGGAAGATTCCTACATCATATTACAAAGATAGGTGCATGTTTCGGCACCTGATCGCTCAACTAACATTATATTAAAATAAGAAACTGGGAATAGTGATATAAACATTCCATCAGTGTCCATAAAAACTTACAAACAACATGCAGAGATGATGATAATAAACAATCAACCAGTGTATACTAGAAGTCACCTCAGTTAGACAATAGAACTACACCCTTATATAATAATATGTGTATTATGGTCAGAAGACCCATTGTGTAAATTGATTGATGTAATTAATTTCTATGATTTTACTTTTGATTGTCAGTCCTTGCATTCAATCGGATTTTTAAAAAATAATAAGAGTAGTCACATAGCAGACACTGCCGCAGGGAAATGTAAAAGAAGTGTTAAAGACTTCACCATACTAGGCCTCAGTTTTGTAAGGTGGGAAAACTAATTCCCTTCCTTGCCGCACTTGCCGTCCCTAACTCAAGTTGAGAGTCAGGTAACCACTTACAGCTGGGTATACTACAGCAGAGGTTCTCAACCTTTTTTTTTCTCATGCCCCCCCTTTCTGAGTCTCATTTACCTCGGTGGCCCCCTCATATTCGTTGTTAGCTGGAAAAAAGGCACTTTATCATCTTACTATTACGCCCTAGAAATATGACATTCCCCCCATATGGTCCACATTAAGAACCTCTGGACTAGAGCATGCAGGAACTGCACTTCAAGGTAACTTCAAAGGCGCTCAACATATGAGGAACAGAGAAAGCATATGTGGCCATCACCAGTATCATTCATGGAAAAACTCTACGGAGATGTAAACAGCCTGAAGCTAGCTGACCACTGCTTTCTATGAAAATATTCAAGTAGACGTCTGAGAGTGTACGAAGAAGAAAAATCCCTTTTATCGCTGTTAAATCGTATCTGTCTGTGACCTAAGACGCGTCAATGGTGAGGAATGCAGTTAGCGGCCATAGCTAGACTGCTTGCGTCAGGGTCAGCGCACTAGAGCTGACCAAGACCCTACCCCACCTCCATGTGGTGGTCCTGGAAACAGGCTGCATCACTGCAGTCTTGGCTGAATGAGTAGGGATCGAAGAGGGAAGGCTAACCCGGTCCTAAAAATGCCGTGCTGAAGTCGGATGTGTCAGCCGAAAGGCGTAAATATCGCAGCTTCGCTGTAAACGGACACAACGCAACCAATGTCCTTTTCAGGACGAACGAAGATGAAGAAGAAATTGTATCTGTCAAGGAGGGGTATTGACAACATATACCTGTTATCTGTTAAACGCCTATACTACACAGGGAGCTTGCTTGAAGTTTGGGAGTACTTAGTATCCATTTGAAACTTGGAACAGATAGAATAAGATAGTAAGAAGGAATCGCTAACGTGAAAGTATTAAACTAAAGCAAGCAAATACCGATTGAGCAAAAAAAAAATAAATGACGCAATCATTGTGGAGATAATCAATCAATCAACACCATTTAGCTCCCCAAGGAGCATAGCCTTTAACAAACACATGCCACTTCCTCCTGTCACGTGCCATCAGTTCAAGCTCTTTCCACATTTTCTCACCATTTTCACATCTGTCTCCAGTTCTTTTCTCCATGTGCTTCTTGGTCTACCTCTGCCTCTTCTACCATTGCGGGTTCCAGAACAAGGACTGCTTTGTAATGCTATCCATAAGTTTCATTAATGTGTGTCCTATCCATCGTCTTCCTTCTCATCTCTTGTTATTTTGAAGATGGTTATGGTTATTTACTGATGAAATCATTTAATATTCTCTAATAAATTGCTTGGTATGTCCGTACGTAACAAACGCAACGCTGACTGAGGAAGGCAATCTTTAAAGTAGTTATGGTTAAAAAAAAAACCACATCCACCAAAGCTCGTTGGTGGTTTAGTGGTTACGTAAGCCAGCCAAGCAAACGTTCTGCGTTCAATTCCTCTAGTGGTTTTTTTTTTAATTTAGTCACCTTTTTCAGTTAATACATGTGTGTTTTTAAAAAATACATATATTTTCCAAGTGCGTGTGCGTTAACGCGCTTAAAAATGAAAGGCGGAAGGAAATGAAACGGAAGAAACTGAATACATGAGAAATGATGCTACTCTCAGGACATGAGACAGAAATCGCACACCATTATTCGTTACTTTCTTTTCGTGACGGGTTATACTTGCTAGTTACTAAAAACATCAGAAGGCAGTTCTTGATCTGAAACTCACACTATAAGTGAAGAGATAGAAAATGACCATTAACGGGAATAGAGAACGCACTGTAAAGAAGAAAGTTTAGTTTGATGAAAGAAACCTTCAATCGTTCTTTCTAAAGGGTAAGTAAACGTACATAGAGGTCACTAATGGGCACATAGCCAGTCTCTGTCATCATATCGATCGCCGATACTGGCCTCCCTGGGGAGCTATATTCACCACGGCGCAATTTCCATGGACATGAACCGTTGGTGCAATGGCGAGTGTCACGCATTTCGTCTTATCTTTTTGATTCCCCTCCCAATTTTTTCCCCCACTACTACAACAAATCCGAGGGAAATACCGCATCCTTCTAATCCCACACACATACCCAAAAACGAGAAAAAGTCACGTGCTCCGCATCCTTCCCATTCCACATGCAACCCACAAGACAAAAAAGCCACGTGCTTCCATGTTTCCCATCCCACACATACAAAAAAAACAAGGTACAGTCAAGTGCTCCACACTTATTCCGTCTCCCACACACACACAACGAGGAAAAAATG
The DNA here is from genome assembly GCA_024509875.1 of Oreohelix idahoensis. Lineage (NCBI taxonomy): Eukaryota > Metazoa > Mollusca > Gastropoda > Stylommatophora > Oreohelicidae > Oreohelix > Oreohelix idahoensis. The sequence continues at coordinate 37,567 of JAMPIV010012732.1, forward strand.
ACGTGTTCCCCATCCTATACACATCAAAAGCATGAGCTCCGCATTCTTCCAGTTCCACACACACCCAAAACGAGGAAAAAGTCAAGTGGACCGCATTCTTCCAGGCCCACACACACTCAAACATGATAAAAAGGTCAAATGCTCCGCACCCCTCCCATCCCACACACCCAAAACGAGGAAAGGTCAAGTTTTCCACATTTATTTAAATTACTAGCAATAACCCGTCAAAATTGACAGGTTTTAAATTGCAGCCATCTTATCATTTTGATCCATAATAACAAGTCTGCAATACTTTAAATTACAATTTTGTCTTGAAGAAACAATCAAAAACTTACATTTAAATGTATTTTAAAGAAAATGATGAGTTAAATCCGTCCCGAATGAAACTGGACAGAAGAGTATCTTGATTGTCTGTTGATTTAATCTGTATCTCCGCACCTTCCTATCTCCAGTTCATGTACTGTTTATCAATTGTGTTGTTGGCTTCTTTCCATAATCAAAATGTTCATGCACACCGTCATTTGCGCACTTTTCTATTTTCGGGAGAGTACATCTAAGGGAAACAATACAATTATTGTCTAAATTTCAACCACAGTTGCACCCCTTAGCTGTGGCTGAAAGTTAATGTACTCTCTCGAAAATAGAAAAGTGAGCAAATGACGGTGTGCATGATGTGACCGACCGACGCACTTACGGCGGGAATTATGGTATTGGATATAGGTCCTAAATAGGACACTGTTATAAGTGTTCCACATCCTTCCCGTCTCACCCACCTAAAGAGACGAAAAGTCACGTGCTCCGCATTCTTCCCATCACACACAAACCCAAAACGTGAAAAAGTCAAGTTCTGACAAAACCGGCCCCAAGAACAAAGAAATCTTAATTATGCACAACAACAGCAACAATAAACAGTAATGCATAAATATTTTTCTTCTTTGCCTTTTAGCTCCATGTAGAATAGAAGACAGAGTTGAAGGCAAACGTGAAAGGGAAATACAGCGTTATAAGTGGGAAAATAACATCAAGAGGTGGATAAGAAGGAGTCTTATCAGAGTGCACCATTAAGGCAAGAGACAGGAAACGTTGGACACCCATTGCAGTCGACCTTCGATGTGAAGAAGGCGCCTGATGGTGATGAGAACATATGCGTTCAGCCATTATTCTCCCAGGCATCCTGTCTCGGACAATGCGCTAAAGTTATTTTTGCCATTTTTCCCCCTTGTTATGTCTTTCTCCAATTCTCTTTTTCCGAGTGTTTTTAGCCTTCTCTTATTTCTCCGCTGTGTTGGGTTCCCACGCAGTAACTGTTTTGTGGTGCTATTAGTAGCATATCATTTCATTCCTTCTCTGCAAGCGCTCATATATGATCGTCAAATATGCATTTCATATATTGAACAAATATAATCAATGTCTTTTTGTCCGGTGCCATATGTGGTCGTTACATGTTTTCTTTATCCATTTCTTGACTGTTGTATTTGTTCTTCCTCATGTTCCACAGCCGCACAATGGATACGATTTGACATTTGTTTAATCTGGAAATTGAAATTTTTGTGTGGGAAGTTCATCTTCTTTAACTCCATATATCTCTCGCTGAAACTAAAGCCTCTATTGCCGTCAGCATGAACTGTGTAGACAATCTCCGCCGTTTTTCTTGCGATCCACTGGCGTGCTGTCTGCTTGGACTGGCGTGTGTGAAAATCTATGGTATTTCGTGTGACCACAATTCAATATTTTTACACAATAGTCTTCATTATGATGACTATGGGATTATAGTTGTGCCGTTGAATATTTCATAAAAAATATGACTTGTTTGATCTTCCACACTATCTATGAACGTCTAATGTCCCGGAAGTAATAGTGTCGATTCTTGACCCAAATTTTACAAACGTGAGACAGTGAGACAGTGTTTCTATATACAGTAGTTTTTGTCATTGTTTTAACTTAACTTAAAGTGATTAATTGTTCAATTCGTGTATTATCATATATGGATTAGTGGTTGAAAACCGGCACAGTAAAAAAGCAGAAACATAATGTGGAATGTGATCAATCGCCAAGTACTTCTCATTACACGCCTAAGACTTTGGTGCAGGATAGTGAAAAGACACGATCTTCAGTTTTACATAGAGCTAAAAAAGAGAAAATACAGTTACGAATACATGAAGTATGGGTTTTCGTTTATAGGAGATGAGGACTGTGCTAAGCCCCACTGTGTAGTGTGTCGAGAAGTATTATCCAATGGTAGCATGAAACCTTCGTTACTCTTGCGGCATTGTCGTGGAATATTCTAATCCCCATATATAAATTATCAAGTAAATATAAAGCCTAATAAATACATATAATAAATAAAGGAAGAGCAATGGTAAATAACAGTGCTGTCACAAAGAAGGTACTCGAAATCCCCCTTGTTTTCTACTTCGTCGGCAAATTGTAACGCTTTCACGTTGATATTAAAGGCCTTCTGCAACATACACGCGTTTCCCAAACACACAATAAAATGTGCTGCCTTTCTAAGAAAAACCTTGAAATATGCAAGTTGACCTAAATTTTAAATTCCATTCATGTCTTTTTCTACACTATGTTACCAAGATCAAAAGACAGATGGACTAAAGGATAGCGAGAAGAGAGAGGGGCGAATAAAGCCGAACGCATGCAAAATTAAACACGCGTCTCGCTATTAATGCCACCCCCAACCCGCGTCGCGCGATACACAAATGCTGCCATCACGCGTGTAAGACTACATGCACTAACTTTTTTTCAGACGGACAGTGATAAAATACATTACCCATCCCAGAGTTAGGTTTATAAATCATAAAAAACGCTTATTAGGAAAGATAACAATAGATGGGTTTACGGTTGAAAACATAACAGTACCCAGACAGCACATCTTCGAAACAGGAGTTAAAGCCTATAATGCTCCAGCCTGAACAGAGGGTGTCGGAGGGAAGTAAAACGGCATGGAATGGCCAAATAGTACACTGACACCTGGATGATTGATTAGACAGAAATAATGCTGGAAGTGCAGAGGCGTAGTGACCATTAAGGAGGGTAATGCTGGTATAAAGTATTTCAGATGAAGCTGACAGTTGGCCTAACGCTCTGAACTCAATGTTTGTGTTGTATTGTGCTCAGTGTAGAACTAGAGTATCAATTAGTTATGAAGTAGAAGGTACATCCTTCTTGTTTTCAGGGACCGTGGTCTTGATGGTACTGAGCAGCACCTGGTCAGAGCTTTGCTGAATCCAGAGTCGGACAGCATACTCCTTGGTTCATTTAGCTATCAGTGAGGTGTCTCCAGAGCCCAGAGGAGAATTCGAGCAGAGGAGTCCTTTCCTGCCGCCATCACGCAAGATAAGCTGATTTGGCCAGCTGAGCTCAACATTATATCCCCTCATCTTGAAATAACTTTGTAAAAATAACATTCAGAGGGGAATTTAATTGTCTTAATATCAGGAACTGAGAACATCTCCAATACTAGTCCCAAAAGACAAACTATTGAAGTCATGATGACAAATACCAACAGAGCTTGAACAAAACAAAACCAGTATTACCTCATATTACCACTACACAACTGACACACATAGGATATTTTTAATAATATATGTCACTACATTATTCATATTGATAAAGTCTGTACATATACTTGTAATTAAAATTGATTGTGATTCCTGGTTCCTTTGTAATTGAATCAGGACACATATTCATTCATAACAGAAATGAATACATATTGTTATTTGAAAAGTTATCAGTGACTCCTTAAGATATTCTCATAGAGTGTTATATGTATGTGAGTGTCACAGTGTTGTCAAGAGTAGTGGATTAAATTAAATTGTTTATCTGTCTGTTGTTGTGACTTACACTTCATCCTACCCATACCCTAGACACATAACGTAGTCATCACACTATCCCAGAATAATTCTGACTGAGATATATAGATATGTGGTAGCAAGTAAGGTTATCTATAATACACTACTCTTAATAGATATAGATACCTTCACAGCTGATCTCAGTCAGTACACTAAGTCCCCTATAAATATTTATAACATCCCACTTCACCACAGGCATTTACAAACAAAACACCCCAGTTATGAAAACAAGGAACGCAATTTTTTTCAGCGCCTATTGAAACAACAGAATGTGACATCGTACTTGTCGTCAGCTAACAAAGATAACGAAAATGCGGTTGAAGCCTCCTACCGTATTAGTTATCGTATTGCTAAATGTGGTAAAAATCATACTATAGCTGAGAATTTAATTTCTCCTTGTATAAAAGATGCCGTTCTGTGCATGCTCGGAGAGGAACATGTTCGCAAAATGAACGCTATCCCTCTTTCGAACAATACAATTTCTCGAAGAATGCAGGATATGTCTGACGATGTTGAAGCGACAATAATAAGTAGAATTAAAAATAGTAAATTCTTTGCTATTCAAGTTGACGAAAGCACAGATATTGCTAATTTCGCTGTTTTGCTTGTTATTGTGAGGTATTTGAAAAGCAATGAAGTTGAAGAAAACCTTTTGCTTTGTCATCCTCTGTCAGGGCTTACAAGAGGTGAGGATATATTTCATGCTATTGATTCTTATTTCAAAGAAAAGGACATTAATTGATCTAATTGTTGTGGACTATGCACTGACGGAGCCAAGTCTATGTCAGGTTGCTACTCCGGTCTTCGCGCTCGTGTCACGAAGGTAGCCCCCAATATAACCTGGAGCCACTGCTGCATCCACAGGCAAAGCCTTGCATCTAACCGCCTCCCTGGTGAATTAAAAGTCGTTCTTGATGAAGCTGTGAAAGTGGTTAATTTTATAAAGTCAAAGTCCACAAACTCGAGGCTTTTCAAAGCACTGTGTGAAGAGATGAATAGTCTTCATTCTACCCTGCTCTTTCATACACAAGTAAGGTGGCTCTCTCGTGGTAAAGTCCTTACCCGGCTGTTCGAACTTAGACATGAAGTCCAACTTTTTTTTGAAGACCATCCTTTCCAACTTACTTCAAAGTTACACGACTGTGATTGGCTTCAGAGTCTTGCATACTTATCGGATATTTTCCTACAAATAAACAAACTAAATTTGGCACTTCAGAATAGCTCGGTAACGATCTTCAATGTTTCAGACAAAATTGAATCTATGATTAAAAAATTAGATTTTTGGAGGTCGTGTATTGAAAAAGGCCAGCCTGAGGTATTTGAAACTCTGCACAATTTCCTATCTGAGAACGAGCTGCACCTCTCCCAGGAAATGAGCGAGAAAATAATTGAACACTTGAAAGGGCTAAAATCATCTTTCGAGAAGTACTTTCCGAAACCTGGAAAAGAGAACTACTGGATTGTAAATCCCTTTGAAGAAGAATATTTCCAAGCAGCCACATTATCAATCAACGAAAAAGAGAAGTTGATTGAACTTTCGACTGATACTACTTTAATAGCTGAATTCAAAGGAAAATTCCTTATTAACTTTTGGGGAGACATCAGCAGAGAATATGAACAGCTGACCGACAAGGCGCTTAAGTTTCTGTTGCCATTTACAAATACTGAGCTGGTGGAGAGGGCTTTCTCTTCGTATACCTTTATAAAAAATAAATACCGTAGTAAACTGAATGCAGGTCCAGAATTGAGACTGTATCTTACATCACTTGAACCTGATTTCAAAAAACTATGTGCCTCAAAACAAGCTCAAGGATCGCACTGAACATTTGTCATGGTCACGTGACATGTGTGTTATAAAAAGTGATTTCAATTTTTAACAATAACAACGTTTTTATTATTATTATTAATAAATTAAATGTGTTAATTTTTATTGTAACTTCTGATTTTTTAAATGTAAAAATATATGCACTGTTTGTTCACCTTTTTATTACATTGTTTTTTAATCCCGTGGTTGGCCCCTTTATTTCTGGTTATAATCTATAAATTTTGAATAACAGCAACTATATTAATTTCAAATATTTTGCTAATATTAGGGGTACAATTTATAGAAATGGGCTGCCAAGGGGTACGCAAGTGAAAAAAGGTTGGGAACCGCTGCTCTAGGTGTAATGTGAAATTGAATTGCAGCATTTACTTTCACGATCCTTATCTTTCCTCGGTAGGTTTTCGAACCAATTTTGCAGTTACCCCTTGTCCAGTATTGTCACTCTGTCGTGTATTTGGTGTCGGTAAATGGTACAGAAGAGCTAGGTCATCAGCGAAGTTCTTCCAGCTGTGTGGTCAACGTCTACTAAATTCCGTTTCTGGTACGGTAGTTGATGACTAATTTGTATAATGTACTTTATAGCCAGAAAGAGGGGTCGGAGTGCCTAAGAGATATCTTCGTCCGCCTCGAATTTAGAAGTACCGGGTTCGATTCTCAATTGAGGGAATTTAATTTATGGCAATTTTTTTTCAGAATCTGTGGTCCTAATGATGTCATACTACCCCCTGGTCTCCTGGGTAGTGAGATCAGATGCCTAGCCTTCTCGGATAAGGGCGAAAGATTAGAAGGTCCCGTTAAAAATTCCTCGGCAGTTGGAAATCGTAAAGAGTAGGCCCCACAGCCGCTACCCTGGCAAAATTTAAAAATTAGAAACCTACCCACCATAAAAATATTTATAGATTGCGTGATTCCTATTTACACACATTGGGATTCTCACCGGTGCTACGGAGTTCGTGCACTGTGCCGAGATCCTCCTTGTGTGATCTAAGGAAGGAGATTGAAGCACTGATGGAGTTGTCCGTGTGCAATGAAGATAGTCCTTACCAAAACCAAACCAATAGCCAGAAAGAAGAGAAGTGATAACAAGAAAAAGCAAACATACACAATTAGCAAAACAATTCACATTAACAAAAAAGAAACATCTACCGGCAAGGGGAGGGAACTTCTACCGGCAAGGGAAGGTAACTTCCACTAACAATCCTGATTCCAGGCACATAAACTAATAACAGTAAACAATCAATACAAAACTGCGTATAGGACCAGCTAATATTTTATTTGATTATTTACTTATCCAGAGCCCGACTCCGTTCCACTAATACGATTAGGGATTGTACACTCGTATTATGTTGCCCTCACGTGTTCCATTGCTGTCGTACAATCATATGTTTCACAGTAAGGCTGAAAGTGGAAATACCCAGCACTTTACATATGTGAGCTCAGATATGGTCAGACTACTTGCCGTCTCCACGGTGAAGCTTGGGTGCAATGGATCTCCAATATGTTTCTGTCTCCTGCGTTAATGATACGTTCCAACAAGCTATTTTATCCCCACTTAACCCGATGCTGCCATCTTACCGTTTGCCTTATAACTTTCCTTTCTGTTATGATTTTTAACAAAGCGTTACATCTCCAACAACGGCCAAGCCAGTTTACTGGTCTGTCTCCGATCTTCAGTTTCTTCAGTCACACTTTGTCTCACCGTCGCTGAACACTGAAGAAGTGCGGGCAGCGTTGGCGAGTCCGAATCCGGACAAGTCCTTTTGAAGGGCTTCATCATGCCAGCAGACAGATAATGTTAGTCCTTTTCAGGACTTTGTATGCATCACCGCTGCGCGGGCTAGAACTCCTTATCAGGACTAGTCCTTTTCAGGGCTACTTCATGCTAGCTGATAGAAGCTATAGCACGTTTCACTAGCTTTGCCCAACTTCAAAATGCTATATCTCAGCGAATATATAACGCACATAAGTGAAATTTTGTGTGTGAATTTGAAATGGTATAGACCCTATGAATTAAATTTTTCATTAAAATGCGGCCATTGGTTTCAATTTTCGTTTCTTTGCGATATAATATAAAATCCTACTTGCCAACACACTTCAGACGCACACATATTGAAATGTCTACAGTAAATTATACGACCTCATTTGCACATTTTTGGTTTATCAAGAAATTGGCATGATTTTTGAGTGAAATTGCGTGAAATCGCACTTCTTGAACATAAAACAGTTTATATCCGGTGCAACGCACACATTGTCAATCAGAGGTGTGTCTACAAAAATTATTGTGTGGTTAAGAAGGAAAAATGAGTCTGCGAGTACATTTTATGACATTACAGCAAATCACAAATAGGATTTTTAAGTATTTCTGCAATGAAGCTACTCGAGGAAAACTATATCATTCTATTTCAAACCCACACAAGAGGACTATTCACGCCTTGGGGATAAGCAAACGATCATTGCACCGCTGGATAGCGACATCTGAAATGTCTAATTCCAGTGTTTTACACACGAAAATTAGGCCAAGAGTGGTGGATAATTTTGACAGAGAATTGATCCGCAGAGAAATTTGCAATATGTTTCACAATAATGAGGCAGTGACTTTAAGGAAATTGAAAATTTGGTTAAGAAAGAATAATGACATTGATATTTCCAAATCTACGCTATGGAGGACTATCAGGAGTTTGGGATTCACTTTTAGAAAATATGTTGGTGGTAGAAACCTTATTTGTGAGAAGCCTCATATAGTTGCAATGAGAAGCAAATATTTACGCGAGGTCAGAGAAATGAGAAGATATTGTTATGATTTTGTGTATTTAGATGAAACTTGGATCAATGCGCACCACAGTAATGAACGAGAATGGCAATCATCTGATGGAACAACTAAGAGACTAGTACCAAGCAGCAAAGGACAGCGCCTAATAATTGCACATGCAGGAAGCAGCCACCATGGGCTTCTAAATAATACTGAACTCATATTTGTTTCAAAATCCACAGATAATAGGGATTATCATACAGAGATGAATGGCAAGATATTTCAAGATTGGATTGTGAATCATGTACTTCCTTCATTGGATAGACCGTCGTGTTTGATAATGGACAATGCTTCATATCACAACGTTGTGGCACCAGAAGATAAAGTTCCTAATTCATCAAGTACTAAAGATGTAATAATGATTTGGCTGACCAAAAACAACATTCCATTCAACGAAATGTCCCTGAAGCCTGAATTACTTGAAATTGTAAAAAATACACAGCATACAAAGATATTTCACATAGACAAGGCAATCCATGAACATGGTCACAGATGTTTAAGATTGCCTCCTTACCATTCTCACTTAAACCCAATAGAATTAGTCTGGGCTAAAATTAAGGAACAGGTAGCAACATAAAATAGGACGTTCAAATTAAAAGATGTTGAAATACTTACAAAAGCCGCCATCTCGAACATAGCCAGGGATTATTGGAAGAAATGTGAGAACCATGTGTTACAAGAGGAAGAGGAATATTGGACGAATGATGGTTTGTCCTTCATTCAGCCGAGATTGATTATCAATTTCTCAGAGACGTCTGATTATGATTCGGATGAAGTTTAATTTCTTTAAAGATGACCTTACCGTTATTTACAAGCACAGTAGAGGAGAAACTTTCCATTATGATATTTATGAACCGCAAAGTGGTGATACCTATTGAAATAATTAGATCAATGAAGGTCCAGTTTGGTAGCGCATTAAATGTCAATGACAAACAATGTCACGAGTATCTCCCATGCAGATCATTTAAGAAATCATCTTCAACAGGTATTCATATGCAAACGTGATGGCCACATTATTGTAATAGTAGACACGCCTATGCCTATTCAATTCACAGAATCTGTGACTGAAGTGGTAAAATTTCTTTTTTCGATACACAATAATTAGTATGCCGACAAAGATCAAAGGATTTCATCCGTTTGTGGGAACTGGACAAGATGCACAGATATAAAGTATATATTTGTTGGGTCTAACCCAATATAACATCGTATGCAAAAAATGGCATTAATACGTTAGACCAGCGGTGGCCAAACTACGGCCCGCGGGCCAGATCCGGCCCGCCAACCAGTTTTGACCGGCCCGCCAACCTGTTTCTGCGGCCTCTTATTGTTGATTGAAGCCACACTCTTCACAATGAAATAACACACAAACGTATGTTTGAAATAAATAATTACATGTTATATTACAAATTACAAAACAAATTAAAACAACAGATTCATTATATATATATTTTTTAACAGTAATTTCAGTCCGAAGACTGGTATACATGTCTTGGCAGATGTGCAGTACAGTAGTTCCTTTGCTTTCTGTACGTGGTTCATTATATATGTAAAACTAAATCTCAGAACGTTATTTTTTAAGGATTTTATAGGTCTAGCCCTCTGGTGTTACCCTTTACCATAATCTGGCCCTCGGCCAACCTTAGCTTTGCCACCACTGCGTTAGACGGTTAATCAGATAATTACATTTGAAGTTGGGCAAAGCTAGTGAAACGTGCTATAGTAGTCCTTTTTCATGGCTTCGTTTTTATCAACACTACGCTTCAGTTAACAGACTTCTCTATCTATTTCCACGTCTTTTCTTTCTATTTCCACGTCTCCTCTATCTACTTCCATGTCTCCTCTATCTACTTCCACGTCTTCTCTATCTATTTCCACGTCGTTTCCATCTTACTACCTACAAATTTTATATATCTTCAATGGATTCAACATTGTCGCCATTCCGCTTAGTTTGCTTGTGTCTTATTAATGAAGTATTGCTGTTGTTATTTGCTTAGCCAAAACCGTGTTTTTTTTTTAGAAGCGGTCACTCACACACTAGTAGCCATCTTCCCCTTGTACGGACACGCGACATCCTGCACAGCTTGAAAAGGGATAAATACCGCAGTGAATGGATAGTGAGAGAGACTAGTCCAACAACAGTCAGCTCAAGGGGGTTAACAGAATAAGCAAACGCGATCAATAATTCGTATGAGATGCTTCTGGCACGTTTTCATTTGCATGACAGTGGCGTACTAAAAAGGGGGGGGGGGGTGCGAGGTCCGCCCCGGGTGACTGCCAGGAGGGGTGCCTTCGGACACGTTTATGATAGTACTTACTGTTAAAGATACTTGCAAGTTTGTTTCTTTATGGAGGAGAGGGTGACAAAGGTAGGATTCGCCCCGGGTGCCAAATACTTAAAGTACGCCTCTGCTGCATGGGACTGTTATGTATACAAAATGGAAATAGATATTCCAAAGATACAGCAACTACTATAGCAGAAATATCATCATCATTATGTCCCTTTTCGCTCCTTATGGCGCATGACGCCACCACTGCAGTCCCTTTGCAGGAAGCGGCATGCAAAGCATGTATGAGCTCTTGTAAGGTGGTTTCTGTAGTAATGTATCTTACACAATGAACTTGCCAGCCCCATGCATAACCTAATGTTAGTCGCCTCCTACGAGAGAGATCTCTTAGGACCATCACTGTTACGGAAATGGAATAGAAGGTGCAGGCGGCGATGAAACCGGTGAACATCTTGGAGGAGATTATACTGATCGGAGGATGGTTGGAGAGGGACAAAGTGTAGACCCTTGCTGAGGACCGAAAGCTCACCCTCAGAGAGGGCAAGATCAGAGGGAATACAAACAACCTGGGAGTGGGATGGAGTAGAGGAGGTATGGACAGAATCAGGGGTAGGACAGAGACGGGAAAGTTTATCCTGTTTCTGGGCGGATAAAAATTCATACAGTTGCCGGTTGAGGGTATGGATAATGATGCGGATCATGGGGAGAACAGGAAAGTAGCTGAATGTGAGACTGCGTAGGCGGAGTAGAAGCTGAGATTGCTGAGCACTGAGATCTGCCAGGAGGGAGGAATAAATAGCAGCCACAGCCCGCTTACGCTGGAACCCACATGTGGTCTCGATGCGCTGTAAGAGGCGATATTCACTAGGGTGAAGTTGGCCAGCTGAGGGGTTGAAGTGGGGAGTGAAGCCGCGAGGGATAACTTTGACGCGGAGGCAGGTACGGATAAAGTGGCGATGGCAGGTCAATCTGGTTTTCTTGAAAGTAGCAAAAGCGAAATCAATAGTAGTGCGAGATATGTCAGGTGGTAAGAGGCTGAAGGAGGTGGTAATAGAAGACCGAAGTCTTCTTCTTCTTCTTCTTCTTGCGATCGCATCTTTGATGATTACACCGTCAGACGAGTTCTCATGATGAATTCGACTGTTGTTTGAAGTTCCTCTTTAACTCCATATAGTTTTGAGTTTAGTGTTGAGTCATTGGGCCAGTATATCTTTCTTAACTGGTCATACAGAGGACAGTCCTGTAGAACATGCTCAGCAGTTTGTTCGTTTAATCCACATGTGCACAGTGGTGAAGCAGACAATCGTAGCTTGTGCATGTGTTTATTCAGTTTGTTATGCCCTGTCCTGAGTCGAAAAATAGTTATCTGTCCCTGCCGGTCGAGAGTGTGATAGTCGTCTTTGGGTTGGTTCTGTTCTCTTCTGATAGTCTGGATAGCTCTCTTTTTCTCAAAGTATGTGACTTCATTCTCTTCTTGTTCACATTCTCCTCCCTTTTTTGCAAGTTTATCTGCCTTTTCATTTCCAGGTACACCACAATGAGATGGTACCCACTGAAGTATGGTTCTCTTTTTGGCAGCTACCTTGTTTAGTTCATTTCTCAGATGCGGGAGTTTACCACCCTTGAGAGCTTGCAGGACAGACAGTGCATCTGTGAGGATGACTACCTGGTGGCAGTCAGAGTTGGTGTTATAAATCATATTTGCAGCTTGCTCTAGAGCTTGAACCTCAGCTGTATAGTTGGAACAGAATTTACCAGTGGGAATGTGCCTAGTCTCATAGTGGTTGTCAGGATATGAGATAAAGATACCGGCACCTCCATTCCTAACAGCATTAGTTGCTGATCCATCTGTATAGGCATGTATCCATGATTGATCGGGATAGCTTTCTTGGATCATACTCAATGTAGCAGTTCGTTTTTGCAGATCATTATACTCATATCCACTTGTGAGACCACTGACTGATGTATTAATTTGGAGGGCACTGCTGGCCTGCTCCCATGGTACAGGGTATAGGGTGGGCTTCAGTGGTGTTGTCTTCATGGATAGGTCTTCTTGATGCTGTCTTATAAGTCTTTTTTCCCCGATGCACAAAGCTGCTACGCTTTAGACGTCCCAATGCCAGATCATCTAGTCTTGCCTTCATTGGGTGCATTGGCATACTGTAGTACTTTTCCATCTGGATCATGGTTTTTGTGTCTCTTCTATGGGACAATGTCTGTAATCCAGCAACCTTCTGCATCTCTGTTATTGGTGTAGTTTTCATGGCTCCTGTAATGAGCCTGAGAGCTTGATTTTGCACCTTGTCCAAAGACTGCAGATGTGAGTTAGCAGCTGATGACCATGCTGCTGAGCTAAACTCTAAGTGTGGTCTTATTACTCCATTATAAATCTTCTTTAGATTTCGTTCATTTGCTCCCCAGTTGGTACCTGCTAATTTTCTGAGTATGCCTAGTCGTCTTCGGGCCTTTCCTTCTGCATTTTCAATATGCTTATTCCATGTAAGCCTTTGGTCAAATGTCACCCCAAGATAGGTGGGGTAGCTTTCTTCCTTGATCACGGTTGTCCCTAGGTGTATGTTAGCTGATTTGTCCTTGGGGGCGAGGGAGAACAGTGTTGTGGATGTTTTGTCTGTGTTTATTGTGATAAGCCATTTCTCTGCCCATGACACTAGCATGTCTGCTGCCCGCTGCATTCTATAATTTGCTGTGGTGACATTTTCATCAGCGCACCAGAGTACTAGGTCATCTGCATATAAGGCAGCTTTAACTCCTGCAGGGAGATCTTTCACCAGGTCATTGATGTAAACAAGGAAGAGTGTTGGGGAAATTACTCCTCCTTGAGGTACCCCCTGATGGAGCAACACTTTTCTGCTCTGCAGACCGTCAAGAGTGACTCTAGTTCTCCTGTTATGCAAGTATGACTGGATCCATTTCATCATGTTGCCTTGGATTCCACTTCTCCTAAGTTTTGCAATGAGGCCATCTTTCCACACCTTGTCAAAGGCCTGCTTGAAGTCGACCCAGATCGTTAGGACCTTTTTCTTCTCCTGGAAGGCATCTTCTATTGCTTGAGACAAGTAAGTAACTTGGTCTTCTATACTGTAGCATTCTCTAAATCCAGCTTGTTCCGGCACCAGGATCTGCTCAGACTCTAAATACCATTTCAATCTGTGGTTGACTATTCGCTCCATAGTCTTCCCAACACAGCTTGTGAGACTGATTGGCCGGTAACTTGCAGCCTCGGTCTTACATTTCCCTTTCTTTAATATGGGTATTGTGATGGCTTCTCTCCATACTTGGGGTACCGTTCCTTTCAACCAGCTGTGGTTGAATATCTCAAGCAGTTTTGTCTTTGCTGCTGAGCTCAGATTTACTAGCATTTCGTTGCTGATTTTGTCTGGGCCGGGTGACTTTTGAAACTTAAGCTTGGAAATAGCCTTCTGTAGTTCTCCTAGTGTGATGGGTTCCCTCATTGGGGCAGGAGTATCTGTCTGTCCCATGGTTGCCAGTATTTCTTTTCTTATCTCTCTCTGATGATCTATGTTAATGGGTAAGTTGCTTTCTGAACTGTATCTTCTAGCAAACAAGTCTGCAGCTTGTTTTCCTCTGAAAAGTTTGCCACCTTCATCCAATGTGATAGTCTGCCTAGGTGAGGAACGCTCTTCATTTAGAGACTTGACTAATCTCCAAAGTTTCCTGCCGTCTTTCTCAAGGTTCAGCGATGCCGTTTTAGTTCTCCAGCTTTTCCGTTTTTCTTCTAGCTTTGTTCTCTGAAACTCTGCTACAGCCTTTTTCCATTTGTTGTGAGTTTCAAGTGAAGGCTGAGACTCTGCGTCTTTTCTAGCCCTGTCCATAGCTTCCTGACGTTCTTGGAGTGTGCTGGACCAGTATGGTATGTAGTTACGCCGGCATCCTTTGGGAATGGTTTCTTTTGCAGCTTGTAGTATGCATCTGTTGAAGTCTTTTACCACTTCATTAATGTCTCTGTTCTGTACCTTGAGGGTAGACAGCAGCGTGTTCACCTGATGCCTGAATAAACCCCAGTTGGCTTTTTTTGTAGTTCCATCTTGTAATGGCTGGGCCTGTACTGAGAGTTGCACTCTGGACAGTAAGAAAGATTGGGCGATGGTCGCTTCCCCCTAGTTGGTCTCCTACTTCTCTACTAATAGATCCAGCTATATCTGGTGTGGAGAAGGCAAGATCTGGTGTTGAAGTTGTGTGCCATCCTCTGGAGTAGAAGGTAGGAGTATCTGTGGCATTATTGACTAGGATTAGGGAGTGATCATCTTGCCAAGTTTCAACCTCTTCACCTCTGTGATCCAGATGGTTATAGCCCCAGCTCTGGGAGTGGCTATTAAAGTCTCCAACTGCTATAAAGTTGGTGGCTGGTACCTGTATAGAGCTGAGACTCAGGGGTTTGTTGTTCGGACAGTAATAGTTCAGGAGTTCTATTTCCATCTTGTCTACCTTTATCTGCAACAGCTGATATTCTGCTCCATCCATGAAGGTTTTCCTTTCGTGTGCAGGAATGTTATTCCTTACAAGAGTAAGTACTCCTCCTTTTCGTCTATCTTTTCTGTCGGATCTGAAGCATTGATATCCCCTTATTTTAAAGGTTTGATCTGCTTTCAAGTGAGTCTCTTGGATACAGCAAACACTGACTTGCTTCTCATACAAGATGTTTTCCAGCTCTGTCTTTTTGCTGTATCCAGCCTGCTTGCTGTTCACTCCCTCTGCATTCCAGTGCATCATGACAAGTGGCACTCTGGGTTTCTCTTTTTCTGTTTTGTTTTGGTCAGTAGTTCTCCTCCGCCGTCTGCTGACTCCACAAGACGGTCTAGAGGGTCCTCCAGTAGCTGAGGGTGGGTTCTGTCGAGGCTCAGAGCCCGGCACTGCACCTGCCTGGTGGAGCTCCACAGGGCGAGCACCAGTACGAGATTTATTTGACGGTGTACTCTCCATAGAAAAAAAAAAGCGAGTTGCGTGATACTGTGGTTTCCGGTGCGCCTTCTGGCCCAGTATCTATGACTTTAGCACCTGTTCAACGGGAGAGTGGGCTCATCCCTAATCTGTTTATGTTCCCAGTAGTAGACTATTCGCAAGCAGCCTGGGGGTGTCACTGCTCTGCGCGGACCTTGTTTACCGAGGCGGCGTCCGAGCTCGTATGGTGAAAATATGGTTGTGTTATCTTCAAAATAGCCCTGTCTTTCCCATGGCTTTTCTGCCATCCTGCAACTTTGAGTTAGGGAGTTCTGAGCTCCAGTCTCTTTCCCAGGCATTTTATCCTGGCCTGGCACGCATACAGAGGACCCCACTTCTGGTTCTAAGTTAGCAGTTGGGGATAGGTGGGGTAGCACACTGTGCATTCCCCGTCATCCAGGGGGCTCTCCAACTATGCAGAGCTTGCACAATGCTGTGCTCTGGTTCTGGGCTCTCCCAAGGAATCCTCACGTCCTGCACAGAGCCACTTCCAGATACCCACCACCTGCCAACCCCCCATTGTAGAAATCTCCTTCATGCGGCCATCCAGTCAAGAGCCAGTATTAAATCTGGTGCCCAAGTGATCCCCCCCAAGCTCAGTGTGCAATGCTGGGTTCTCATCATGCTGCAACACAGGGGGGATTGTGATGCTCAGCCATCTCTCTCAACTCTGCACCGATAAGTGACATCGGGGACTTAACTGTGCCTCAGTACTGGGAGGCCCCGTTTCCGGGTACACCACACACAGCCAATTGAGGCAACGGTCGCCGTGGGCGTGTCTTCAGTGGGGAAGTTGTGGATCTTCCTGTCCATGTTCTTGCACATCCTAACACTGCCCGCAAGACATCGGAGGTTTGGAGAGTGGCCTTCTCTGCTTTTTTGAGCCGGGGTGGGCTCCCCGGGCAAGTCTCGATGGGGATCGGGACGTGTCCACGCGCCAGTGGGCCCAGCATCGGCCGCATCTGATGGAGGACTTGCTCTGCCAGGTTTGATGTGGATTTCCTACCGCCCCGGGTAGAAGCCAGAAGTGTACTGTGCCAGCTCTGGGGGAGATAAAGGGGGTGTTTCTGCGTCTCCTTGTGATACGTAGCCAAGGTAGGGCTCACAGTGCTCTTTCCCCGCCACCAAATTGCCTGCTGGTTACGCCGAGTTCTCCGAGGCTCTAGGCATGTGACCAAGAGTTGAAGGCAATAGGATCGTCAAGTCCTGAGTCTCTGTGCCTGTACGATGGGTTCCGATCTTCAGGGAGCAGTCCACACTCGTTCCCACTCCCAAGACTTGTTCAGTATCCATCTGGCTCCTTCCCACCCACAGAGGGCGTGTACGGTGTAGTGCACCGGTTTTATTATCGAGGTTTGCTCCTCTAGATCCGTTGTGTTTAGCCTGAGGATTCGCACCCTCAGTTACCAGGACTACCTCGAGGAGGGTGTGGCTCTTCACCACGCACAACGATCTTGGGGTATGAGAGGTTTTGCTAGGCCAAGAGACTAACACCGCAATGGTCGCTCCTTTCATGAACAAGAATTCACTAGGCCTAGGGTGAAGCAAGGGGGGAAACCCACTACCCACAACACCAGCACATCATACTCCCTGTCTGTAAAAGACTTTGCCCCAAGACCGAAGTGAATTGATACTAAAGTAATCTTGTCATCCATGTCTTATCGGTGATTAAGCCAATAGCGCTGGCCGATGTAAGTGTTAATCTGCCGTGCCTATAGCCAACAAATCTAGGCAGCGCCAAGCAAACGTGATTATTATCACCTACAGGGGGTGTCGAATGATTTGATAAAATCAAATATCTGCTACTTAGCAAAAAAATAACGAAGAAAGAAAGACAGAAAAGTGCGACAATTAAGAGCAAAAAATAAAAATCAGTACCACAATTGTACCGATACTGCCGGAGTGAAACAAAGATCGATAGGGGCCGCCCCGTTGTGTCACAGTACTATTATAAAGAGCGTCAGATTGACAGAGTGGTTACAGCGCTGGTCTCTCGCGGCAAAGGTGCCGGGTTCGAATCACGGTACTTACAGACGCTCCAGTCTATCCAGCCGTAAATGGGTACCTGACTCTGCTCTTTGAGGTAGGGAAGGAAAAGGCAGCGAGGAAGGGAACTGGTCACTCCCTCTCTCTAAGCCGTTCGTAGTATGGCGAAGTCTCTAACACTTCACTCCCCTACGGCAGTATCTGCTATGGGACTTAACATAAATGGGACTTAACATAACTATCATAAAAGTAACCCAAGCACCCCTCTCCTGGTTGTCACCAGGGGCGGTTCATATTTAGGCCACAATTTGGGAATATTTGGGCCATAAGCCGTTTTCCCGTAAACTTCTTCCTCGTTCGTCCTGAAAAGGACGTTGGTTGCGTTTACAGCGAAGCTGCGATATTTGCGCCTTTCGACCGACACATCCGATTTCCGCACGGCATTTTTTGGGACCGGGTTTGCCTTCCCTCTTCGATCCCTACTCTCTCGGCCAGACTGCAGTGATGCAGCCTGTTTCCAGGACCACCACTAGGAGGTGGAGTAGGGTCTTGGTCAGCTCTGGTTCGCTGACCCTGACGCAAGCAGTAAAGCTATGAGTCACTGACTGCATTCATCTTGTATGCTGCGTCTTCGGTCCCTTTTTCCGGTAAACAAGAACCGTGGCTTTAAAAAAAATATAAAGTAGATTCATCTAGATATTGCCTGTTTTCCTTGTTAATGTTGCAACAAGTGGTTGCTGCTGGTTCATAATTTAGTTAGAGTATTTTCAAGCTTTCATTTTCACTGAAAAAACCGCACTTTTTTTCAATTAATTTTATCGTCGTATTCTTCACAACGTTTATTTCCTGTGTAGTTCCGGAGGCTACTGCTCGCTCTCTCTCTCTCTCTCTCTCTCTCTCTCTCTCTCTCTCTCTCTCTCTCTCTCTCTCTCTCCCTCTCTCTCGTAGGATGCGACTAACATGAGGTTATGCATGATTCGTGTAAGCTGTTAAAAGTATGATAAGTTGGAGAAGTTTAAATGGAAAGGACTGAAAGTGGCCTCAGTCAGAAGGGGCCCCTCTAACAGTGGTGTAGCGAGGCGGGTGACTCACTGGGAATAAATCTAAAGTATTTTTTGTTGTTGCTATAATAAATGTCTAGAAACCGAAAAATTAAAGGCATATTTTTAAAGCTATAATGAAGCAACCCTGCCAACCACCTCGCGTGGATTTGTTATGCATCTTGGCGGCATTCTTACCAAGTTCAGTTGTTACACGGCCTTATTCTCTGTTACCAATTGACAAATAGGGCCTCCACAGCTTCCTATAGCTTACGGCCGGGGGTACTCAACACGGGGCCCGCCAAGGCTTATCCTTGTGCCCGCGGAAGGCTTGCGGATGAAAGAAAAAATGTACAATTTGTTTGCATGAGAAATTATAGCTTTATCCTCTACTAAACTTAAGTTTTTGGCTGTTAGTAGTCTCAAGAGTTTTAAAAAAAATTGCCGTTAGACACAGAATGTTATGTTATACTAGTGTCAAAGCCCGTCATAAGACTGGAATTAAATTCAAAAGCTCCAATACCTAACGCAATTTTACTTATTCAAAAGTATTTTTAAAAACCACTGTGCATCACCACAGTACACGAACTACGCAGCAGCAGCGAGGATCCCAATGTGTGTATACGGGATCACACATTCTATAAATTTATTTTTGTGCACACCGTCATTTGCGCATTCTTCTTTGGTAAGTGTTACTATTTTCGAGAGAGTACATATAAGGGAAACAGTACAATTAATGTCTAACTTTCAACCAAAGTTGCATCCATTAGCGTTACGCACTGACAGAAAAAGCTGGGATATTATATATAGGATTCAAACAATCTAAGCATTATTGAAAAATATTCATTCTTAAAATGTACAATATATGAGATAAACTTATATTTTGGTTCTACATTATATCTTTGCGAATCATTATTTTTCATAAGGAAAATTGTCAAATTCGCGTACAAGTCGCGGCTCACGGATGCTAACCTAGATGATTGTTTGCGTACTGGAACATACACCTCTAACTATAAAAGTTGGCTAGTGACATGCAGTACCTAATGATTTGACGATCCTTTTTTTTTTTTTTTAAATCCGGAATATTTCTTTTTTCAATAAATGTGGTTACTAAACCGTAACTTCGTATTCTGTATATTTCGTTGTAAACATAAACCTTTTTGGTTTTTTTTAAAAATAAGTAAGTCGCGATATTTGGTTGTGCCCGCCACCCTCTCTATAAATCTAACATGCGCCCGTGGTGCAAAAAAACGGTTGAGAACCCCTGGCTTAGGGCCTCACCATGTCTAAATTCGGCCCTAATCGCAATATAGTAACAAGTATATTTTCATCATCATCATCAGCTGCCATCTCCGCAACGAAAGTCGGCTGCAATGGACCTCCAACGCCGTCTGTCTCTTGTCTTGACGAGTGCACTCTGATAGACTCTTTCCTGTCCATCTCTCGATGTTATCTTCCCATTATATCGCTGTCTTCACGTTGCACGTTTGCCTTCAACTCTCCCTTCTGTTATGGTCTTCTGCAAGGTGTTATATCTTTTTATATGGCCAAAATATTTTAGCTGCCTAATTTTGATCTTCTTCATTAGCTCTCTTTTCATACCTAGGTTTTCCATGACCTCTTTATTTGTTTTCTTCTCGTTCCATGAGATGCGCCCCACTCTTCTATATATCCATATCTCGAGGGCCTCAATTCTTTCTTCCTACTGCTTATGCATTGTCCATGTTTTTACACTATATATATATATATATATATATATATATATATATATATATATATATATATATATATATATATATATATATATATATATATATATATATATATATATATATATATATATATATATATAAACACTTGATGATTTTAATTTGTGAGTTAATTGTTTACATGTCAATCTTATGAATAAGCACATTTTACAGTGTAACCAACATACATACATAGCGAGGACCACAATACATACAGCACGTGTACTTACCGGTTTGCCAGATTATACATCCAACCAGCAGTTTTTGGCCCTGGGTACTGATGGCTGACGGGCTGTCCTGATTACTTGCTCTTGTGTGAAGTTTAAATTAGCCAAATTCAGATAATGAATCCATACACACTGATGGTGTCTCCTTTCAAAGATTCACGCACAGTCTGGATTTTCAGTTCTATCTTGGTGGTCTATGTCACGAGAAGTGTAAGTTGGCATAACAAAAATTTGCTGTAGGTGAATATGATGACGTTCACTTGTAATAGGTAAACCACATGGAATTTTTAAACTGGTGGCCAGGTGCCAGATGTGGACAGGTGCCAGAATCTGCTAAATTTCCACATATTCAAATAACGCATTGGTGCTGGTAATCATGGTAATGTGCAGAAGCACAAACAAATTCTGCTGAACCGCACATCCTAATTTTTTGTGTGTGCATTTTTCCACTGCTTCAGATGCGAGGTAAAAGTTTGTGTGCCTAGCTTGAAGGGGATAACTTGAATGTGTACAGAATAATGATAGTGATGTATCTTCCGTAATCAAAACTGTCTTCTCCTTGTGATATGTTGCGCATACTGCACGTACAATTTAACGCTTCTCAAACTGCCAGTACGCCAACTTGATCTAAAGTTTTTGCCAACATCTCCATTAAATATTTACAAAACTATGAGATTTTTGTTTCCCCTTTTGTTTTATGCCTTCAAAGTTTTACAATAAGAAGGGACCCCCCCGCCCCCCCCAATTTTTTTTAAATTTCAAAATAAAGTACAAATGCAAATCTGGTATTAGGAGGAGAAAAAGGCTACTGTGATACAACAGTATAAACTACAATGACTGGGTAAAAGGTGATCACAACAGCATCAGTATAAACTACAAAAACTGGGTTTTAAAAAAATCTATCAACAACAGTTATCAGTAAAACTACCCCAAAAAAAAAAAAAACTGGGTAAAATATATCCAGAACAGTGAAAGTGATACTAGTTAGACAGAATGATCACAGAAGTAATTAGAAGAGAAAGCAGAAATGCAAAATAATGGCCACTATATGCATAGACTAGCTCCTCTCTAATGTTGTACTAAAAAGGTAATTTTCAAGACCTGAAGGTCTTTTATATTTGGACATGCACCCTAATATAACCGACTAGGTTGAACGGGTCACGCCTCGCCAAAACTTCATTTTTTTAAAATCTCTAATACTGCAGAGTTAAAGTTTCCTAGCTTATATAAGATGTGTACATTATACAACAATAGCTTTCATTCATTCACATTATACAACAATATATTTCATTCCTACACATTATATAACAATATCTTTCATTCATTCACATTATACAACAATATCTTTCATTCCTACACATTATACAACATCTTTCATTCATACACATTATACAACAATATTTTTCAATCATACATTATACAACAATATCTTTCATTCGTACATTATACAACAATACCTTTCATTCATACATTATACAACAATACCTTTCATTCATACACATCATACAACAATATTAATTCACTCATCAATGTCAAATGCTTTCAATTTTTCATCACGGTAACTTCCTTTTCTAGCAAGTCCATATATTTCATTTTTCAGATGGGCGTTTTAGCTCCTGCTGGGATGAATGTCCAGCATCATTTTGCATAATTCTGGTGGCTTCTGTCGTTATTTTCCTATCTATCCTTGTTTTGCTTTGGTTCGTTTTGTTTCCTCAATTATCTGTTCTTAGCCGTCACTAGCTCCTACGTTACTTCCGCATGACGCCTTTATTTTTTTTAGCCATTTTGAATGTTCCTTTCTTCGATCCAGCTAAGTGATTTTTTACGCATTTTGATATTGTTGTTCATTTCTGTCTTTGTTTCGTTGATTATTTACTTTCTTGTTTCGATATGTCTTTCTGGTTTCACGATTTTCTTGCATTATTACTGTTATCGTTTCGCTCATCACCGTGGTTTCATCTGCTTGTATCGCTCATTTGACATTTTCCTCATCATCATAGACCTTTGTAGTACCTATATGTAGTTCTTGTCCTTGTCACCTGTTCGTAACTGTGGCTGACGAAGGGTAAAACCCGAAACGTCCCTTGTCTCATGTGTACCGTTTACTTGTAAAACTGATTTCATACCATATTATATTTTAATTTATATAGCCATTTATTTCATTCATTCATTGTTAGTACTTCCATTTTTTTCTGTCACACATACGTTGGATCATTCATTTCTGTTACAGTTTTTACTAACTCCATTCACTTAAATTAAGTCCTCTCCTTTCTACAGTACAACATTAATTTCTATCAAGTTCAGTTAGTTGTAACAAAACTATTACATAAAAAAGTAATGAACCTGTGATTCAACAAAGTCTTAAAATGCCATATTGAGAGATGATATAATACATGGATTGGTATTTCAAATTGCAACATATATTCTAACCTAAAATGCTTCAACACAGCTTTGGTTTTAAGTGTCATGACATCAACAAGTAAATATCAGCTTGAAACAACAGACAGAATAATAAAAGCCCCCAAAAAAACTTCAAAAACATTATCAGGCAGCGTGGAATTCTTGGTAAGTCCATTTATCAGCAGTCACCATGAGGAAAGGACTTAAACTAAAACTGTCAAAACTGGCCCTTTTGAAATATATACAAAATTGGATAGATTACTTTAAGTGTTACTAATTCATATCAACATTTTATTTATAAGCCTTCACACCACTGAATCAGCAGGATGCATGGGTGATATGGTGTCCTCACAGTGAGGTTCAAGATCTGAGGGTAGGTAAAGGATCCTATTTCATGCCCATTGAGACATATTGGGAATATGGTGTTAGGCCCATATTTTCTTGTCCAAACGGCACACTAGGAGTGATGTGGTCAGCATCACGCTGGCCACCATTAACCTTCCCAGAGTTGCTCTGGTACCCAAATCATGAGGATGGGTCGATCCCGGAGCTGTTTACAGTCTAGGAAATCTCACTTCAACTGGGGATTGAACCATGGACCACTGAGCTTGGAAGCTAGTGCACTAACCACTGTGCTACCGTGGCTCTCTACTGTTGTAGAATCACAAAACTCAACAACAGGCTTAGGCAGCCGTGATGTGGAGGTAAAAAAGTGTCAATCTTAGGAACAACTGTAAAGGTGGACTAATGTATGCACAAAAGTGTCAATCTTAGGAACAACTGTAAAGGTGGACTAATGTATGCACAAAAGTGTCAATCTTAGGAACAACTGTAAAGGTGGACTAATGTATGCACAAAAGTGTCAATCTTAGGAACAACTGTAAAGGTGGACTAATGTATGCACAAAAGTGTCAATTTTAGGAACAACTGTAAAGGTGGACTAATGTATGCACAAAAGTGTCAATCTTAGGAACAACTGTAAAGGTGGACTAATGTATGCACAAAAGTGTCAATCTTAGGAACAACTGTAAAGGTGGACTAATGTATGCACAAAAGTGTCAATCTTAGGAACAACTGTAAAGGTGGACTAATGTATGCACAAAAGTGTCAATTTTAGGAACAACTGTAAAGGTGGACTAATGTACGCACAAGTGTCAATCTTAGGAACAACTGTAAAGGTGGACTAATGTATGCAAAAGAGTGTCAATCTTAGGAACAACTGTAAAGGTGGACTAATGTATGCACAAAAGTGTCAATCTTAGGAACAACTGTAAAGGTGGACTAATGTATGCACAAAAGTGTCAATCTTAGGAACAACTGTAAAGGTGGACTAATGTATGCACAAAAGTGTCAATCTTAGGAACAACTGCAAAGGTGGACGAATGTATGCAAAAAAGCATGAATAAATATACAAAACTAAAAGAAACATTATTTTCTAAGTCTGTCATCAAGGGATCTTACTCTGAATGTCATTGCTTCAGAAACATATAATTAAATCCCAAAGGCTAAATATTATCCTTACTGGCCTTCTCTAGCAAAGTGTCTTCTTAGAAGTATTTTAAAAAAATAAATCTCAATCCAAAAGTAATAAGCCAGTCTTGGCAGCGGTGTTTCCTAGGTCATCTTTGAAATCTTCTCAAATAAAACAAAGCCTGGCATCACTGTTGCTTGCATATGCCATTCAAAAGGCATTATCTTCTCTGAAACTGTCTCAAATAAAGTCTGATCTATTCATTCCTTACGCCATATGTAATAGTTGCTATGCAAATTTCTCTGAGAAATCCTAAACTTAGCATCACATTTTGAACTGGCATGGTGCATCCATGTAAAATTAACTTGCTTTAATGTGGTAAATATTTCAGTCAAATGTGGCACCAAGAGAGTAAAGTTAGAAACTAATGAAAAGTATTCTGTCAATTTCATTTTGGTGGTAAGTTAAATCCTTAGAACCCAACAACAGCAAACATATTACTGCTAAAAGTAATTCAAAATAGACAGTTTCCAAAATAAGACCTAATCAGTAAGCTTTAGTACAGTATCTTTCAGGTATCACTGTGCGATGTATATGTGAAGAAACGCATGGAAATCTCTTAACACTGATGCACACAATGTGGGTCGTACAATCTCTGACACTCAGCTGGGTTGCTACACCCACTGAGCAATGACTGTTATTTCTCAATATTACTGAGCAGAACAAAGCACGTGGAACATTCTATAAAAACACTCCATGAAGCATTTTATCATACATCAGTCTCAAGACCATAATCACTACCTGGGTTATTCATCTTACTTGCATGATTTTCTTTCACTTTTTCAGTCAAAGGGGTACTATGATTGCCCTCGTCCATTTCCATGATATCTGATGCACACTCTGAATCTAACGAGTCCTTCTTATCTGGGTAGTTGGCGCAAGATGTCACATGTTTGTACACACCCTTGTCCATATTCTCTCCTTCTCTATGGTAGAAGTAATTAAAGTTGGATACGATAACAGGAACAGGAAGAGCAATAGTGAGAACGCCAGCTATGGCACACAAGGATCCTACCAACTTGCCCCAGACCCCTATTGGCATCATGTCACCATATCCTACAGTTGTCATGGTTACAACTGCCCACCAGAAAGCATCCGGAATACTTTTGAAATGAGTCTGATCTGCATCTGCTTCAGCGAAATAGACGGCGCTGGAAAATAAGATAACACCTATAAAAAGGAAGAATATTAGCAGGCCGAGCTCTCGCATACTGGCCCTCAGGGTTTGGCCTAGGATCTGAAGACCTTTGGAGTGCCTGGAAAGTTTAAATATTCTGAAGACACGCACGAGTCGTATCACCCTGAGTATGGCCAATGACATGGCTTGATTGTTGCTCTTACTTTGATCTGCGACAACTGTGCCCAAAGTGATGAAATATGGAATGATAGCCACAATGTCAATGCAATTCATGATGTTTTTGAAGAAGCCCAGTTTCTCCGGACACGATGCGAACCTGACTAAAAGTTCAAAAGTAAACCATATAATACAGCAAGTTTCAATAACGAAGAAGGGTTCATTGAACTTTGGAATATCATCCTCTTCAATGGTTTCCCTTGAATCGTTGAGCGTAGAATTGATAACTCTGTAATGCTTGAATTGTGGTAAAGTTTCTAGGCAAAATATTACAATGGACAATAAAATGATCACCACTGAGAAGATAGCACACAGTCTCGCCGCAGCAGAGCTCTCTGGATACTCAAACAGGAGCCATACCCTTCGTTGGAATTCATTCTGTGGCAATGGTTTCTCCTCCTCCTTGATAAAACCTTCATCTTCTCGGTACCTCTCAAAGGCACTCTCTCCAAGTTCATAGAATTTTATTTCTTCAGAAAACACATCCAATGGCACGTTTACTGGTCGTCGTAATCTCCCGCCACTTTGATAGAAATACAGGATGGCATCAAAGCTAGGCCGATTCCGGTCGAAGAAGTACTCGTTGCGTATAGGGTCGTAGTAACGGTTCCTTTTCGAGGGGTTCCCGAGGAGCGTTTCTGGGAACTGAGTGAGCGTCCTGAGCTGCGTCTCGAACCTAAGACCGCTAACGTTGATTACAACACGCTCACAGCTGCAGTCATAGTCGATTTCGGGTGCGCCCATCCCATCGTCATTGTCTTCCTCTGAGAGCTTCGGAAAGGACCTGGAATTTGGAAGATTAGAAGATCGTAAGAGTGGCCGTTGGGTGGAATGGTAACTGTCACGGTATCCGACCGGGCCGCCGTTACCTTCGATCCCGGCCATAGCAACCTCCATGTTGCAGTCTGCATTAGTCCCACCCTGACTGTAGCTCCCTATGTCTGTATCTTACGCGCGTGCTACCCTATATGCAAGACCGTTACGTTTGACCACAAACAAAGCTACAAACATGGCGGACATAAATAATTCGTCCAGTCCCCGGATGAAATCGATTATTTTGACGTCACACACGACTTCGATCCCAAATTAGATTCACGAGTGAGTTTAAATTTGTGAGAACGCAAACATTGCGTGCATTCCCTTTTTAGGACCCCAAATGTTGTCTCCCCTCCTTAACTACATATAAACTAGTCTGCAAAAATCTTAAGATATATCTTAAGAGGATTTTAATATTATAACATCTCTACAGTGATTTATCATTTACATGCGTTCACGTGCGATATTTAGTTTGTTTGATCGTGAGCGGAAAGGTTAATAAACTGAGCAAAAATTAACTCTCCACACTCGGCGTGTTAGCTTCCCGATTCACTCAAGTGTTCTAGGACTTAATCGACACATCTGATTGGCTAACTGATAGGCAACATATTTAAACTATGCTCAAACAGGTTCGCCTGAATATGATAAGCTAAATATGAAGATACTAAATTTATAAAGCCAAAAAAGACTGTAAAAAGCATATATATTACCTATACTCACTCACCTTCGAATACAAAATGATAACCGGAGGGCAAATGCTATAAAAAGTAACAGAGGATTAAAATTCCCCAGCTAATAAATCGACCAATGGGCTTCAAGGATGAATGGCATTATTTACCTTTTTATCTTGAAGCTTCAAAATTTTAGATGCTGTTTGAAAAATTACAAAATAAAATTAAAATTCACTAATAAGTATTTTATATGAGAAATATGTTGAAGTGAAATAGTATATATTTTCATTAACTCCGAAGTTTCAGTTTCTGCAGTAATAACGTTACAGTACAACATTGAGAAAATCAATGGGTCTGTGCGGAAGGTCGCACGCTAAGTGAGTAACGAGGTAAGGCCGCGAGAAACGGAAGAAAAACAACTGCGTGGAATAGCAGAAATCTGCGCAGCGTGGTTAGATGAACCACGATATTAGTTGTATTATTCTGAAAGATCTTAAGTTGTGACAATTGATACTGTAGTAGACGTTTTAACTATTTCAACAAGATGACACAGTATCTACCCCCGAATTTGCTGGCGTTATTTGCCGCAAGAGATCCTCTTCCATTCCTACTGCCAGCAGATAAACTCCCTCATGAGAAGAAAAGAGTTCCGTATGCTGGCGTCGCGAAGTTTTTGGACGGATTTGAGGTAAGTATTTGTCGAAATATTGTTTAAGTGTGACTTTTAATGGCATCAGAACGAAGAATTATGTTACAGTTATGCGTTTGCTTTAAATTTCATGTCTGTAGAATCACAGCATGCTTGCTGTATAGATACAGTTCAGCCAAAATGGCGGAGAAGAACGTCGCGGAAGCTATTTGATCAATTAGGCTAACCTTCGACATATGAAAGCATAACAGTAACATAATGTCGCCCAGAAGGTGTCGGCAGCGTTTGTTTGATACTTTGCAGACCAGTTTTGCCTTGGTTTATGTAGGCCTAGCCTATAGTTACGAGTTTCTATTTGGGACGAGCCATGTCTATCATTAGAGTTAAACAAACGTACTGTCCAAAAGGTCACGTAGTTTATTTGCTTGAAAGCATCTGTAAGAGTTATTTCAAAATAATTTGATCGTATAGTTTGCATCAGATTTATGGTTTCATATTTTCAAGTCTTGTATGACCTACTTTACCTTCTCTTAAAAACTTAATAAAGTTAAACATATTAGGCCATATTCTGCTTCCGTGAATCTTTCTTTTAAGGAAATACTGGTTCAGGCATTTGTATTCTTCTTTGTACACTTTCAGATGTCTGCTTTGATATAGTTAAAGAAAGCAAAGGTTAGCCTGATGTTGTTATCCAGCCTATAGAGTTTGTTGAAGAATGGCACTGGTGATGGCCATAAGTTTGTTCACTATTCCTTAGGCCTAGGCCTATATGTTGGACATATTTTCAACATATGTTCAACAGTCATTTTACATGTGCCACTCTTACATTCACCTGTAGTTCCTATTTTTAGGTTTTTTAATAGATGGTATCGGTCAAAATTAATAAGTGCGACATATTCTTCTATGCCATCCAACTAAGTCACTCACGTCATTAAGGTTAGATTTAGGATTCCTAACGATTACCCCTTATTACTGCATCTCTGAATTCTTTTTTAAGGCCATATCAAATTTACGCCCCACCGTTACATTTCAACCGATGGTAACTCAGTCTGTTATGGCCTGTGCTGAGTTTAAGGATTACCATGTGCACTTCTGTTGAGCTGGTAATATGCATCATTTTTTATGGAGACCTGGATGCTTTGCTTCCCACTTCTTCCTGTATCTGCTCATGATTTAAAAACAAACAGTTGGCCTCTTCATACGTTATTCTTCTATCAGGTTAGGGTAGCTTTCTGACTTCCTTTGCCAGTCTGTCAGCCTCTTTATTGTCAGGGATTTTACAGTGAGATGGGATCCACTGTATCAAAACTCTGTTTTTGAAATTTCACTCCTACAGGGGCAAAAGTGGAACTGAATACCCTTATACATACCTGTCCAGTTACTCTCTTGCGTAGGCCTAATTGGTCCCGGCCAGGTTCTTGTGCACCCATTATACGTACATATTTATACACACACACACATATATATGCAAAGCCAATAATTGCTTATATAGCATTTTGTGAATCTATTATAGACACTTATTTGCTGAGCCAGTCGTGCAGGATATCCAGAGAGATCATTCAAATTAACTTCTTATTATTGCTTCCTCAAGTTCCTAATCCAAGCACCTTTTTAAACTGTGTTGTAAATTTTGAAGTACATCTTAATTTTTTTTTCGTTTGAAAATTATTTTTCTACAACCTCTATCACTGTAATAATGCAGCTTTACAAGCGCAGTTTTAGAAGAGATGGTGGAATTACACATTATTTCATGCTAGTTAAACTACCATTAGCTAAGGCATAGTATTAATATTACAGATAAACTTATGTGCTGCCAGTTGTAACAGTAAGTGGATGTAGATGCAGAAGGTGGCTCTTTACTTTGCCAGGTGGCTCTTTACTTTGCCAGTCTCACACAGCCTGGAAATCAGTGTATAAAACAAACAGTATCCCTGCTAGTGTCTGGGATCAACTTGGTGGATAACTGTTTTGTCTAAGTGTCATGTGTGTTGCTGTGCTAGCTTTGTCCAAAAGAACTAGAAGCATCAGTATATGCCCTACATGCTGTCTTAGTCTTTTCTGTTCTTGAATGAGATTAAGAAGTAAAATGTCTATAATAAGTAAGGGCTTATACTACTGGTTAACAGTGGCGTATTCTCTATGTGTGCTGTGCGTGCTGCGCACACCTATGCCCGAAGGAAAATAAAAATTTAATCTATTATTCTATAAAATATTTCTCTTCTAATGTTCTGCTTTCTGACCGCACGCACCAGGATAACGGATTTTCCCGCATAGAATCTACGAGTATAATCTAGTTTCAGTTTCCCCAGACGCTATTTATAGTGCAGTTTTTACTGGTTGGTAGCAATCGCCCGAAGTTTCTCGGGTCATTCTGTCACAATGCGTGCTGGACCGTTCGGATTCACGTCTGAACACTGGTTTGATTGGATCGGGGTCAAAGGCCAGATACGTCAATACAATGCGAATATGCGTGCGGTGGGCCTGCAGCTCTCGGGTTGTAAAAATCGGTTGTTTCCGTCCAGTGTTTTTTGTGATTAATTTTTGTTAGTTGCCGGGAATGCAGATTATTACAGTGACAGTGAGTTTCAAGTTAAGTTAATTAGTATTTCGGAGATGATTGACATATACCCCTAATAACTATCGTTGCGTAATTGAATATAGTTGGTTTTTAAATTAAGACGGGAAGAAGTTAAATAGTAGGCGTACATATTCATTTTAAGTAGCAGCACGCCTAGCTCGCATTACCAGGATACGCCACTGCTGGTTAAAAAAAAAATCATATTGATTTTATCAAGCTAGTCTGGTGTTCATCCCCCTCTTTTTTTTACAACTTTAAACTTGGAGAGCTCTGTAACAGTTTCAGTGTTAATTAGGGTGCCAGTATTTTTGTTTGGGTGACATTCCTCAAGGCTGTGTGAAGATTCCCTAATGCTATACAGCTTCCTGTACACAGTAAACTGTTACTAGAATGTTTGTGAGTAAAAAGTATTGAGTATTGTAGGCATAATGGTCTTGTAACAGTTTCAGTGTTAATTAGGGTGCCAGTATTTTTGTTTGGGTGACATTCCTCAAGGCTGTGTGAAGATTCCCTAATGCTATACAGCTTCCTGTACACAGTAAACTGTTACTAGAATGTTTGTGAGTAAAAAGTATTGAGTGACTGTGGTAGGCAATGGTGATGTGGTTTTGTTACTGTGCTTCAGTAACTTTACCTAGATCTGTGTCATGTTTATTTATAACCCATTGTTTGTTATGGTTTGGTACGATTTACAATTATTTCCAGCAGTCATGAAAGAAGCCGATTTTGTGAGTAAAAGGTAGTTCCATAGCAGATGCTGCTGTAGGGGAGTGAAGTGTTAGAGACTTCACCATACTAGGTCCAGCCTCGAGAGGTGGGGTGACCAGTTCTCTTCCTCGCTGCCTTTTCCTGTTCGAACTCAAAGTGCAGAGTCAGGTACCCTTTTACAACTGGGTAAACTGGAGGGTGTTGGTGCTGTAATTTGAACCCAGCACCTTTGCTGCGAGAAACCAGCGCTCTAACCACTTTGTCAGTCGGATGCTCAGGGATAAGGGTAGGTTTCAATAAAACCTAAGGGGGTACGGGCACCGAGACAGGTTGGGAGCCCCCTGCTGTACAGTATAGAACTTAACCATTTTTTTAAAAAACCTTTCTTGTTTTGCCATATCTTGTTTATCTTTCATGGTCTTAACTCTAGTTCTCTTTTTCATGTATTTCTGGGTCTACTATTTCTTACACCAGAATTAATGGCTTGTGATGCTAGCAGGTGATTTCCTCAGTTTGTGTTCAAATCACCGTCAGAATGTCGTGACCTCATTTCTTGTTGCACTGATATTTCTCTGATTCATTCCACCAATTCCACATTGTTAGTACAATCAAATCATTTTAATTTGTATATTCTAAGTGAACACCATTTAAGATGGTTTGTGTTCTTCTTCTTCTCCATGTTTCAGATACATACAAGTATCCCTGAATTTGTATCTTATATCTGAATATATTTTTTTTGGTACAAGCTACTGAAAGTGCTTAGATTTTTTTTTTCTGTCTTATTTAATATTGAGTAATAAAGATATAGGGGAAGACGAAGAGGGCAAATACTGGACATTTTAACATCGTTGCATGGAAAGAAGTCAACAACAAAATTGATAAATTGTACTGGAGACAGGAACTTGTGTAGAGGAGACATGATCTCCTACACCACTAGGCATGGTACTTGAAAAAGAAGAATAATAATGTGTGTTGCAGAGGCTCAAGAGGGGACAAAGAATAGTGACGCAGTAACCTACCAAATGTGTTGTAAAAGGCAGCTAAGGAGGGTTGGGCATTATCCTGTAGAAATGTCACGCCAAAAACACTTTAAACAGATATGAACACGTTTTTTAAGAAGTACCAGACTGCATGAGAAGATGCTGGCGATGGATTAGGTCCCACATTGAGGGAACCTGTTGACAACATTACAAGGCAGTCATTGTTCTGGAATCCCTACGGTAAAGA
Organism: Oreohelix idahoensis; assembly: GCA_024509875.1. Classification (NCBI taxonomy): domain Eukaryota; kingdom Metazoa; phylum Mollusca; class Gastropoda; order Stylommatophora; family Oreohelicidae; genus Oreohelix; species Oreohelix idahoensis. The sequence continues at coordinate 70,267 of JAMPIV010012732.1, forward strand.
GAGGTGGTGGGGAGACTGAAGAACACACAAGGTGAAGAGAACTGAAGACAGTAATAAAGGCGATATAGGCGGCTTAGAAAGACCCGTTTGAAAGGTCTTGAGTAGATGGCACATGGCGGGACTTTGCATGAATTTGTTGAATGCTAATCCTCTGGCCACCAAGAACCACTTTTGTCAGTAGTGAAACGTCGAAAGCTTGCCTGGTTTGGGCATGTAACTCGTCATGACTCCCTTTCGAAAATGATCCTCCAGGGAACAGTCGAAGGTAAACGGAGAAGAGGAAGGCAAAGACAATCCTGGGCTGATAACATCAAAGAATGGGCAGGACACGGTTTTTCCACACTTGTACGCATTGCTGAGGATAGAGAGCAGTGGAGGATCCTGTCTGCTGATGCTTCCACCATGGCACCCCTACGACCCATGACGGGTTAAGGTTTGAGATGATGATGAATCCTCTTTGAAAAACTGAAGGGTAGTGAAATAATTATACTGGTATGGATGGTTTTATAGATGTGAATTGAGACAACTAAAATACATAACCGCTGTTAGCTAAGCTCATAGCGCTGGAAGGTTTAAAATGTCAGTCAGAAAAGTACCTAGACAGATTTGTTTTTATCTCTGTATGTTATCTGATTGGTTAAAAAGTGATGACTTCATATATTAAAATTTATATAGCCAATGTTGAGTTTTTCTCTCTTCCTTCTATTTTTATGGTTGGCACGAAGTGTAATGATGATGAGATGAAAGGCAAAAGATTGTATCTGTAGTGCATGAGTAATTAATTATTTACGTTCTAAGTGATTGATTGTAGCTGGAATGTGTTGTATTGATTAAGAGAGTTCACATTCTATGTGCCTGTTGTTCACTGTTTTCCACCACATTGTAGGCACCACGTCCAGTTTAGGAAAAAAAACAACCTTTTATTTGGTTGATTGTGCCACAGGTATTTGCTGTGAAGCATTTGTGTGTTTTAAACCACTGTACTCTGCAAATAAAGGGCTAATGTGCGTGAAGTAAGGGTTGAAGTGAGAAGATTAATTATAATTCTTAATTTGTTTTTATTTTTTGCTTGAAATGTGGAGGTTAGATTCCCATGCCACGTCCTAATACTAGGCAAGAGTCACATTTTTTTTTTTAAACCTCCAGCGTTCCACACCTTCAGGGCTCTTTCTGGGAATACTGTCTATGCATTCATGTCTTCTTGATCACCTATTTAAAAAGAAAAAAATCAGATGGCATTATGTTAATTTTCAACCTCATCCTGCTGGCCTGAAATGTTCCACCAATCCTGCCCTTCTGTCACACTTTCAGTATTCCAAAATGTATTAGTATTTATACCAGGACATATTTTCGTTATACATCTCCTTCCTTTCCTCCCTTTCTCCCCCCCCCCCCCCCCCCCCCTCCCCCCCCCCCCCCCCCCCCCACCCCCTCCCCCTCCCCCCCCCCCCTTCCCCCCCCCTCCCCCCCCCCCCCCCCCCCCCCCCGAAGTACCGTTAGGGTCATGTATGCTTTTTTTCAGGAATCTGTACAAACACAGTATTTGTGCATTGTATATATGTGTTACCCAAAGGATTGGGAGATTGCCATCATAACACCAATTTTCAAAAAGGGTGACAATCGACAATGTGGAAACCATAGAGGCATGTCCCTTCTCAGTGTCCATGGTAAAATCTACTCTAGAATCCTAGAGCAGAGACTGACGCCTAGCTGAGTCACAATTGGATGAGGTCCGGTGTGGATTCCGAGCAAACCGAAGTACTCAAGACCTAATCTTCACACTCAGACAGCTGAGTGAAAAGGCCCTTGAGTATAAGAGTGAGATCCATCTTTGTTTCATAGATCTGGAAAAGGCGTTTGACAGGGTCCCCTGGAGCAAACTTTGGGACTGTTTGGCAAGGAAGAACATTCCAGCACCTCTGATTCAGGCTATACAGAGCATCTACAAGTCTTGCAGAAATTATGTGAGGACAGCAAACCATAAGTCAGAAGAGTTCAGGACCACCACTGGTGTAAGACAAGGAGATATCCTGTCACCTTATCTTTTCATACTCCTCATGGACGATGTTATCAAGTCATGTAAGGAGAGAACAAGAAAGTGTTCAGTGGGGTACTGGAAGATGAGACAGGTTTGTATTTCAGAGCTGGCATTTGCTGATGATGTTGCCCTGATTGCTAAATCAGAGGCACATCTCCAATCCAATCTGCAAGTCTGGAAAGAAGAGCTGGAGAAGAGAGGGATGGTCATAAGCAGCTCTAAAACAAAATCCATGGCGAAATCGCCAGAAAGAAGACATCAGATTAAGCTGGGTGAACAGGTCTTGGAGCAGGTCGACCACTTTAAATACCTCAGAGCTATTATAGACTGAAGGAGAGGCATCAAAGAAGAGTTGGCCACTCGAAAAGCAGCAGCTGGGAGACTTTTTCAGGCCATAAATCGAGGATTCCTCAGCAAGAGGTTGGTAAGAAAATGAAGATGGCTGTGTGCCGCTCCGCTTGTGTCCCGGTCTTGACGTATGGATGCGAGTCATGGGCGGTGACTACGGCCCGCGAAGGCCAGATCCAAACCTCAGAAATGAGGTATCTGAGGAAGGTGGTTGAAGTAACAAGAAGAGACATGGTCCGCAACCAGACGATACGTCAAGGCCTAAAATCCCACCCCCTGCAGACCCAAGCAGAACAGTCCCAACTAAGATGGTTTGGCCATGTCTGCAGAATGGGAGAAGATCGGCTACCACGACAAGCATGGGAAACAAAGAGCCAGGGATCCAGACCCCCAGGACGACCCAGAGTCCGCTGGGAGGACAACATTAGACAGTCTTTGAAGGACCGAGGACTAGAATGGAACCAGGCCAGGAGGAAGACAGCCGATATGATAGTCTGGCGCTCTCTCTTCCAAACCTCTACACCTCACGGTAGAAGGGGAACGACTAAGTAAGTAAGTATATATGTGTTACTGTGCCTGACACTCATTTTAGGACAGCGAGCTTTTTTTTTCGCCAGTCCTCATTTTAACCATGTTTTATAGATGTGAACTGAGACAATTAAAATACACAACCGCTGTTAGCCAGCTCAAAGCGCTGGAAGGTTTAAAACGTCAGTCAGAAAAGTACCTAGACAGATTTGTGAGTAAGTTGGTGTTAGATGTTTTGTGTTTTAAATGTTTATTAATCTTATCACGTGTGTCCGAGTTTTGTGCAGTCAAAAATACGTATTTACTCAGCTGTGAAATGCTGGGCTGTACTGAATTTTGGACATTTCGCATTCTGCCAATGTCGATACGTTCTGTGGCATCTATTTTTGTTTAGCAGCAATTATTTTAACTGCTCCTGCCTTTCTCCTATTTATTTCCGGACATATAGTTTTGATCTACATTATTCCGTGGCTAATTTTCTAGATAGCCACACTGGCAAGTTCCAGATATGTAGATTGTAAGACGATAGTGGCGATGATTGAAGCTTACCATCGGATAGCTTGAGATGCCATCTATTCAACAAGTTAAAGATAGGACCTACCGATCAGTGTAACAGTGGCACTGATAAAATGACTGCTGAACATATTCTTCAAAGTTGCCCAACATATGCGGAACAGAGAAAACGTATATGGCCGACACCAGTACCATTCGTAGAAAAGCTCTACGGAGATAGCCTCAAACTGACTACTGCTTTCTTTGAAAACATTAAAGTGGATGTCTGAGAGTGAACGAAAAAGAAGTGTATTTTAAGTACCGTATATGGAGCGTTCTTGATTTCTCATAAATTACTCGATGAATATTCATAATCATTATCACTTCCCATATTGATTGTTTTTGGGGCATGTGGCCACTACGGTAGATGGCTCCCCTGCATTAACGTGCTCTTACAGCGGGGTTTCAGTAGCACATGATTGACGTTGCCAACCCCGTTCACAACCTCATGTTAGTTCACTTTTTACAGCTTGAATTAGCAGTAGTCCTAATCTTATTTTTTGGTGTCATTAAAGACACCCGGGAACTGCACATGGCCAAGTAAACATTGCTAACTTTTAAACGTTGTTCTTGTTTTCTAGGCTCTTACAAATATGCCGTTAACCTTTATTCTCTGATACCATTAATACAGTCTATTCCGAAGTTTGCAAGAAATTTTAACCAGGAGAACCAAACTACTTACGATCTATGTGAGCTAGTCACGTCCACCAACAGAGCGGTATTCTCATCTATTCCTGAATTGTGAGAACGTCCTCCGCAAGTTCCATCATAGGATGTAGGGTTCGATTCCGGTAATGGGAAGTCTAAGCAAGAGGACGCGTGTGTAAATCTGAAACCAATAAAATAAAATAAAATAAAAATCTAAAGCACTAGCAGCTTCTGTAGGAGAGTCACGGGAGAAGTGGAAAAACAGAAAAGGAAAGAGTTCAAGTCTGGAAGTAAGAACATTAGTACTCATATAATGTAACAGAATAATGCCAATTAACTGTCTCACTTGATTGAGAAAGCAACTGTTGCTGGAGTAGGGTGCCAGGTCTGGATTTTGCACGGAGATACTTCGCATCTCATAGGAATTTGAGGCTAGAATAAAAGAGAATAAGCAAAGTCAGACTTCATAATCGGGAGGATCATGATGAAAGAGTTAATGGATCTAGTTCTATCTAGGGTCAACCACAGAAGATCGAGATGGCACCACAAATATGGTTGGTCCTAGGTTCGATTCCCGGTAAGCCTATCACTTATATTTTCTTTTCTGTTGTCTAGTGCCATCCTTTATGTCCAACGAGTACCTGTTATTACCTTTATTTATTTATTTACTTGTGTCACATATAAAGACATGTTCTTTTTAATAGTTGGGGGAGAAGCGTATGTTGACACACTTCTTTTTCAATTTAGACCACACAAAACACAGACGGACTTGGTACGCTAATTTTAACACGTATATTCCTCTGCCATGTTCACACCAGCATAATTAAGCTATCGCCGCTTTTTGTGATCAGAGCTTGAGGATGTGTGTACAACTGCCTGGAGTATAAACATATTGTTAGCAAAGCTTGTTATATTGATAACACTGGCTAACAAAAAAAAATTTTTTTTTTCTTTCTCTAACATTTCTATGTTTTTCTGGTCAATTTTAATGCGCTGTTTTTAAATCTGCAAACCGTTTTTCTCTATCAGGTCGGGATCTCTAGAAATACGCAATTGAAGTTTTTTAACAACGCATCCAGTCTTACAACATCATTCGTACAAGAAGTATAACAGTTATGTAGGCTTGAATTTCTTTGCAGTCGACTTTCGTCGTGAATGGCATGTGGTACATCGCGATGAAGCATCCAACAATAATCGGCAAGCATGGTCACACTCCACCGTCCTTGATAACGTGACTCCATTACGGCGATATCTTGATGGAATCGTTCTCCATGTTCATCGCTGACTTCGCCAAGGTTGTCAGGGAAAAAGTCAAGATGCGAATCGAGCAAATGGATTTTGAGGGACATTTTACAGCCCATAATTCTGTATGCATCTATGCACTGCTTAACAATATGCACATAGTCGACAGATTTGTGATTTTCCAGAAAGTTATCGACGATCGATTTGAATGCCATCCATGCGTGAAGTTCACTACCATGTAACAAGTTCTCGAATTGTTTGTCTGCAATAACTTTCCTAATATGAGGTCCTACAAAGATACCTTCCTTTATCTTTGCATCGCTAACTTGCGGAAACTTTTCTCGAAGATAAGTGAAAGCTTTGCTGATTTTATCTAATGCTTTTACGAAATTCTTCATGAGCCCCAACTTTATATGTAACGGTGTTAAAATGATGCTGTCTTTGTTAACTAATGGCTCGTGTATTACATTTTTATGCCCGAGCTGCATACGATCCCTGATAGGCCACACCTTTCTTGCATAATGTTCCTGTCTGTTGCGGCTGTCCCATTCACATAGGAAGCAACAAAATTTAGTATACCCAGTCTGCATGCCCGTGAGAATTGCAATGACCTTTAGGTCTCCACAAATCCGCCATTGGTAGTCATTGTACTTTATTTTTGCCAAAAGTATAGCCATATTGTCATAAGTTTCTTTCATATGAACAGAGTAGGCGACTGGACTTTTGCAATAGCAAATGTCATCATCCATCTCAAAGTATTGAACAAGTTCTCTGTGTCTATGACGAAATTTAGATATCAAAGTATTGGGCGCTAAAAGATTCCATTCTTTGAGTCGCGAACCGAGTAATTCCACTTGTCCTTTGGTAAGAGCGAGATCACGTATTAGATCTGAAAGGTTAATTAAGTGAACACCATCATTCACCGGTATATAATCCGAGTCAGAATTAGTTTCTAAAGCAGGTAAACTATCACTTTCTGATGGTTCATTCACGTCCAACGGATATTGTTCTGGTGGAACTGGGATCGGACACGTGATTGGATCACGAGACACTGGTTTCGAAACCGATTCAATATTTGGATAAACCACAGACTTTCTAGTTTTAAAAGTGAAACCATGGATATTTGTCAAGCAGAAGTAACAATCAGTAGCGTAAATTTGTCTTGTTTCATGCCAATATATAACTGGCACTCCAAAAGGCAATCGACTTATGCTTCGACGGAGCACATAACGGTTTCCCAAAAATATATGTATTCACAAATATCTTAAAAACCTGACGTGATAGAGATAAACGGATTTCAAATTTGAAATCAGCGCAAAAAACTGACATAAGAACACTTATTCTTATATAAGAAAGAAAAATGTTGTTTGTCAGTGTAATCAGTCTTAATAACGAGAAGTGGGGAGAAAAGTAACCAAAGGGAAATAATCGATGTATTTGTGGCGGATTTAAATTAAACGGTTTTCGGCTTAATAGGAACAATATAAAGGTAATGGCCACCTATAAAAAGAATATATTCATTCATAACCCTCCACTCCCAATTAAGGTGGATAGGCAACCCTTTCTGAAAAAAACCTAAACTCCTCTGTCCTAGCCATTCATGAAAAACTGGCCGATGCGTCTCGTGACGTCACTCCTATGTTTTTCAGTGCTTCACTGTCTTTGTTAGTTTGATTATACACGTTTCTGAATACAGCAGACAATCGTACACTGTTACCATTTGTGACGACGGATTAAAGTATTAGTGGATTTGTCAAATACTGTGACACAAAATTTAGCAGACATTTTAATTTCAGCAAAAATTGCTGAAAATTTGTCCGATTCACCAAGTGGTGCATTATTGTGTTTTCTTAAATACGAGTCTTAATAAAACATACAATTTTGTAATTTTATTTTAGAAAGAAAGACTCATTTCGCGATCGGCAGCTACTGGATTTATGTTCACAGCCCTCTTGCACATCTTTGAATCTCGCTGCGGCCGCCCAGTTGTTTCTGTTGGCCATCTGCCAGTTGTCCGTATAAGATATCTTTGGGATGCGACTATCTTCCATGACTACAGGGGTGTTCGAATGTGGAAGATAACAGCTAACGAAGATAGTGGAAAGCCTGAAAAGCATACACTGATATTGTGTGTGGGGGCGGGAGATAATTGAAAGCGTCAATGATTAGAAGAAAAAAATACTACATGTGCTGTAACTCAGAGTGTGTGGCGGTATTGCCTACCCTGCTTTGCAGTAGTGGTCCAAAGGTGACCAAAACTCAAGAGTATCTAAAGTGGGTCGTCAAAGGTGTCTACCTTCGCCCAAGATTACTCTTGGCAGAGATATAGATAGAAGGGTAACGACGCTTCTATCCTACGGAAGTATTCACAAGATATTCAGAAAAGCGAAAACAATGCTACATTGGCTGAGCACGTTAATTCTAGGATCTGCAGACTACTTTTGTGAAGGATTAAGCAATTATTATTTTTTCGGCTCGTCAAGCCCCCACCTCTGATTTACTCAGTGGAATTCTTATTATTCTAGTAAAGCTCTGTTTAGAGTGTGTTTAGTAAATTGACTGAGACAAACATGCAGTACATTTAAAATGATTAAATCGAAGTTAAATTTGTATATTAACAAATAACAGATTTAATAATAATTTAGTTTTAACAAGGGTTAAAATAATTGAATAGTAGGTTTTATGAAACAAAAATTCACTTTGGCAGCTTAAAGGTTTCACTTAGCTGCCAATAGTGGTTTCTGCTCCCGCTGATGGGTTCTGTGCAGAAGGTCACTGGAGTTCTCATGTCTTTGGTTCAGATTAAAGGTGCAGCACGTTCCCAGAAATGTCAAGGAGTAACTGCCAAGCTGGTCCCACGTTTCTACGTCAGTCCACATCTACCCTCACTTTGTTAACAGAGATTAGTACCCTCACTGGTACCACCACCAACAACTATGGTAAAAGAATAGAAACGAAATGAGTATTGCGTTTCCCAACACATACTTATGTGTCCCCTTTCTCCTATTCTACCATCCCATCTATCTAAGAATTTACCCTTGATGAGACTTAAACTTAATCCCTCGAGAGAAACTTTCTTTACATTTAAATTGAATAGCTTTATCCTTATTTTACTTTTCACATTTTAATATTCACATGGCAATATATACATGTTAGTAATGGAAAATATAGAGTGTAAAATGACAACTTATGCCAATCCTGGCTCACATACTTTTTGCTCAGATGAATGAAGTTAAGGCACTTGATTAGGCCTCCTACACGTGTTCTTGGGGTCGTTGCTTTTATAAGATAATTCCCTCTATGACTCCGTGTGTTTCGGTTTCCTCAGCCTTCCTTATTAAAATGGTTGTCATGGGCTATGTAAGTCCTTCAAGATTGTTCCACAAAGTCTGATAAATTGAATTTCTGAATTCTAGGCTTCACTCTGGCAGGGTCTGGTTTTGTCTTGGCAAGCGTAAATCTCAGTGTCTTAACACTGAAACGCGTCAGGTTATATTCACTGTCCTCCCCCGCATCTGATAGCAACGAAGCTAAGAAAGCACCAATCGTTTCAAACAAAAAGTGTTGGGTGGGGTAATTTCAAAATATTCCGACATGGGATAATTTTGCGCATGATGCAAAGGTCACGTTTCCCATATATGGCAATCAAACCTCCGATGCCTTGTGTAATAACTCACAAACACATCGGTTAACTCTGTTAGCAATGTGTGTAAGATGTAACATCTTATTACTTTATCGAAAGTAATCTTGTCAGTCCTGTCTGTCCAAAATGTGTCATCCCGTATTACCAGCTTGGCGACGAGCGCATTCTGGCCTTATCAGCAATTAAACACATTCGCTGGGCGATTTAGTGTTAATCTGATGTCGGCCGCTGCCGATATTAACCAACATGGTTGTCGATAATATTATCTCAGCTGCTCCTGCAAATGTTTAAAAGGGACGAGTAACACACAGACGTGAAGACTTATCTCTGATAGGAGTATAAGAAGGAAAATACAAAATATCTGCTACACATAGCAGAGAAAGAAAGAAAGCGCGACAATTGAAAGCACGCAGTAAAAATCAGTACAAAAATGTAATTGATACTGCCGTAGTGAAACAGTAGGAAGCATAGTAACACCAGACGGTGGGGCAGGCAAAGACATCAACATCAGAATAAATAAGGCAAGAACAGCCTTCTTTAGCCTAAATAACATCTGGAAGTCCTCCCAATACAGCACAAGCACAAAATTAAGATTATACCAGAGTTGCGTGCTTTCTGTGCTTCTCTATGGTGCGGAATGCTGGAGAGTCACAGAGAAGGAAATGTCAAAATTGTCCTCTTTTCACACAACATGCCTAAGAAAAATTCACCGCATCTTTTGGCCGAATACCATCACCAACCAAGATCTGCTTACTCGGAGCAAGCAAGAGGACATGCACACCATCATAGCTGGCAGACGCTGGAGCTGAGTTGGTCATGTCCTCAGAAGAGACCCCGATGCCATCACAAGAACAGCTATGTTTTGGACCCCTGAAGGAAAGCGAAAGAGAGGCCGACCAAAAACAACTTGGCGGAGGACTGTGGAGGCTGAGATGCAAAGAATGAACCAGAGTTGGGGCACTGTACGAAGGATGGCCACCGACCGTGCAAAGTGGAATCAATTTGTTGTTGCCCTACAAGACGCCACTAGGCGTGATGGCCACTGACTGCTTTGATGGTCGGTGGTTAAGGATCGAAGAAGAGTAGTGAAACAGAGATCGAGAAGGGTCGCCCCAGTCTGTCACATAGTGCACAAGTCACCGGAACTCACTAAATCTGTGTTTATTTGCTCTTGTCAAAGGCGTAACTTCTTTGCCAACATTTTAAAGTGCCTGTAATGGGTGGTTTCACTAATGAGATGTTTTTAACCATTCGGGGCTACGTTGCCAAGGAAAAAAAAATTCTGTTTCTTTTCATTTTAACTTAGTTTATTATTTTTTAAGAATCTTTTAACGTTATTTATTTATATTTAATATTAAAAAAAACCCCCAAAACTAGTCGGAATTGGAATTTCTGGAATTGGAAATTTTTTTGGCCGACACCGCAACCCTGGTGAGACGTACAGGAAATGCAACTGCCTCTTCTTCTCTCTTCTCCCCCCCCCCCCCCCCCCCCCCCCCAACTTTCATAAAAGAATTAACATTTAATTATACAGACCAAACGAAAAATGCATCCGTAGCCACCACAAATCTATGGAACAAAAAAGAAAAAAATTGACTGGGAAAACTATAGGGCGAGAAACTGGCTGTCATAGAAAGATAATGACAACTTTCAAATCAAAGCGACTGTGGAGGAGATTGAAAGTTTTTGTACTCACAATCTCTGACTGTGCATTTGAGTGAACATCAAACCGGTTCGTGCGTAATTTTACATATTACAATATTTGTTTATCAGTGAGTCAGTAATCCTTAATTGTGTAGTCCATGGATCAGCCACCGGTCGACCTTGATCTACCAGTAGATCCAAAAGGATCTTTTAATAGATCTCAGGGTTACGGGAAAAAAGCGGGGGGGGGGGGGGGGGGGGGGAGTTTCACCAAGACAAGTTGCGGACTAGCTCTTTCCTTCCAGCACTTAAAAGTACGGTGTCTCCCAATATGTTCAGTGAAAACCCGCAAGCTATCTTACTAAAATTAACATCATTCGCGAACTGTGTAAAATATTTGTCTGAATTGAAGTTAGCATTCGGTGAAATATCATTCAGTTTCAATTTTCTACCGTTCTATCGATGGGGTTGCAGAGGTAAAAGTAACAATAATGCTGCATTTATTTCTTATTCTAAATACAGGTAGTTCTTTGCTTACGAGATATATGCGTTCCCGCGACCCTCGCGTAAACAAATCGCTTAATTGGAACATGATTTTCTCATTCAAATACGTGTAAAGTAAACAGGGTGCGTTGCACCAAATGCCGTACATAATATAAATAAGTACACACAATTCTCAACAGTTTAAATTAGGACATACCATTCATATTAAGACTGTAATAACTGGCGTGGTATATCTCTATTATCAGTACCTGGAAAATTATTATGTTGCATGATGTTAGAAAGACTTAAATTGCATGCTGACGAAAAGATCAGAGAAGAACAAGCGGGTTTCAGGCCGAAACGATCATGTATTGATCAAATATTCACACTAAGAACAATTATAGAAGAATCAGTGGAAAGGCAATCGCACTTATTATCACCTTCGTCGATTTTCAAAAAGCCTTTGATAGTCTACACCGCCCATCATTGTGGAAGATACTTACAATCTATGGTTTTCCAACAAAATATGTGAATATAATCAAAGCGCTATATGACAATGCAAGATGTTGTGTTAGAACAAATAAAGGGAATACAGAATGGTTTCTAAACAGGGGTGAGAAACAAGGCTGTATTATGTCACCACTACTTTTTGGAATAGCTATTGATTGGGTTATGAGAAACTATACCCACAATGAACAATTGGGTATAAAATGGACAAATGGAAAATTCCTGGGGGACCTGGATTTCGCAGATGATGTAGCATTCTTAAGTTCAACACCAAGACAATCCCAAGAAGCAATAAATAATTTGTGTCATCTCTCGGTTAAAATTGGTCTCCAAATAAATGCCTCTAAAACTAAAGCTATGAACTTTTCTAACGAGACCTTTGATATCATCTTGAACGGGGAAAAACTACAGAAAGTTGAAAGTTTCAATTATTTAGGCAGTAAAATGACTCAGGATGGTGACACAACAAGAGAAATCCATACTAGAATTGCTTTGGCAGCTAGCGCCTTCAATAGATTATCTAACATTTGGAAATTACGATCATTGAATATACATACCAAGCTTCGTCTGTTTTAATTCAAATGTTATCTCAGTGTTAACATACGGCTGTGAGAGTTGGAAAATAACAAAATCATTGGAGAACAAGCTGAATACATTCGAGAACAAATGTCTTAGAAAACTCATGAACATCAGTTGGAAAGAATTCAAGACTAATCGACAAATAAGAGAAGACTCTAGGCAGAAATATGTCTCCGACTATATAAGGAAAAGACGATGGTCATATATCGGTCATGTCCTACGAATGCAAAACAACAGAATACCACTACAGGCGCTCACTTGGGTTCCTGAGGGTAAGCGGAAAAAAAGGAAGACCAAAAGAAACACTCAGAAGAACAATAATAAGAGGAGGAAGAACGTTGGGCCTAAATAATGTGCAAGAGCTAAGAGGAGTGGCGTCACAACGAACAACCTGGAGAGCACTGGTTTCTGCCTTATGCGCCGTGTTTGGCGCTTAAAGAATTTATTATTATTATTATTATTCATATTAAGTACATGTGCAGACACGAATATTGATTAAGTATGCAACATCGACATGGGCAGGGCGATTACCTTCATCACCTTCTATTTCAACGACCGGTATGGCGGTGAGTCAACTGAATTAGACGCAGGCGAGCAATAATGAATTGTTTCCTGAAGAATTGTCCAGAGCTGTTTTGAGTTTGTGACTTGTTCTGCTCACGGAAGATTCCTTGGTAGGGAGCAGCACATTCCATACTTTTCTCCATGACAATAAAGCTTTAGTCATGTAGAATCATCTTCAAAGATCATAAGGCAGGTTTCGAGAAGTTGCAAGGTCTCCTTCAATCGTTTCACGGTAACTTGGCAGCCTAGTGATTGTTGCTGGCTGGTGCAAGTTGCTGCTGCTGCTTCTTCTTCCGTGGTGTTCTTCTGCAGCTCACACAACTCTTCATTTCTCATTTATACTTTGAGATTCAAGCAAATTTACAATTTAATTTTTCGTCAACCCCATCTAAGCTAGTTCGTGAGACAGTTCTGACACCATCCTTAATAGCTGGGATAATATTTTCATTAACGCTAAAGCTCTCAAAGTTATGGCACGGTGGAGGGTCCAGTTCTTTTCCACACACCGTTCATGCATCGTCACGGAACTACATTCCATGCAGTCTTGATTATCGAAAGTGCATTTTTTGTAGTTAATGTCTTTAAACAGAAACATTAAAATTGTAATAATCTTGCTCTCACTCTCCCATTTGGCGCGCATATAAAAATACTGTAAAAATGTCTAAATATCGGTTCGCGTAACTTCGAGTTTGGCGCGTAAATAAAACAAAATTACCTAATAATGGGTGCGCGTATATTCGAATTCGCGTAAATGAGACACGCGTAAACAGAGAAATACCTGTACCCTGAAAATATACATGATTTTATCAAGGTAGATCTTCAGAGAGCTCAGTGGTTCTGAAGTAGATCTCTACAGCTAATGCTGTTTCCCTCTATACAGATAAGGAAAACCACCAGCGCGCATATACATGAAAGGTATTAACGCTGACGTAATTTGAGTCTTCACTTGCGGTGCAGTAACGCTGAGTCTTAACTTGCCGTACGCTGACGTATGTTGAGTCTTGACGTGCGGTATAGGCCAGTCTAGCCGCGCAAAGTGTAATCTAACAAAGAGGCCAGACAAACCACCCGATCGGTTAATGTTGCATATTTGTGCATGTTTTATTTACACTAGAAAAACGACTTGAAACCCCCAAAAAAAGTACAAGATTTTTTCCATCATACGAGCACGAGGTAAAAATGTCCTGGTGCTTTACAAACTCTCTCAATCTCTCCTTCCCCCCCCCTCGAATAATGTCAAAGCAATTAACTGGTGTGCGCGCGTGTGTGTATGACGTCACATCAACTCACGCACTTGAGAGCTTCATATAGCACTGTCTCAGAGGTATGTCGTTCATTTTTATTTAGGCTTTTGTGCTATCTCAGCGCTAAAGTATCTTTTTACACGAAATCTCTAACATGCACAACTGATGCTAAAACTGGCAGGGAATAAGTTCATGTAACATCACAAACTCAAACTATCTTTCGCAATGATTTCCCGTTTTATGTATTGAAAAGAGACTATGACTTTGTAGTGTAATCACTTTGCTGTTGTGTTCTATCATTGGCGCAAGTCGTCCAATTTTGTTGCATATGCTTGCGTGTTTAGAACTCATTCTTGTATATAAGATTCTGTTATCTCTGATACTTGGTATCTGTATTATCTTAAATGTACCTAATTTTAGATAAGAACTCTGTATAGCGAGAGGCAATGTGATCCTCAGAAGGGGTCCCCTGTCGGACAAGTGGTTCAGCCCTTTATCGTCTTTACACTGATGTGGGGTGGGGGGGGGGGGGGGGGGGTAGAACCCACTTGGGTCCTGACTCCCAAATGTCTGCCTCTTGTTGTCGTTTCCCACCTGCGCTGGGAATTGAACCCACTCCACCTTGGTTGCAAATTTCAACTTCAAGCCAGGTTTTATCCATACTGTCAGCTTAAGGAAATTGTGAAAGTAACCATTATGGTGCATGTGATGTATCATTCTGGTTATTAATAAGATTATCATTTCTAGTAGGTAATTGATAATTATTAACACGCGGGACAAACACTGGAGACTTTAAATGTAGTTTTACAAAAGATTGTTAAGAATACCTTGCGCAGTTAAAAAAGTAACAAGGAAGTCTTGAATGGAGCCAGCGAGTAAACATTGCTTCACATGAGGAGGATGCCATCCACGTTCTTCGGGCTTGTTAGATTGAAGGAAAAAGAGATACGTGATGGCAGATATAATATATTGGACAGTTTGACAACAGGGCCAGGAAAGAAGTCAACAAAACAGTAGATAAACAGTACAACGGGGAGTTGTGGTGAGACGTGATCACCAACGCTACCAGGCATGGTACACGAAGAAGAAAGTAGGTTATATAATTAAAATACAATAATAATAGTTCGTGAGAACAAATGGCGTATACAGATAGGATGTGTGCTAAGTGCATAGCAGAGGTGAAATACAATACGTGCATTTAACTGCAGTTTTACAGAATCACGGTATGAAGATGGCAAATTGTCGGTCTAGCATACCTTCCTCAGAGGAAAGTTAATATTTGCCCTGAGGAGCAAATCATGGCTCCCGTGATAAAGGGAGAAACTATATATATATATATATATATATATATATATATATATATATATATATATATATATATATATATATATATATATATATATATATATATATATATATATATATATATATATATATATATAAGAAGTATGAATGACATGTTTTCTGGCAGAAATTAACAGTCTTATGAAAGATATGTAATACTGGTGCGTAAGATGCGCAGTATATTAGCAAGTCAAACACAGTACATCACATAACATTACCCAAGTAGCTGTATTACACGTGTGAACATGGAAAACTGTTGTCGAAAGTGCTAATTAATGGTGCCCAACATTGCACTGCTTAGAATAAAAAAGAGCATGTTTAACATAACACCGGCGCACGAACTTGGCGGCTGTAGTCATGTGGTTATTGTTTCCAGAGCTTCTAACAACAGAATTCCATTTACTGATGTACGTGTCTTGTCGAGGGGGCACATTATCAAAACAAAAAATGATGGCACTCACGTTTGCAGCACTGCGTGAGAGTAGCGTTTTCCACCAAAACCTCCCAGATTTTGCCGTTCCTTGCTAATGTGTAGCGATAGTCCCTCCTGTGATTTGAACCAGTCAGTGCGCCGTTTAACAGCACAGTGAGCACGCTACACAACACAGGCCGAGTGTTAGATATAAGGCAGAAACGTTGGCTTCAGCTGTACGAAGGTAGAGATGTCAGGAAGCATATTTCCAATGCGCAGTCAGTCTTGTCATATCCTTATTATTGTTTTTTTTAAAGAACTGTGTACAGTTTTGCTGTAGAGCAATGGTCGGCAACCAGTCGATCACGATCTGTCGGTAGATCCTAGTGGAGGATTTAGTAGATCTTTAGGCGACAGCGGAGAAACAAAAAGGAAAGACTGTTTAAACGAGGGAGATTTCGTTCTATATCCCTTCTGCCAGCAGTTGAAATCGCGGTGTCCCCAAGGTAGATGGATGTTCCGCATTCCCAATGAAAACTCGAGCTGGCTACTAAAATATATTTCTGAACTACATGAGATAGAACTCATTTATCCCCCCCCCCCCCCTTTTTTTTTTGGTTTCCTTTTTTAACAATTACACACACACCCATATATATATATATATATATACTACATCTTTAGAGGGCCCAGTGTTTCTTAAGTAGATCCCAAAAGCTCGCGGGTTGACGAACCGTGCTGTAGAGAAAATGGACGGATTTGAAGACGCAGCATCACTGCAGTCTGGCCTTAATGTCCAACATCAATTTGGATAAATTCTGGTAGCTCTTCTCTCATTTTTCATTCTTCTTTATTCGTTGTTTTTTCCATCTATCTTCTTATGTTTTTGTTTTGGTTCGTTTCGTATCCTTTTGTATCTTTTTAAATTGTCGCTATCTTATACGTCACTTCCTTAGACGTTTTCTTGGACTAAGTGCAACTGTGTTCTATTCCAAGCATCTACTGATCTAGCTAAGTGACCTTTTACTTGTTCCGAAGTTTTGTTCATTCTTTTTTTCGTTTCGTTGATTATTTACTTTCTTGTTTCGGTATTTCTTTCAGGTTTTACGATTTTCTTGTATTATTATTGTTCTTTTTTCGCTCATCACTGTGGGTGTTTACTTTTTCCATCTGCTTGTATCGCTCATTTGGTTTGGTGTATGTTTCTCATCATCGTATGTTTTTGTAGTACCTATATGTAATTCTTGTCCTTGTCACCTGTTTTTTGGCTGACGAAGGGTAAAACCCGAAACGTCCCTTGTTTCACGTGAACCGTTATTTGTAGAAATGATTCAATACCGTTTTATTGGTTTATATACTTATAGTCTGGCTAAGAGAGTAGGGATCGAAGAGGGAAGGTAAGTAAACCCGGTCCCAAATAATGCCGTGCTGAAGTCGGATGTGTCGGCCGAAATGCGCAAATATCGCAGCTGCGCTGTAAACGGACACAACGCAACCAACGTTCTTTTCAGGACGAACGAAGAAGAAGAAAAACAGCCAGTCACACGTTTATTCAAATTGCGCTGCCTTTGCTCATCCTGTTGTCGTGACGACCAGAGTTAAAACCTGACCTGTGTTGCAATGATCTGTCGTTAAACATAATTGTTTGTTGTGCTCTCCATCGGTCATACAAAGGTGGCCCCATAGTATATATTGTCGTAGAGGAGCGAATTGTTAGATACTTCACTATACTAGTTTCAGCGTTAGGATTCTTCTTCTTTGTACACTCTCAGACGTCTACTTGAATGTTTTCAAAGAAAGCAGTAGTCAGTTTGAGGCTATTTGCATCTCCGTAGAGCTTTTCCACGAATGCTACTGGTGTCGGCCATATGCTCTTTCTGTTCCGCGTATGTTGCGCAACTTTGAAACATGTTCAGCAGGATAATAAATATTAGACAAACATAAAGGTATGTTTTCAGGCACTCGTAAGAAATAAAGAGGCAGAACACTAGACAACAGAAAAACAACAGACGTGAGTTGCTTACCCAGGACTCGAACCCAGTACCTTCCGTGCGACAACCCCGCCTAGCTATGCAAGCGAATCACACTAACCTCCCTGCCAGCAGGATAACTTGTTCCCTTCCTCGCGGCCTTTGCTTCCCCTAATTAAGAGCCGAGTCAAGTACACATTTACAGCTGGGTAGACTGGAGCGTGATCTATCAGGTTTTAAACCCGGTAACTTCACCGCGGAAGGCATGCGCTGTAACCACTCTGCCTGCACGTCGCTCCCGTCAGTCCTATCTATGTATGTGAGTTCTTGTGTATCATCAAAGTTGATATTTCTAAGAAAGGTGAATAGATGCTGTTTTAGTGCGATATCTACCTTCCTTATTTCCGCACATGCCGTGCTACGCAAAATATCATCCTATGGTTAACTTTTTTAATTTATTTGCACAAGCGAGTCTTAGTTCGGGCCTGGATCTTAATCAAACGCGCGTTTTTATATTTTCCTACCAGTAGCTGCTTGGCTTATGCAGCGAGGCGTCGTATTATAATGGTTTTCCCAACTGGTGCGTCAGTTGATGTTGTTAGTTAGTTATATCTTCAAGGTGTCTATCATTCCCTGGATCCAGGGGTGTGGTGTCGGTCGTTTTTTTGTTTGTTAGTGGAGTCAGAGTCTATTATTACCTTGATCAAGGGGTGTTGTGTCGGTCGTTTTTTTTACTGGAGTCAGAGTCTATTATTACCTTGATCAAGGGGTGTTGTGTCGGTCGTTTTTTTTTTACTGGAGTCAGAGTCTATTATTACCTTGATCAAGGGGTGTGGTGTCGGTCGTTTTTTGTTAGTGGAGTCAGAGTCTATTATTACCTTGATCAAGGGGTGTGGTGTCGGTCGTTTTTTTTTTTAGTGGAGTCCGTCTATTATTACCTTGATCAAGGGGTGTTGTGTCGGTCGTTTTTTTTAGTGGAGTCAGAGTCTATTATTACCTTGATCAAGGGGTGTGTTGTCGGTGGTTTTTTTTTTTTTTTAGTGGAGTCAGAGTCTATTATTACCTTGATCAAGGGGTGTGGTGTCGGTCGTTTTTTTTTTAGTGGAGAGAGTCTATTATTACCTTGATCAAGGGGTGTGGTGTCGGTCGTTTTTTTTTAACTGGAGTCAGAGTCTATTATTACCTTGATCAAGGGGTGTTGTGTCGGTCGTTTTTTTTAGTGGAGTCAGAGTCTATTATTACCTTGATCAAGGGGTGTGGTGTCGGTCGTTTTTTTAGTGGAGTCTATTATTACCTTGATCAAGGGGTGTGGTGTCGGTCATTTTTTTTAGTGGAGTCAGAGTCTATTATTACCTTGATCAAGGGGTGTGGTGTCGGTCGTTTTTTTTTTTTAGTGGAGAGAGTCTATTATTACCTTGATCAAGGGGTGTGGTGTCGGTCGTTTTTTTAGTGGAGAGAGTCTATTATTACCTTGATCAAGGGCTGTGGCGTCGGTCGTTTTTTTTAGTGGAGAGAGTCTATTATTACCTTGATCAAGGGCTGTGGCGTCGGTCGTTTTTTTTTTTTTTTAGTGGAGAAAGTCTATTATTACCTTGATCAAGGGGTGTGGTGTCGGTCTTTTTTTTTTAGTGGAGAGAGTCTATTATTACCTTGATCAAGGGGTGTGGTGTCGGTCGTTTTTTTAGTGGAGAGAGTCTATTATTACCTTGATCAAGGGCTGTGGCGTCGGTCGTTTTTTTAGTGGAGAGAGTCTATTATTACCTTGATCAAGGGGTGTGGTGTCGGTCGTTTTTTTAGTGGAGAGAGTCTATTATTACCTTGATCAAGGGCTGTGGTGTCGGTCGTTTTTTTAGTGGAGAGAGTCTATTATTACCTTGATCAAGGGCTGTGGCGTCGGTCGTTTTTTACTGGAGTCAGAGTCGGCAGTCAATAAAAAAAATGAGAAGTAAAAAACAGTCTGATTTTTTTGGCAACACAATTCAGTTGTTGCCAGCTGGGAGACATATAGGTTGTCACTTGTTTGGGTTGTGTAGCACAGTACATTTCTTGCGAGTTGGGAGACATAGGTCAGTTACGTGTGTCGATAACTGGATAAACTATTAAGTTTCAGGGCTTGGGCCGTGTGTACATGCCTGATTTGGGGGGGGGGGGGGGGGTGTTTTTTTTTTCTACGCTGGAAAACGCCGTTGAGCAGGAACACACAGTACAGTAAAATAAATTAGGTTGGAGACGAGGCTTTTTCTAATTCGGAAAAATGTGACGTCTCACAAAAACATAAGAGGTATACTCGCTTCTTACATCTCTCATACTACTTTCATCTCCAATAGTTAATTTGTATCCACAGTAGTTAACTTTTATCTGCATTTGTTAACTTGTATCCGCTAATTTTTTTTTAAAGTGCAATAGATAACTCCCTTGTGGACCACTGGTATCCCCTAAATATATCTCTTAGTCGCCCCGAAACGGACATCACAAACTTTTACCACACCAAAGTTGCAGTCTGGAACTTAACTCTTTGACTCCACAATTATTTTCCACCCTGTGCCGTAATTTTAATTCTTGATAGACTAGAAACAACGCTCAGAGAGTTGTTTTGGCACTGGTGTCAAATCTGACCAACGCTCTGAGCGTTGTTCCGGAGTCAAAGAGTTAATACAGAGTCCTGCACTTCTGGCCTTTGCACTAAACTGCGCGACGCACAAGATAGCGCGCATCTTTTTTTTTAATACTTTTTTTTTTTAGTGTGTGAAATATTTTTAATGCGCTGTGTTGTAACCGAATTAAGTTTATTTCATTGTTGTGAGAAAATTCTCCTTGACCTTTACGTTGAGCAGGGTGGTGTTTTATTCTCGTGAAGCTAAAGTGATTCTCTCTCCCCCCTTACCCATATTCTTAGTGTAGGTCTTTAATATTGCCTGTTTATTCGGTATGTCTGGCCCCTGGAGGCACTCTTGGTCTGACAGATGAAACTAGAACTGTGGGCATTAAATAAATCAGCGGTTCTCAGCGAAGGCGATATGGACCCCCAGAGGGTCATGCCATATTTCTAGGGGGCCACTCTAAAGATGATAACGTATATTTCCTCTAGCTAACAGTGACTATGACAGGGCCACAGAGGTAAATGAGGTTCAGAAGGGTGCAAAAAAAAAAAAAGGTTGAGAACCTTGATTGTATTAGTGGATGGAGTCAAAAGTGTAGACGTGTTCGGCATGTAGTACTGGTTTATTTTACATTATTTGTATGTGCTGGACACTTTTGTGTGTTGTTGTGTAAATGTATTTGAAATGTAAGCACAGCTTTAGTTTTGTGTAAGTAAATCAATAAATATTTCTTACAAGCGGCTGCAACTTACCCCTTTATGTGTAATATTTCATTCTTTTGTGTAAGTAGCCTAAATCAATCAATATTTCTTACAAGTGGCTGCAGTATACACTGTTATGTGTACTATTTCTTTCTTTTGTGTAAAAAAAACAACAATAAATATTTCTTACCAAGTGGCTGCAACTTTCCCCTTTATGTGTACTATTTCTTTCTTCTGTGTAAGTAAATCAATCAATATTTCTTACAAGTGGCTGAAGATACTCCTTTATGTGTACTATTTCTTTCTTCTATGTAAGTAAATCAATCAATATTTCTTACAAGTGGCAGCAGTATACTCCGTTATGTGTACTATTTCTTTCTTTTATGTAAATAAATCAAAAAATATTTCCTACAAGTGGCTGCAACTTACCACTTTATGTTTACTATGTCTTTCTTTTGCGTAAGTAAATCAATCAATATTTCTTACAAGTGGCTGAAGATACTCCGTTATGTGTACTATTTCTTTCTTTTATGTAAATAAATCAAAAAATATTTCTTACAAGCGGCTGCAACTTACCACTTTATGTGTACTATGTCTTTCTTTTGCGTAAGTAAATCAATCAATATTTCTTACAAGTGGCTGAAATATACCCCTATATGTGTATTATTTCTTTCTTTCGTGTAACTGCATGAGCCCCTGTCTCGGTTTCCTTAAGTTGAAAAAAAAAAACAGTTGTCCAAAGTAAAGCAAGATCTGTTAATAACGTTGCATTTTACCCCATATAGTCCCTGGGTTTACTGATGAGACAGAAAGAATAGTCCTACTGCCATGTCGTAAAAGACAATTAATATGAGGTTGTGCCTGGGCTAGTAGTTGCAGTATGTAAAACAAATTGCTACAGAGACCACAGCAGCAAGAGTTTGAGCATTAGTGTAGGCTTTAAGGGGGCCATCTTTAGCAGTGGCTCGATAAGTGGTCAAAAAAAAAAGAGATGCTTTACTGTAATTTGAAACGTTAGCACTTGTGTATGCAGATGCACCCACACACAAATCCATGCCTGTGTGTGTGTAAGTAAACTAGATATTATTTAAATTTAACTGACAGTACCATTTTGTTTTATCTGACAGGAACCTAAAGACACTCCACCACCAACACGTGTGGAGAACAGGGATGAGCGCAAGGAAAGAAAAGTAAGCATATAGCAATATTTATTGGTGGCAGTGCTTGAGCGCAAGATGTAGATGTTTGGCTGTGAATGGTCTGTCTGACGACATTTGAGTTCTTGATTGGGGATGTAAGGCTGTCAGTGCTGTCGACTATTATGTAGATTTTTACTTTCACTAGTCTGTTAATCATGTTATTCCCAAGATCAAAAAAGGGGAGTAAAGACAATAAGAGATTTACCAGGCATTTTGTGAAGGGTGATTAAAGAGGTTTGGTCATAAAGCTGGACCCTTCCATAAACTTAGCTACTAGCTACAGAACCTTTGATCACTTCATCAAGTCACTCAGATCAGCCATCCAGGATGGAAGAAGTTGAGGATTATGAAGCAGGATATAAAACAGAAAAATGGTACAGAAAGAAAGATGGGGATTCATTTCATTGGGTAGTATATGGCAATCAAAGGAGATCAGATCCCACGCAGATGTAAGTTTTTAGTTTAGAAAAGTAATTTGTCAGTGTTTTTGTATGGCTCTAAAATGTAGAGCACAACAAAGTGATAATGAAGACATTAATGACATCGTAAATGTTATGTTGCTTGACCTAAAATGATTGAAATGTTATGACAGGAGTACCAATATAAAATTTATGAACACATCCAAATACCCGTGGAACAAGTGAAGAAGAAAAGAAGTTGGAGGTGTTTAGGGGACATTTTTTTTAATTGTAAAACTTTTGCCTCATTTTGGCGAGGCGCGTCCCGTTCAATCTAGTCGGTTATATTAGGGCGCATGTCCAAATATAAAAGACCCTTAGGTCTGGGATTGTATTTTTTTTAATTAAAGAAGTCGTAAGTTAATTTGTTTAGGCAGTCGTTTTCCTGAGATCACCAGAGTTGAAGAAATAGAGGGAGAAAAAAAAAAGCTTAAATAAGAGATATGGTGACAAATGTTGAGGATAATCAGAGAGACATGGACACAATTTAAACAGAATATTCAAGTCACAAGTATTTGAAGAGACCTAATCAAAGGCCAATGGTCAACAAGGAACATTCATTTTGACATAATGTAGAAAAATTTCAGTTGCACACAAGAAATGAAAATAAACTGTATACACTGTCAATTTTCCCGTCATTGTTAAAATGAAACAATTTTGCTTCATGGTGTTTGTCAAAGCAGTCATTTGTGTGCAGGTGTAGATGATTTGTTATTTTGTATTGCTGTATGAATGAATGGTTTAAAACGTAGTCTACGAAAGCCACATATTCATTTATTCACTCACATACCATACTTATACATATTAATGCATAATTTTATGACATATTACTAGTTTAAAAAAATTTTTTAGTCAGAGTCAGACTTCTAAAATTGTCTGAGTCAGAAGATTTGTTTGTTAATAGGATTATTAGTGTGAGGACATTTGTAATATGTAATGCTAATATACCTTCCTTTATAGCGCAAGGAGCGCCAAGAGCAGCATGCATACAAGCTGGAACAAGATCTAGCTTTATGTAAGTAGAAGTCATGTTCGTTAAAGGTGACAGCGTTTAACTGGTCGTTGCCTTAGCACTGCATTATTCCATCTCCACTTTTGGCCAAAACTGACCCGAGATCGTTAAATTGACATCCTATAGTTTAATCTATGATCATACACCATATCTTACAGTCAGCAGTTTGGGTCATCTGGACAAAATTTCATTTCATTGTTACATGTCCTTCTTTTCAACTAATAACACAAAAAAGTCAAACGTGTTTTTCTTAAAACAAGCTAAAATAGAGATGGAATGAAGCAGCACAAAGGTGACATGATGTAGAGATGGATTCTCTGGTCACCTGATGATTTTGAATTGGTTTTCTAGCCGAGTTTCTAATGTCTTATTTAGAAAATAATCCCTCTTGCTTTAGGTAACTTGCATCCTCTACTTTCTGAAATGTGATGATTGAGCAGAAGTTCTTACTGCACTTTTGCCGTGCATGTAAAAATAAAGTAACATGCACCAGGTTAAAAAACACACATTTTCAGTAACCTAACTAACCTGCACGTATAGTAAAACTTAAATTTACAGAAACATCGTAAAATATTTGAATGTATGAGATTAATCTGAGTCTTACAATAATTTATTTAAATTATTTACTGTGTAGTGGCAGACTTTTTTTTGCATGAGCTAGACAAGGAAGACTGGTGTGACACAAGAGAATGGAGGCAACTGAAGTGGTGAACATTTTCTGAAAGTGCCTGACTAAGGCAGGCGGTTTAAGTGGAGCAAAATTACAGCATGGACAAAAATTATTGAACTCCCAACATTGTTCTTATGGGACAATAAACACAGATATAGTAGATCAGCGGTTGTCAAAGTGGGGCATATGGCCCCAGGGGGGCCATGCCATTTTTCTACGGGCCACAATAAGATGGTAAATTGCTTTCTTTCCAGCTAACAGCGACTATGGGGGGGGGATGGGGGGGGGCACAGAGGTAAATGAGGCTCAGAAGGTGGCCATGGGCAAAAAAAAAGGTTGAGAACCACTGTAGTAGATAGATTCTTATTGGCCTAAAAGCAATTTTAGTCTTGACTTCACTTAAAAAATTTATAGGAAGTATTTACAACTGAAGATTGCAGTTGTAAGTATGTAGATGGTTCTGGATGTATTAAAATTTTATAAATAAGCTTCATAAGCATTAAAACTTTTTCATTTGGTTGTACATCACTGAAATATGCAGTTTTTGTTGGGTGGTTGGATGGCTTGGCATGAATTTGTTGAAGGCATATGCTTCTTGGATAGCTTATGATCTAGTGCATTGCTATGCAACTGGTGTCTGCCTGGTGTGCCGTGACATCAAGCTGAATACACCATATACCGTATACAAAATTAATATGTTCATGTAAAATGTTATGAAAGAATGTCACGCATACACTTGTACAAATAATCATCCACCATTCCATCACAAACATTATGGAGCGTTGTCTTATGATTGCATCGAATGTTACAATATTTGCTGTATCCATTTAAATATTATAGTGTGCCGTGGAATTTTGAAAGGGTTGTAAGTGTGCCCATGAAGTGAAAAAGGTTGCGGAGCACTGCTCTAGTGTGTGAATTGTTTTGACACTTACTGAATGTCTGAAGTGGGTAGGATGTAAGAGGGATAGATATTATATTTCTGAGCTGTTGAAATTTTTACTGCCAAATTGCTTTTGTTAGATCATTTTGAGTACTGACTCCTGGTTATTTTCACATGCATAGCTTGTAGTAGCTTTGTGTGTAGTAAACGCTAGGAACATCATAGTCCAGGAGAAGTGCTCAGTTGCATCTTATTAAAACCAAACTGAGCTCCAGAGTCTGGCGACACTTAATATTGTTAAGCGGGTGTTTATAAACACTGGTTTTTAAATAACAGTGTCCTGAGGAATATGTATGTGAGCTTTCCAGTCACAGGAAATAACTAGACAAAAATACAAGTGAGAGCTACCAAAGCCAGAGTTGCACTTTTTGATACTGTGTACACCATCCAGGAAATGGAAAATATGACGATAATAGACCTAAAGGTCTTTTATATTTGGACATGTAACGCTGTTCCTATGTGTTATGAACTGATTAGGTACGTTTGAACGAGTCGTCGTGTTGTCCTCGCCAAAAGTTGAGCAAAAATTTATTTCAAAAATGATAGAATATTGTAGAAACTTAAAATCCAAGAAAAAACCTGTAGATTCAGACATTGTAGAGTACTTAGGCATGAAAGTATTTTCTAAAAGCATGAGTAAATGACAGTAACACAGCTGTATAGATAGTCTCTACATTAAAACAACCAGCAAGTAGCAATTTGTTCAGTGAATGTTGAGGTTGCCAGAGTTTCCAATATGCTTATTAGCTCATACGATAATCACCTTTGATGGACGAACAGTTTATGTAGGAATAAGAATCCAGCACAGTACAAAATGTGTGTATTAAATGGTCAGCTTCACAAAAACACAAAAGAAATTGTTGTCTGACTTCAGTTCCAAAATGTAAAGCTTATACTGTATGAAGTATTTATGACTGAAGATTATAATTGTAAGTGCATAGATGGTTTGATAACATTAAAAGATGTATTAAATTTTATAAGTTAGCTTCATGTGCATTAAATCTTTTCATGTGGATGTATGTGACTGAAATATGCAGTTTTTGTTGAATGATAAGATCTGGATGGTATATGCCATGAATCTCGGATGACAACGCTTACTGAATGTCAAGAGGTCGCGGGCCTCGATATAAGAGGGCAGATGTTTTACATGTCTTTAATGTCAAACTGATGGGATTAAATTAGTTTTCTTGCAAACCATATTTGTAAGATAATTTTGAATAATGACTCCTGGTTATTTTCACATGCATAGCTTGTAGTAGCTTTGTGTGTAGTAAACGCTAGGAACATCATAGTAACCCTTGTGAGAAGTCGCTCAGTTGTCGCCATCAGCGAAAACCAGACTGTTAAGAGCTCCAGAGTCTGGCAACACTTACTTTTGTTAAGCAGGTGTTTATGAACACTAGTTTTTAAACAACAGTGTCCTGAGGAATATATGTGCATGAGCTTTCCAGTTGCAAGAAATAACTAGACAAAACAATCAAGAAGATAGTAAAAATACAAGTGAGAGCTACCAAAGCCAGCATTTTTAATATTGAGTACACCATCCAGGAAATGGAAAGCATATTGCAAAATTTAAAAATCAAGAAAGTACCAAAACCTCATTAATAGACCATAGGCAGAAAGTATTCTTCTAAAAGCATGGCTGACAGAAACAGCGAATTAGCTCTGAAGAAAAACAAGCCAGCTGTTAAGGTCTGTTTGTTGTAAGCTAAGAATGTAAACTTTTTATACTATGGTCTAAGGGAATTTACTGGCTGTATTCTTTTTGGTACAAGTCAGATTTAATTGTTACCTCCCTTGTCTTGTCATTCGCCTATTTAAGATTTTCCAAAACAGTTTACGAACAGCTCGTGTGAGCTAAACTCACGTCACACGATTATTTGCGCATAAAATGAATGATTGCAAAACTTACAATCCGGGAAAGACTGAATCTCGACCACCAGTCTGCCCGGGACTTTTTAAAAGCATGAGAAGGTTTTCAGCAACGATCTTCTGACTGTATGAACGGGGAAACAGAGCTCTGCTATAATAAAATGTTTTGAGATTTTTCCCCTGTTGCCAAGCCTCTGATATAGCTCATACTGAGAGCCAAGGATGGCGACAGTTTTGTGTTTGAATTCTTGGAGGGCAGTGAAGGTAATAAATACCCTTTGAACTATTTTTTCTGACTGTAGCCAAGAACTTTATATTATTATGATGCTATGAAGCCCAAGATTGGTTGGCGGTCATTGAGATTGACTTTTTCTAAGTGCGGAGGAGATGGTTTTTATGAAATATTATTGTTATCTTGCCAAAGATTTACCTGACATTAAATTTTTGTCGGAGGACACTCAGAGAACAGTAGATATTTGAAGCCTGGCACATATGTGGCTAATTTTGCCAGAGTCTCTTTGTACTAGAATGCATGAACTTATGGTTATCTACATTGTCGGGATTACTTGAACCTTGTCCTAATGACAGTATGTTTTTTTGATGTTGAACGTGATGTTCATGCTGTTTTGTAATAAAACATTTTGAATAATGTACCCTGGTTATTTTCAATGCATTTCCTTGATATGTGCGTTTTGGTGTGTAGTAAACTGTGGTACTCTAGGACTACACGCATTCGCAAATATATATATATATATAAATATATATATATATATATATATATATATATATATATACAATATATATATATATATATATGAGGAATATATATATAGCTATATAATAAATAATAACAATATATATATATAAAAATATTTATTGATTTATTTATTTATTTATTTATTATTTATAATAGTTGGCCATCAGGAAATGCCCTGACCATTCTGACATTGAAATTTGTCAAAATCAAGAACACCACCACATAATAACCTACTACTTCTTCTAAAACAGTTGACAACAACTATAACAACGGCTGAAGAAAAACAAGCCAGCTATAGCAATTTGTTTTACATGTTGAGGTTGCCAGGGCCCCATGCACAAGCTCATATTTGCCGCTTCTTACTTCATGTCTACAGTTTATGTGGAACAGAATTCCAGCAAAGACAAAAATGATTGAACTCTGATATTTTGCTTATATGTAACAATAAACACAGCTATAGTTGTGCTCCAAGTGTTCAAGCAAGAATTGACTCACTAAGTTGTTAAGGGGGTGGGCAAAAAAAAAAAAAGAACCACCTAGAAAAAAATTATAGAAGTAGCAGCAAAGGCAAGAGAGATGGTCATGGACAACTAATAGGAAGACCTAAAATCGAAATAGGTGAAGGAGCAACAGTTGCTGTGTTGTCCATGTTGAAGTAAAAGGAATGAATGAATGCCCTCTTAGCTCCCTTAGTTGACAACTGGCTTATGCTTCTTTCTGGACAAACCATTTCTTATTTATTGTGTAAAAAATTATCTAGTGGAAATTATGGTGTTATTTGGGGGAAGGGTAAAAATGTCTTTTGTACAGTCAGTTAATCTCTTGAGCTATATACAGCATGCATCTGGGTTTGTGGAAACAGGTTTTGAAGAGCAACATTTTGGGAGATATGATTAAAGAGAAATTTTTACAGGCCTAAAAGAAAAGCATGAACTAGATAAAATATGACAGAACACAAGAACACAGTTCAGTGAAATATCGGGGTGTTAGTCTGGCTTCTTTAAAAAAAATGTAAATCTTATAGGAAGTATTTAAGACTGAAGATTGCAATGGTAAGTACATGGATGGTTTGATAACATTAAAGGATGTATTGAATTTCATGTTAGCTTCATATGCATTAAACATATATATTTAGTTGTACCTCGCTGAAATATGCAGTTGTTGTTGAGTGATTAGATCTGGATTGTTTGGCATTAATTTGTTGAAGGCACATGCTCCTTGGGGAACTTATGATCTGGTATGTGAATTATTAGGACACTTACTGAATGTCTGAGGTGTGTTAGATCTAAGAGGGGCAGATATTTGAATGTCTGAGGTGTGTTAGATCTAAGAGGGGCAGATATTTGAATGTCTGAGGTGTGTTAGATCTAAGAGGGGCAGATATTTGAATGTCTGAGGTGTGTTAGATCTAAGAGGGGCAGATATTTGAATGTCTGAGGTGTGTTAGATCTAAGAGGGGCAGATATTTGAATGTCTGAGGTGTGTTAGATCTAAGAGGGGCAGATATTTGAATGTCTGAGGTGTGTTAGATCTAAGAGGGGCAGATATTTGAATGTCTGAGGTGTGTTAGATCTAAGAGGGGCAGATATTTGAATGTCTGAGGTGTGTTAGATCTAAGAGGAGCAGATATTTTGAATGTCTGAGGTGTGTTAGATCTAAGAGGGGCAGATATTTGAATGTCTGAGGTGTGTTAGATCTAAGAGGGGCAGATATTTGAATGTCTGAGGTGTGTTAGATCTAAGAGGGGCAGATATTTGAATGTCTGAGGTGTGTTAGATCTAAGAGGGGCAGATATTTGAATGTCTGAGGTGTGTTAGATCTAAGAGGGGCAGATATTTGAATGTCTGAGGTGTGTTAGATCTAAGAGGGGCAGATATTTGAATGTCTGAGGTGTGTTGGATCTAAGAGGGGCAGATATTTGAATGTCTGAGGTGTGTTAGATCTAAGAGGGGCAGATATTTGAATGTCTGAGGTGTGTTAGATCTAAGAGGGGCAGATATTTGAATGTCTGAGGTGTGTTAGATCTAAGAGGGGCAGATATTTGAATGTCTGAGGTGTGTTAGATCTAAGAGGGGCAGATATTTGAATGTCTGAGGTGTGTTAGATCTAAGAGGGGCAGATATTTGAATGTCTGAGGTGTGTTAGATCTAAGAGGGGCAGATATTTGAATGTCTGAGGGGTGTGAGATCTAAGAGGGGCAGATATTTGAATGTCTGAGGTGTGTTAGATCTAAGAGGGGCAGATATTTGAATGTCTGAGATGTGTTAGATCTAAGAGGGGCAGATATTTGAATGTCTGAGGTGTGTTAGATCTAAGAGGGGCAGATATTTGAATGTCTGAGGTGTGTTAGATCTAAGAGGGGCAGATATTTGAATGTCTGAGGTGTGTTAGATCTAAGAGGGGCAGATATTTGAATGTCTGAGATGTGTTAGATCTAAGAGGGGCAGATATTTGAATGTCTGAGATGTGTTAGATCTAAGAGGGGCAGATATTTGAATGTCTGAGGTGTGTTAGATCTAAGAGGGGCAGATATTTGAATGTCTGAGGTGTGTTAGATCTAAGAGGGGCAGATATTTGAATGTCTGAGGTGTGTTAGATCTAAGAGGGGCAGATATTTGAATGTCTGAGGTGTGTGTTAGATCTAAGAGGGGCAGATATTTGAATGTCTGAGATGTGTTAGATCTAAGA
Source organism: Oreohelix idahoensis (assembly GCA_024509875.1). NCBI lineage: Eukaryota > Metazoa > Mollusca > Gastropoda > Stylommatophora > Oreohelicidae > Oreohelix > Oreohelix idahoensis. The sequence goes on from JAMPIV010012732.1 coordinate 100,910, forward strand.
GGGGCAGATATTTGAATGTCTGAGGTGTGTTAGATCTAAGAGGGGCAGATATTTGAATGTCTGAGGTGTGTTAGATCTAAGAGGGGCAGATATTTGAATGTCTGAACTGATGGTACCTTAGTGCTCTATTGCTTTTGTTAGATCATTTTGAGTAATGACCCTTGTTATTTTCACATGCATAGCTTGAAGTAGCTTTGTGTGTAGTAAACGCTAGGAACATCATAGTCCAGGAGAAGTGCTCAGTTGGATCTTATTAAAACCAAACTGAGCTCCAGAGTCTGGCAACACCTTTTGTTAAGCAGGTGTTTATGAACACTGGTTTTTGAAACAGTATCCTCGGGAATGTGTGTGTGTGAGCTTTCCAGTCACAGGAAATAACTAGACAAAACAATCAAGAAGATAGTAAAAATACAAGTGAGAGCTACCAAAGCCAGCATTGCACTTTTTGATACTGCGTACACCATCCAGGAAATGGAAAGCATATTGCAAAACTTAAAAACCAAGAAAACGCCTAACCTTCATTAATAGACCAAAGGCAGAAAGTGTGTTTCTAACATCATCTTTTTCTTCTTTGATCCTTGGCCGCCGACCTTCAAAGCAGTCAGTGGTCATCACGCCTGGTGGCGTTTTGTAGGGCAACAACAAATTGATTCCCACTTTGCTTGGTCGGTAACCATCCTTCACACAGTGCCCCAAACTCTGGTTCATTCTTTGCATCTCAGCCTCCGCAGTCCTCCGCCAAGTTGTTTTTGGTCGGCCTCTCTTTCATTTTCCTTCAGGGGTCCAAAGCATATCTGTTCTTGTGATGGCATCAGGGTCTCTTCTGAGGACATGGCCAACCCAGCTCCAGCGTCTGCCAGCTATGATGGTGTGCATGTCCTCTTGCTTGCTCAGAGTAAGCAGATCTTGGTTGGTGATGGTATTCGGCCAAAAGATTCGGTGAATTTTTCTTAGGCATCATGGCTGACTGTAAACGGCCAAAAGATTCGGTGAATTTTTCTTAGGCATCATGGCTGACTGTAAACGTCAAGTTAGCTCTGAAGAAAAACAAGCCAGCTATAGCAATTTGTTTTACATTTTGAGACTGCCAGGGCCCCATGCACTTGCTCATATTTGTTGCCTTTCATGTCAACAGTTTATGTGAAACAGAATTCCAGCAAAAACAAACAATACTGAAATGGGGGGGGGGGGGGGGAGACCAAAATTTTAGACGTGACTTCGGTTCAGAAATGTCAAGCTTATATAGAGTATTTATGACTGAAAATTTTAATTGTAAGTACATAGATGTTTTAATAACATTAAAGAATGTTCTGAATTCCATAAGCAAGCTTCATATGCATTAAAACATTTCATTTGGGTATGCCTTACTGAAATATGCAGTTTTTCATGAGTGATTATATTTGGATGGCTTGGCAATAATTTGTTGAAGGCCTGTACTTCTTGGGGAGCATATGATCTGGTGTGAGAGTTGTTAGGGTATTTATGGGATGTCGGATGTAAGGGGTAAACATTTTATGCTGAATTAATGAAATTTTGTTGCCTTATTGCATTTGTTAGATCATTTTGAATAATGACTCCTGGTTATTTTCACATGCATAGCTTGTAGTAGCTTTGTGTGTAGTAAACGCTAGGAACATCATAGTCCAGGAGAAGTGCTCAGTTGGATCTTATCAAAACCAAACTGAGCTCCAGAGTCTGGCAACACTTACTTATGCTAAGCAGATGTATATGAACACTGGTTTTTAAAACAGTTTCCTGAGGAATGTGTGCATGAGCTTTCCAGTGGAAGGAAATTACTAGACTAAACAATCAGGAACATAACAAAAATACAAGTACAATGGGGGGGGTATTTGAGGAGACACGAAAGGAGTAGAACAACTGCTGCCTCACACGTCGTCGTAGGATGTGACTAGGCTGATGGTTTGCGGCGAGGCTGGCAACTTCATGCTACAAAGCAAATTGCTGCAGCAACCATAACTGTAAGAACTTATGAATGCTTTTGATGCAGGCCTCCTGCAACAGACCAGCTGTGGCGGTGACCTTGTGCTCCATAAGGAGCAAAGAGTGAAAATATGAAGGAGTATGTAGTACTGTATTGTTGTTTGTAGTAAATACTGCACCACAAGAAAGGTCTAACTAAGAATGCATGTTGTTGCAGCAGATATTGAATTCAGAGATGCAGTAATTTACTGTCTGAAATGGGTTGGTTGTTGTTAACTAGGGCAGCTGAGCATTTCACTCTTTCGCAGCCAATGGCACATTGAAGACTGCTTGGCATTATCTACATCAGTGGTTCTCAACATGGGCCATAAGGCGGCTTCTCCCCCCCCCCCCCTCCCCCCCACTAGGGGGCTATAACATCATCATCATCATTCACCTTGGACTGCCCACGGAGCATAGGCCTTCAACAGATTTATACCAAGCCTTCTTGTTCTGTACCAACTGCTGAAGGTTGTTCCGTGTCTTTTTTTATCAATTGCATGGCTTTTTCCATTTTCAATTTATGTGTGTTTTTCTTTTCAGTCTTTCTACAGAATGACTGCCTTGTAATGCTATGCGCAGGTGTCTTCATTCTGCTGCCTGTCAAACTTCAGAGTCTTCCTCTCACTTCTGGTTCCACCAGTACTTGTCTGGTGCTTGTCATTAAATGTCCAGAACAGTACCACCCTTAAAAAAAAAAAAAAAAATCGATATTTTAGAGCAGTTGTCATATATATAAATGTCCTAAACAGCAGAATTCCCTTTTAAGAGTATCTGGGTACGAGTATATTTAAAAAAAAAAATTTTTTTTTTAAGAATTCTTCTTCTTTCGTTCGCTTGAAATATATTGTCTATATCTGCAATGTTGTTTCTTGTATAAACTTCACTGTCTTTTGTAGTTCATACGGAGTTCCGTATAGTTTTGCTTCCAGTGTTGTTTCTCTGGGCCAGTGGGTTTGCCTCAATATATCATATTCGGGGCAATCTTGAAGTACGTGCTCCGCAGTCTGGGGTGCCTGTCCACATGTACACATAGCTGAATTGCCAATCTTGAATTTTGTATACATGTAGCTGCGGAGGCGGTTGTGTCCTGTTCTGAGGCGCAGAATGACAATTTGTTTTAAGAATTAAATCAAAGTAGTCCAGTCCTGAGATTTAAGTGGAATCAAAATAATAAAGTGTATCATCATCATCTTCCGCTGCATGGATAATGATATCCACAGGTATAATCAAGAATATTCTCAATTTCCCTATGAAGCATGGACCCACCACTGCAGCCGTAAGCATGGACCTTAGCAGTCACATGCTGTTGCTGTAGTGGTTTCTATATGCAGTTTGTTTGACATGATGAGGTTGCCAGCTACACGTACAGCCTTCTATTGGTCACCTTGTACGACATGCCTGAAGTAGGGAGCAGTAGTCGGTCATCTTTTCTTTTTCTCTTCAGAGACTGCCAGGAACTACACCAGGACATAATAGCCAGATCTTAAAAACATACTTTTATTATGATGATTATTGCAAATGTATGATGTTATATATTACTTTTATAATGATCAATGCCTAAATAATGCTTAAAGTAAACGTGAGGATGAAAGGATAAGTATACATGATGAGAGAGAGAGGAAGGGCAGAATGGCTGCATGCCCAGTTCTTAACCCTTTGAAAATAAAGGAAGTTCGTTCGTTCGTTGTTTCCCCCCCCCCCCCCCCATTTCTACTACTACTTCTACTTAGTTGTTCATCTTCTACCTTGGGATGGAGGTTTGCCATAGCGAGTGCTATGCTATCCTCCTGGTTCCAGTCGAGTCCTCAGTCCAATGGAGATTGTCTGATGTCATCTCAGCAAACTCTGGATCATCCTGGAGATCAGGGTCCACAATAAACATGGGAATCCAAGGATCCAGGATCTGCCCCCGCCCAATTTTGTTGTGTGATATTTTGAAAATGTTATGTGATATGCTTTAGCGTGTAACAGTTTTTCTCATAACAATTCACATTAGTTAGCGGCTGACATACATTTCTCATGGATCCTTAAAAAACAAAACAAAGATTTGACAAGGCAGGGTTTGAAAGAATCTGGCTGAGAAATGAAACCATATAAAAAATGTCAAACCTGTTTAGTCCCGTGTAGTTTTCTGAGAGACAGAAGAAGGAACAAGATTACTGCTTCCTTAGGCATGTCAATAGAGGCAACAACTTCATATAGGGCTGGTAGTCTTATCATATCAAATAAATTACGAAAGAAAGCACTGCTGCAAGAGGACATAAATGTGTGCATTTTGAATGCAGCGCCCAGGGTGCCCTCTGGTAACTGTAGTGGTTTTTGATGTTATTGTATGGTTGCTATGTTACCTAGTGTACTGGATGAGGTCAGCTGTGAAGGCTCCTGAAGATAAAAGTTTATGTGAGTACAGAAGGCCTTTCTGCTACCACTTACGACCTCAAACAGACTTATTCTACTATTATGTATGTTAGCTACGTTTAATGTCTAGGGTAATGAAATGTGATGTGTAGGTAATAAGATACACAGACACACACATGTAAATACTAAGTCTAATAATAATACTAAGCTCTATGATCAATTCAACTAACACTGGCTTTAGAAGTTTAGATTTTACAATTTTTTTGAATTTATTTAGTCCTGAACCAAATGTTTTTCTGGTCAGGACATATGAAACAATATGTATTTTTCAATAAAATTGCATATATATGTATTGAATAATCAAAATGACAACTTTGTACATAAATATATTGTTACATTGGTTAATATTAACACTACTACAGTGTCTATGGAAAACTAGCACTGGATGTCTAGTCAGGGTGGTGTCATCATGCCCAATCTCTGTGTATTATAAGGTTCAGTGTCTTTGGAATAGTGAATGGGTATAGTTTTATACAAGATTTTATTTATTTCTTTTATTGTAGTTAGTATGATGAATCTCCAGCAGGCCAGGTATTCAACTTAACTGGCCTGTGACGATGCAGTACTAAATTCCAATGGCCCACTCCTCACAGTAGCTAGAGTGAAATGGTAGGCTTCTCAGGCACTGAAACCAAAATTTGTGCCATGTGTCAACACTCTGCTTACTGCACCACTTTTTACACATAACAACGAAAACAGAACTTACAAAGATTGGGTCAGATCTCTCTGACCAACTCAGCACATCTCACCCAGGTGGTATCAAATAGTACCAGTTTCCCATGACTGCATTGCATCCGAAATATGTTCAATAGTTTCCTCTTCCATTCAATAAGGTGGGTAATATGTTCCCACTGATCTCAAATATAGATCTTCCCTCCATAGTCTTTGATATGCTTTCCTATATTATTTGTTTTGCCTCTAGGCCCTGGACTGCTGCTGGGGACCTAGAATAAGCACTCACTTGTCGTAATCCTTTTTCAGGACATGGCAGTATCAATCACTCAAAATATTAAATACAAAAAAGATAAATGCTTTTTCCCTTACCACAATTCAAAATTGAAAACACAGTTATGTTGTACTAGCAAAACTCAGCTGAGCTGCTGGCTAGATTAGGACGTCCCACTGATAATATTTAATCTTTCCTGGAAATCACTCTTCTAGCAGTAACGAACGAACTGTGTCAATCAACGGGACATTTTCAAATTTTAAAAAATCAGGTCTCAGTCTAGTGTGTACTATTTTTCTGCCGATCTGTCCGTCTCAACTAGGTTTTTCGGTCGTTTTTCTTCCAATTCTTTACATTGTGTCAACTAGTGTCGTAATTTTTTTTTCTTTAAACTACAAATTGCGTCTTTTAGTCTTTTAGATTCAAACACGTGTTAAGACCGTCACACGTTTTTCTTTTATCTCCGTTTCCACCCCGTTTAAAAAGATAGTTCGTTTAGTCTGCATGTATAACTAGTTAGTTTCAATGGCGCTAGAAAACGCGGGCATGGGCAAAATGTATCAGCGTACCTTACCTATATTTTTATCCCTACATGTTATTTTACCTGTTATCTTTATAATTGGAGTAATTTTAACGTTGCATCACTGTAATTTCACCACAGTAACTTGTGAGGGGTTCCCACCCCCCGGGGGTATGCATACTCCTGGTTGAGATCCACAGACCTAAGGGAAGCAGTTATATTTGGGGAAGGGGGGGGGGGCAGCAAGTTGAATATTTGATATGGCCGGAGAAGTGCATTTATTCTATAAATGACACTGGTTAAGAATAACAGCTACTCCTATTTTCTGTCTCAGACTGAAAGAAACGTAATCAAATATTACTTTTAGGTAATAGTTTGGCAGTCCTAGCTCTTTTTCACACATGCATCTTGTGGTAGTTGTGTGTGTAGTAAACTCCAGGAATACTAGTCCAGTACAAGCGCTCGTTTTGGAGTTTTATTAAAACGAAGCTGAGCTCCAGAGGCTGCAGCACTTAAATTATTTTAGCCTTTTGTTTATTGGTATCCAAAACAGTGCATTTTGTATAAGAAGATCATAAGCAGGACATTTCCACTAAATGTTTTGAACAAGAGCTGCAGTGGTATACAGTGGTAGGAGTTCTTAAACAACAGCATGGTGTTTGCAGTGTCATTCTGAAGAAAGCATCTGTAAAGGTCATCTTAAGTGCTAGTTCGTAACAACAGAATACTGGCATAATTATACAAGAACACGTTATTTTAAACTGTCATGACAAGATAGTTTGACTTTAACTCAAATGTCAAATCAATCCTGTTGATTGGCTCTGAAACAGTGACAACAACCAACCAACCAAGAAATTACAGACTTTCATAAATGGATGGTTGAATGGTATGAAACGGTCACCAGTGTGGAACTGAGGACAAGAACTAGACAAGTGTCAGTGGAATAAAAGATCCTGGAAATGTATAATACACACATTTAGGTAACCTGTAGTTAGCAGTACAAGAAGTCTGTGGTGAAGAGAGCTGAGGAGAGAAAAAAGACACGGAAAGACCTTGAGCTGATGGCACAGGATAGGACTTGGCATGAGTTCAGTTTTTTGAAGGCCTATGCTCCATGGGGAGCTTCGGGCTAATGAATAAATGAAACTGACACGATAGCAGCTTATCATTATTGAAGTCTGGCAGAATATGGAGTACTGAAGTTAGAAAGTTATGCCCATTTATTATTTATCGATTACTTCACAAAAGTGATTTATTGGTATCACATGAAAATTCATGAAAAGACAGAGCAGAGTTAATGAAAGCCACGCAAACTTGGTGAAAGGGATTTGTATCTGATTGGTTTGGTTTGGTTTTTAAGGGCCAACTTCATTGCGCATGGACAACTCCATCAGTGCTCTGATCTCCTCCCTTAGATCAAACAAGGAGGATCTCAGCAAAGTGCTCAAACTCTAGCACCGGTAAGGATCCCAATGTGCGTATACAGGAATCACACATTCTATAAATATTTTTGTGTAGGTAGGTTTCTTAAGTTTTAAATTTTGTCAGGGAAGCGGCCATGTGGCGTACTCTTTACAATTTCCAACTGCCAAGGGATTTTTAATGTGCTCAACATGCACATGGGACCTACTATTTTTACACCTGTATCAGAGAAGGCAAGGCATCTGATCTCACTATCCAGGAGATCAGGGGAGAGTATGCCATCGCTAGGAACCACTGTATCTGAAAAAAAAATGTTCATCAATTATATTATCTGTACTGTGAGCAACCTGGTATCTTTAGAATTAAAAGTGGACGTCATACCTCTCAGCCACTCTGACCTTGTGTCTGAGACAGTGTCTAGAAACTAAATGTCATGTTTTACCCCTTTCTTTTTTCGTCCACTGTTGGCAGTAGGTTGCAAGGACAGAATCTACACTTTTCTTGGGCAGACTTGGGTATTGTACATGCGTGTAACACAGTGGCGGCTTTCTTTAATGAGCTGTTGAGCTGCAGCACCCCCTGTAAAAAAAAAAGGACTGCATACTGTGTCTACTACATTTTAACCTTTAGCACGCTGCGGGCGCCACATTGCGCCGAACGTAACCTATGTTCTCCATGCTGGAGGCACAATGTGGCACCTTGCGGCTATCATCGTTTCTAGCATTAGGACTTGTGTACACGTGATTTCAGCCCCAGATGTTAAGTTCTAATGTTATTTGCAAGAGAGTTAGCTTCCGTTTCCGATCTTAAAAAAGTGATGGGTGTATCCGCATTTATTTTTTGTAAATTTTTTAAATCGAAATGAATCGGCATCAACACGCAGCCATTTTCGCTCTAATTTTATTGGATTCTGACGCCATTGCGGTGTGGATGAGATTTTTGTCTTTATAAGCGCTGATATCGGTTCTCAGAATATGTTTAATGGCTGAGATGGAAACGAAAGTAAAATGGCATTTCTAGTATGTATAATTTTCGGGGTTAGGATTAGGAATATCGGAAAGAATTAGGATTACGGCCGAATGTCACTGCTGGCTAGGGAGTTTGTTGCTTTGGTACTGATGATGGGTGTAACGAAAAGATCATCATTTGATTTGTATTAGTCTATTGGTCAAATGACTTTCATTGAGATGCAAGGGATATGGACTCTTCGTTTGTTGGTCATTTTAAAAAAATGTTTTTTTTAATTTAAAAAAAAAAAATTTTTTTTATTTTTATTTTTTCGTTTTTTTCATCTTTCCTTTCCTTTCTTCCTATCACATCTAACATGTACACAAACAAATTTTATATCATCAGATTCATCATTCATTCATTTCTATACAGTCTAAAAATTAGAGCAATTGACCAAAAAACAAAAAAACTATAGAATTTACAAGTCACCCACCATAAAAATGGGGCGTTGTGAAAAAGAATGCAGTGGTTGGGCAAGTTTTCTGAATTTTTATGTAGCGTGCTAAAGGATAATACATAATCCGGACAGACCAAAAAATACACAAAATTGAGGTTACACCGGAAGGGTTAAATACAAAACAAACAAAAATCATCCAACACCATATCGTGGCAAGTGCTGCAAACGATGACAGTTCAAGTGACCTTGACCTCTTATAAGCGAATGCTTGTTATACACACAGCAAGAGGCCAGCTGCGATTGGGTTGAATTTATTTAACTAGTGCTGCAACGGAACACAGCTCAAGTGCAATGAACTCTAATTAAAGGGAAGTTACAATGAAAATTTTAAACACGAGAAATAGCAGCATACATGTCTGTGTAACCTGGTTTGAGACTCAGGAAGCTGCTTCGACTGACAAGGATTACTCCTAGTTGCAGTAAACTTTTAAAATAACTTTTCAGAACTTCTTGACAGATTTTAGATGAGAAAAGACACTAATCTTTTGTGTCTGGGTTGATATTTGACATGGTGGTCACAATTTGTGAGTATTATGTATAGTATTTTAAATGAATGAACAGTGCAGCACCCCCAATGACAACCCCCTGGAACCGCCACTGGCGTAACACACTGTGCACTACAGAAATATACTTCTCAGGAATGCATGCTAACCCATTTGGTTTATTACAGGTTCTGTTATTAATATTACTTTAGTTAAAAAAAATTCAGCTTTTGGATTTGGTCCCATTAGAATGAATTCATCCCCATGAATAATGTTTGAAGTGTTTTCCAAGTGGGTGATAAGTCATGAATAACAGCTCTTAAATAAACTGTAGAAGAATACAGGAGCACTGTGAATACATCAAAAACTTGATAAGACGATGCTGTGGAACAACAACTAATTTTAATAAACCGGCCAGAGAACTAATCGTAGTGACAACACCGAACGTACAAATAACTCATGTATGAAAGGTAGTAGTGTTTCTAATACTGCTGAATGTCTGTTATTGTTTGGGAGGAAAACTTTTTCATATATTTATTTTGTATTTGCAAGAGTAAACTGCTCTTAAAAGTGCAAGAAACTGTTTATGTGTGTTAATAAATAAATATGTGTGTTACGTGGCATTCAAGATCCATCTAGTGAAAGTCAATAGTCCTGTCTGTGTTACTTAGGTTTACAATATTCTGATGTTATGTTTACATCACATCTATGAAATTTTAATAGATGTTTTAAAAAAAATTATGTTATTCATGCGGCTTTAATAACACATTTTGTTCTTCTTCAGGGGACCCAGCAAACAACCTTACTGCCACCTCGAATCCCTTCAGGACCTTATTCATTGCCAGAATTGTGAGTATCCCATTTGTTGTTCAATACCCAGAGCACAACACAAGAGCAACAAGCATTTTCTTGTTTACTTTTGACTGAATGATCATATCTTTTTTTCTTCTTTTTCAGCCATTGCAAGCCTTTAAAGTTTATTCCTGTTAAATAAATCCTATTATATTTTTCTGCATGCATGATGGACTGTCTTTAGTGCACATTTGTTTAATCTTCACTTTTATATTTTTGAATTTTATATTTCAAGAAAGTTTTCTTCTTATCTATGGTTGACCTTGTATTCCATCTATCAAGTTAATGAACTTGTTTGTCACGGCTAAAGACTGATATTCATGTTTTAAGACATCATTAAGGAATTAATGACCATCTGTATCATTTAACACTCGAACACCAAAATATTCAGAAACTCAAAAGTTTTTTTGGACTTCTTTTTTATCACCAGTTGGGTGATTTCTGATTATTTTTGGTAACTTTTGGCTATTTTTTTAACACCCTTTTGAGAGATTTAGCTACTTCTCAAACACATTTTGGGTGACGTCTGAAAAAATCTGGGTTTTAGATAAAAGAATACAGACCAGTACAATCCAGAGTTATTAGTTTATTTCATAAACTTGTCAGATATTTTCTTGTTGTAATTGAATTGTAATCTGTTTGACTGTGAAAATGCTGAGATTTAAAAGGTCTCTTGTTGCTACATGAGGAAAAACTGAATTGGCGAATTACGTTGTGTATTGTGTGTGTTCTTTATATGCAATAATTTCTTACATGGATGTTTCTAAAATCCATACATTGCTATCAGAAGGCGGTACTAGTATTGTGACATGTGAAAACTGAATTAGGGTGTAAGTACATTAGTAGATTCAGTGGTACCTGGTGCACAAACTACGAAGCCGAAGTAGCCGCCATCCAGAAAACCTTAACTAGAATTTTTGAACTCTCTGAATCAAACGAAATGGAACCAAATGATGTTGTAGTATTCTCAGACTCGCTGGCTGCCCTCTTGGCAATAAGAAACTGGAAAACCAACTCAGTCAATACTATCCAGAAGGTCCAAGAAACATGCCACAAAATTATGAACTTGTATGGAACAGAAATATACATGCAATGGATACCTGGCCACATAAACATCACATTGAAAGAAGTAGCTGATAGACTGGCAAAGAAGGGAGCAAAAATGCCATAGATTGACCAACCATGGAATATGCTAACAATTAAACAAATAGTCAAAAACAACTGTAAAGAAGTTTGGCTGAACATGTGGGCACAGGCTAAAACAGGAAGAAGACTCTTCATACACCAAACAGCCCCAAATAAGGAAGATGCTATGAACCATATCGAACGAAGATACCAAACCAAAATTTTTAGATTGAGAACAGGTCACTCTACACTAAATGGCCACAGAAACAGAATGTGTTCACAAAATATAGCAAAATGTAGACACTGCCCAAACCCATTGGAGACAGTAGAACCCACCTACTACAGTGCCCTGCACTTCAGGGACTGAGACAACAACTGCTACCACACAACCCATCCAAGAGCTGACGCTCAGTGACAGTGGATCAAAGTCAAGCACATCATCCCTAGCATGCCGATGGTCAAGAAAATATGGGCACCATATTCCCAATATGCCTTAATGGGCGTGTAACGGGATCCTTTACCTTTTTTTTATTAGTAGATTCCCATAGTAACGGGTCATTCAAAATATGTAGTACCAACGTATAAAATTTCTGAGTTATTCTTGAATAAAGTTGAATTGGCAAAATTCAACCAACTTGATATATTGAAATGACGCTTCATTTTGACGACTTGTATTTTATTATACAATTTGACATACGACAGTTTCTTCAAGAATTTCACTGTATATATATTCAATCATTGAAAAGTAGTCATTCGTTCCAATTTTCCATATATTCAGTTCCATTTAATGCAACATGTAATATACTTCTGAATCAACAATTTCAGCTCCAATTTTTTCATATATCTCGATCAGTTGCTCCTGATATCTTTTATTCATTATTTTTTCTTTCCTCATAATTTACTTTATCAGCACATTTGTAAGGTTAAAGAACCTGTTCATTGGACTAGGCAGCACATGTAGTCTATAAATGATATATTTTCACATGTCCGAAAATATCACTTCTTATAGTTGGGGCAATTCCTACAGCCCCTAAACATATTCGATACACGAACGTATTATTTATATAATACACTTGCCTTATTGGAGCTCACATATGTCCACAGTAATTACACACTGTATAAGGGCTTAACAGCCACAAACCTGAAACACAACCAGACGCCAGCAGCGTCACACATACTCTGCTGTTTTCGTCATACATAGTTACCTATTTCTCAGCAGTGCATAAAGATATTTTCATCTCATGCATTCAGGTGAGGTACGATATGGTGTGGACAAATCCCAATATTAATAATAAATTCATCGCGATTAATTTTACACCATGAAGTGACCCCAACACATCCCCCCCCCCCACACACACACCTCTTTCTCTTTTTTCCTTCTTTTTAAAAAAAATCTTTGAACATTCCAAGGAAATTGCTTGCTGTTTGGAGATATTTATTAATTTAATGTTACAAGTTTACAGTTAGCTGATAATTGTTATAGTTTGTCATTTGCTACAAAAGCTACCAATGAAAAACATATACAGTGGTTTAGCTGAGGTTTCCTGCAAGGAGGAGGTTGACAGCAGGATTGTTGGTAGTATGCTCCTTGAAGAGTGGTTAGAAAAGAACAAGAAATGAGAAGACATTGGACTATCGATTATTAAAAGTTTCAAGGCCAGTAAGTGAAAGAAATTCAAATTACAGACAGGAAATACTATTTAATGCCTTTTGTTGGTGTTTTTGGATTCATAATACGAATCCTGTGAGTATCTTTTCTTTGTTGTACAAAGCTGATCACCGTTAATGCCAGATTTGATTTTCCTAAATCATATCATTACAGCTACCTCTTGTCCAATAGGTGAAGATTAATATAACTGAGAAAAAAGTATATATGGTGTAAACATACAAACAACCAGTTCTATAATTTTTAACATCCCTATTGGGCCATTCAAAATTAAGATTATATCAGAGCTGTGTGCTTTCTGTGCTTCTCTATGGTGTGGAATGCTGGAGAGTTACAGAGAAGGAAATGTCGAAATTGTCCTCTTTTCACACAACATGCCAAAGAAAAATTCTCTGAATCTTTTGGCCGAATACCATCACCAACTAAGATCTGCTTACTCGGAGCAAGCAAGAGGACATGCACCCCATCATAGCTGGCAGACGCTGGAGCTGGGTTGGCCATGTCCTCAGAAGAGACCCCGATGCCATCATAAGAACAGCTATGCTATGGACCCCTGAAGGAAAACAAAAGAGAGGCCGACCAAAAACAACGTGGCGGAGGACTGTGGAGGCTGAGATGCAAAGAATGAACCAGAGTTGGGGCACTGTACGAAGGATGGACACCAACCGAGCAAAGTGGAATCAATGTGTTGTTGCCCTACAAGACGCCACCAGGCGTAATGGCCACTGACTGCTTTGACGGTCGGCGTCTAAGGATCAAAGAAAAAGAATTGGGCCACTGTTCTGCTCATTGTTTTAATCTTCCAAGCGGCACCTATTGTGCTTTGTATTCCCAGTATTTCCATCTGTAGCTTGTCTGTCACTTGCATGAGTGTGTTGCTTTTACATACTTACGATTTTGATTGCTGTCAAGAAGTCTGGTATTTGATTTTCTGTGAGTCTATATTTTTTGGTCTTATTTTTTCCAGAATTTTGACACAAGTGAGTCTAAGCTGCGAAGAGAGTTTGAAGTATACGGACCTGTCAAGAAAGTAAGTGCCTCTTTATGTATCTATGTATTTACTTTTAATTCACTACATGTCTCTGTGTGTTTACTTTTGCTTGTCTGTATGTCTGTGTTGGTTCCAAAGGTTGTTATGGCTGGTAGTTGAAGTGAGGATAAGCTCTCACTGCAGATAAATGATTGGGCGAAAAGATGCTCACACAACAAGCAGAAAAGAGGAAAAAACATCGAAAGGAACATCAGGAAAATAAGCAACTGAGTGCTGTCACCTCAGGGGCGCATTCCCATAGTCAGTTATGACTGAAGGGGCTATTATTATTATGCCTTTGTGTATTTACTTTTATTTCACTGTATGTCTCTATGTAATCTTCTTAGTACAGCACAAACACCAAATTCAGATTATGCGAGAGTTGCATACTTTCCGTACTTGTGTGATGTACGGAATTCTGGAGAGTAGCAGAAAAGGAGATGTCCAAATTATTCTCTTTCCATACAGCCTGCCTAAGGAAAATTCTTCAAATTTTGTGGCCGTATACCATCCCCAACCAGGAACTGCGTGCACGGTGCAGTCAAAAAGATATGCACACCATCACTGTGGGCAGACGCTGGAACTGAGTTGGCTATGTCTTCAGAAGAGAGACTGACACCATCACAAGAACTGCTGTGCTATGGGCCCCAGAAGAACAGCGACAGAGAGGCAGACCAAAGACAACCTGGCGGAAAACTGTGGAGGCAGAGATGCAAGTTATGAACCACAGTTGGGGTACTACACAAAGGATGGCCACCAACCGAGCAAAGTGGGGGCAGTTTGCTGCTGCCCTACAAAACGCCACTAGGCGTGATGGCCACTGACTCCTTTGACAGTCGGCAGCTAAGGATCAAAGAAGGAGACATCTATATGTGTTTACTTTTTCAGTCCACTTTTGATGTGGGGAGCCGAAGTTTTTGTTTTTGAGCCAAGTGCGTCACGTTGGCTGGTGTCTTCCTTCATTTGCCCTCAAATAACCACATCCCATCTCAGGTTTCTCTCGTCACCATACAGTTTCTCATTCATCTGGGTTGGAGAAGGTCATGCTGCCCCTCTACTCCTCTCATGGAGCTGACAGTCTTGGGAGGACATGTTATACTGTTTGGCCCCCCCCCCCCCCCCCTCCCCTCTCCCCCCTCCCCCCCCCCCCCCCCCCCCCCCCCCCCCCCCTCCCCCCCCCCCCCCCCCCCCCCCGGACACACATCTGTCAGTCTGATTTTCAGTTTGTTGAACAGGTAGTATTTGTGTCTGCACTGGGTTATCTCTTAGTCTGAAGATTATCACTGGTGGCGTAGGCGATCATGTCTCTCCACAACTTCTTGTTGCTAATACTATTTATCGTTTCTGTTGTTGACTTCTTTCCATGCCATGATGTCAGACTGTCCAGTATCTTCTGTCTTTGTCGTCCTGTGTCTCGTGTTTCTTCAAATGTCCTGTTGTCACCATATATTCCAGCGTTATTCTTCTCATAACGTGCCCAGAGTAAATAGATTGCTTGTTTCTAATGTAAGGAACAAGCTTCCTTTGCGCATTGACCTCTTTCGGGACACTCTGATTGCTCTATATTCAATCAACCTGTAATGTCTGGACTCATGCCCCAGGCACGCATTAAACCTACTAAATCTCCTATTCACCTATCACATTACTTAACATCTTTTCCCACCATAGTTACAAACTTTTTCACGGTGCGTTTCAGGCAAAATTAAGACTAAATTGAGCACCTGTTGAAACAATGCGCATTTTGTTCCCAATATACTTCATTTTCGCAGTATGGTTCTGCAGTATCGGACTTTGGGACCATTTTTCTTTAGAGGTACATTTTTATGTTGATTTGATCTCATTTATATGTTGTCCTGTCTTCAGTTAGATTTTTCTTCCTCCTTCTTATGCAAATCTTGTCTGCCTTCTCATTTCCATAAATCTTGCAGTGGGCAGGGATCGATTGTACTTTAACTGTTTTAAATTTATAGTTGTTTTCCATAAGTGAGAGAAAGCCGGGCTGATCTTAAAGACCTCTACGCTTCAAGGTAGAAAAGGAATTACTTAAGTAGTAGTAGTTGTAAGTTCTATAAGTTCTTCTGCCACGCTGTCTAATTTTTTGTTTTTATTGTTCCTGATCGCAGTTATCACAGATAGTGAGTCTGGTTTTAGCCCCTGATGGCAGTTATCACTGATAGTGAGTCTGGTTTTAGCCCCTGATGGCAGTTATCACAGATAGTGAGTCTGGTTTTAGCCCCTGAAGACAGTTATCACAGATAGTGAGTCTGGTTTTAGCCCCTGAAGACAGTTATCACAGATAGTGAGTCTGGTTTTAGCCCCTGAAGATAGTTATCACAGATAGTGAGTCTGGTTTTAGCCCCTGAAGACAGTTATCACAGATAGTGAGTCTGGTTTTAGCCCCTGAAGACAGTTATCACAGATAGTGAGTCTGGTTTTAGCCCCTGATGACGTGGGATTTCTGTAATATTATATATGCATCTGCCTCTTGGTCTTCCTCATGCTGTGAACCCAGACCTTCTACTATTGTATACACATAGTGGTCAGTGATGGGGCTCCATTCTCATAAGATGGCCTTGTACACTTTATTTTCTGTATCTCTATGCAGGATATATTTCCTACAATTTTTCTGATGTCCTCTTGTCTCATTCTGTCTCTCCTAACATTAATGGCTCTGTCACATTTCATCTTTTTTTGCAAGAATGTGATTTTGATCTCCCGTGCTCAGGTTGGGGTACCATGTTTTAACACTATTAGCAAAGAGTTGGTAAGAGTATTACTGTTTATCAATTGTCAATTAGTTTCCATAACAGTATTTGGATTTTTAAGTTGTGGTGACAGTTGGTAAGTCACTGCACTGTCGTTTTGATATCTTGTTGCCATTTCTATTTTAAGTCTTCCATTTTCAGTGAAAATGCTTCCTAGGTAAACTCTTAAAACCTCTCTCAGCAAAGTGTTGTAACACTGATATGCTTGCGGTTACAAAGTGTTTAATAGTGTTTGGAGAAACACTACCAAAGGATAATTTTTTGGGAGGGGACAACACACTCTTTCTGTCTTATTGCTATTTTGGTTTTTTTAAACCACAAAATGACAATTTTTCATCATCAGATTTGTGTCATCAATGATCGCAACTCAGGCAAGCCAAGAGGATATGCTTTCATCGAGTATGAACACGAAAGGGACATGCACTGTGAGTAATAACATGTTTAAAAGTATTAGTACCATGCCACCTTTTACAGATAGGGGCATAGGCACATAATACCCACATGCACACACATACAGTGCTTTCAGGTTATTACAATAAAATACTTATGAAATCATGCACCCATTTTTGCTTCTTGACACCTGAAATGTGAAAATTCTATTACGTTCTTACTGTCTGGTATGAGCATAAAACAGAGCAGTGGGAAAATATGTAATAGTATTAGAAAAATAAACACGTTCTGTATTGTTACTTGTCAGTGCTAGAAATACTGCCTCAGAAACTCTAGGGTGATTGCCTGCCATCTGTTGCCATATTCTTAAAATGATTAGAAAAACTTTGTCCCTAACGTGCACAATCACATCCCTGTGAGATAGTTTGTCTGAAAACCAAAGTAAGGGCAAATATACACAGTGTAAAGGGGTTTTCTCCTCTTTGTTTTTTGCAGACAGACACTTGCACTATTATGTAATAATTCCCCCCCCCCCCCCCCTTTTATATTGCTGTAGAAATGAACAAAATATTCTTCAGAACATAGTATTGCTTTGGTCTGAACAAAAGTTCTGTGCAGTCTTTTATCTTTTGGTATTAAGCAGCTTACTCACTACAGATGAATGTCTTTGATAAAATTGCTTTTGTGAGTCAGAAACCGCACTGTGTACATGGGTTTCATGACCAGAAGATGTGCAAAGATACATAAGATGTGCTGTGTTGTGTAATACCATTATGATTTGATATGTTGTTACAAAGCTTGTGTGTGAGCAAATAAGGAGACATCGAGACACTTAATGAGGGCAGGTCGCTCTCACACCTGCAGGTAATTCGTTCCTACCCATGTTGTATTGATCAGGTACAGTCACTGGAGTTGAGGTAAAAACTAAAAAAAAAAAAATGTACATGGAGTACTGTGAATTTTTTTTTCTTTTTTTTTAAAGTGTACTTGGCAGTTTCCATGGGCGGAAAAACATAAGAGAATATGCATAGTTTTGTGAATATATAAATAAAAAAATAAAAGATAATATGGTATGAAATCAGTTTTACAAGTAAGCGGTACACATGAAACAAGGGACGTTTCGGGTTTTACCCTTCGTCAGCCACAGTTACGAACAGGTGACAAGGACAAGAACTACATATAGGTGCTACAAAAATCAACGATGATGAGGAAATCGCCAAATGAGCGATACAAGCAGATAAAATGACGGTGATGCGCGAAACGATAACAGTAATAACGCAAGAAAATCGTAAAACCAGAAAAACATGTCGAAACAGGAAAGTAAATAATCGACAAAGCGAAGACAGAAATGAACAACACTATTAAAACAAGTAAAAAATCACTTAGCTGGATCCCAGAAAGAAACATTCAAGATGGCTGAAAAAAATGAGGCGTCATGCAGAAGTGACGTATGAGCTAGTGACGGCTGAGAAAGGTAATTGAGGAAACGAAACGAACCAAAGCAAAAACAAGGATAGAAAGGAAAATGACGACAGAAGAAATAAAGTATGAAACAGAGACAGAAGCCACTAGAATTATGCAAAATGGGTTTCATGTGTACCGTTTACTTGTAAAACTGATTTCATACCGTATTATCTTTTATTTTTTATTTATATATTTGTTTTTACCAGTTTTACTGCAGCCTACTATTCTCTGTTATAGTTTTGTGAAATTGATGCAGTTTTTTTTTTTTTAAAACATCAGTATAGCTTTTCTAATTAGGAATCATTTGACAGATTTAACACAAAAATTGCATGTTTTTGACAAATGTATAATGTAAGAAGAATCTGAGAATGTTGCAGGAAGACAAGAATTTTGGTAAACTACTTGTAAAGAGATCAAGGGCAGTGAAAACAATTTCAGAGAGGTGGGTGGTGATTGAATAGCGAGAAGGGTTTTTAGCACAGAAGATGAGTTATACTCATTGTTTTTTTTTTTTTTCAGTCAAAATTATAAGTAATACTTTAATAAATTTCACATTTGCCATTGTACACTGTTGTCAAATTGTGCCATATCTGGAACTGCCAAATGCACATTTACTGTGTGGTTATTGTCTTCTGCCAAACTCTTATGCTTCAAGTTTTTTTTTTTAAACATGGCCTATAGATTGATGGGATCAGTGGTCAGCTATCCTACAGTAACATTATTATAACATTTATTGTTACTAAATGCAAGTTATTACATTTTGATAAGCATCCATGTTGATGGAAAGTAGCCCTGGTCATTCAGTGGTGATGACCTCACTGGAATGGTTAATTATGATCATGTTAATTTCCCAGAGTGGAAGGGTAAGACATGTTAGTGTTGCCGGTGAGATGTAGTGTTTAATCTCTGGAGATCAGACCTGAAAAATTACAAGCTAGTGTGAGATTTCCCAAGATCTGGTAAGAGCGCACTAAACTGCGTGTCTCCTTATTTCTCCCGCAGCCACCTTCCAGGCCAGCACACACGTGTGTAACGTGTTTGGCATACAGCCTTGACCTTCATTACCTCCTTACACATATTGTTGTCCATCTACTACTACTACTACTGTGTTCATCCTCTGGCTAGGTTTGTATGTGCGTAGGTTTGTATGTGCGGTAAGATCTATCGCCAGTGCTGCGCGCATTCACAGCCGAGAACGTTTTTAACGGCTTAAAAATATGTATTTAAAAAGTAAATTGTAAACAGTATATCACAATATTCCAAATATTCTTAATATAAAAACCCATACCCAGTTAATTATGATTTCACACAGTTAATTTAATTATGATTAAATTATATTATAAGGTAGGAAACAGTAATCACATTGAAGGAAGGAGACATATGATAAAGTGCTTATGATAAATTAAAGCCTTGTTTTTAAAATCATTTACTTTCATACCATATTTGAAATGGTAGATGGCAGGGGGTAAATACAATTTAATACGTACAGATAAAAGCAGTACTGTAATTTTCAAATCTAGGTTGGTTTTGTTTTTTTTTTGTTTTTTGTTTTTAATTTAGGCATGTTAAATCTTAGTAGTGCATTCTTAAAAGATAATACATTACTATTAATAGGAGTTTTGGTTTTTTTTTTTTTTGGTTTTTTTTTTTTTTTAAATTCCTCACTGACCCGAGATCATATCTTCAGGTCTTTATGTGATATGAATCGTGGCTAAAAATTGTCACGTTAGCTACAGCCAAAGATTTCTTTCAGACAATAAATTTGGTGATACGGGTACAGAACCATGAAATGCGTTATATTAGTATGAAGATATGGTCTGGGTGATCAGTGTTTCGGGTAAGTTATCGGGTAAGTTCTCGGTGCCTCATGGCGAACGGACTGCCCTTGATGACCTACGCCCATGAACTTGATAAAACAAGTGCATTGTGTTTGGATTTTGAGGGAGAGTGGCTTACACCTGGGTAGGTTAGCGTAAGTTCCTGTCGTTGACATAGTATTGTCCCTTTTTTTTTTCACACATCAAAATTGTCATCTGTGTGTGTCAAAGTTCATATGGATAAATTGTTTTTAAATGACATTTGATCCAAAAAGAAACGCTTTGAATCTTGTGAATTTGTCGTTTGCCTTCATTTCCAAAAAAAAAAAAAAAAAAAATTGGGTTGATGAGATGAGTTTGTCAAGGATGAACTCTTGAAATGAAAGAAAGAATTTAAGATGGTTTTCCAAAATCGGCGTGGTCTCATTTTCTGCGGCACCTGTCTTGTAGTTTATTTACTTTCATATTTGTATTCATTATTCCCACAGGCAGGTCATTTTTTCAAATCTCCCTTATCGTTCAGGCTTATTTTTATTTCAGAAAGCAATGAGGTCCAATTTTCAATACAATCTTTGTGTAATGAGTCTTGCATTTTGTTTATCATTCACAGGCCAGAGAAGATATTTTTTTAAACATGTTTCTAACTGCCATTCTTTGACCATTTTCAAGGAGATCTGCAAGATAAAGACACCTTTCCTTGGAATATATCTTAAAAATCAAATTCCTTTCTTTGTTGCCATCTTTGAGTTTTGGGTTCAGATCAGCAGTTTTCATTGTAGGATGCATAGACAGCGTCTGAATTTTTAAAAGAAAATGTCTTGTCCAATTTCTTTTTGCCGTCATTGAGTTTCGCATTCAGAAAAATAGTTTTCATTCATAAGCTGAGGATTGTAGGATATATAGAGACCATTTGAAAGACCACCAGAAAGAAAATCGCTTTTCCAATTTTAAAAATCTTTATTGAACGACCGTTGCGATTTTGGTACGACATTAAAGGTCCCTCTAGAGATTAAATGGCGAGTGAAAAAATTAGTTGGAATGTTATGCATTTTTTTAACAAATACATCTAAAATTTTGTATTATGAGAAAAATTGAAAATTGTGTGGCCAGAAAAATTAATCTTTTTTTTCTGTACAGATCACTCCATTTTCAATACTGTTAAATTTTGTTGCTGAACATTTGTGGAACCGGTACACAATATGAGTTGGTTAACAGTAAAATTTATAGTTTCTGAAGACATCTGGAACTCGGAATGGATATTTTTAGGCTGAATCTCTCATTTTCTCTACGCTGACTTGACTGATAATTTTTTTTTTTTGCTAAACTCCCCATTTAGACATCTTCTGCAAGCTGAAAAGGGACAGCAGTCATGTTTTGTTAAGCATCATCATTATTTCCCTTTTTAGCTCCTTTATGAAGCTTGGAGCCACCACTGTAACTGTTTTGCTTGCAAGAAACATGCACTAAAGCATGGAATGTATTCTTTACAGCAGTGGTTTCTGTTGCAGTGCTTTATTTTACATGAGGTTGCCAGCCTTCAAGGACATGTCTGAGTTGGTAGTAGTCCTATTCATTGTGTCCTCAGAGACTTCCGTAGACTATATAAGCGTGAAGCGTAGTTCTAGAGTTTTTTAATAATGCAGAACTAAAAAGAAAAGCCAGTTAGGAGGAATTCATAAAGGTTGTCAAAGAAACTTGTACATTAATTCAGTAAATCATTATATACTTTACTATAAGGTTTAAGATTGAAGTGTTTTAGTTTTTTCTCTACATTCTTTTACTAGAGAGAACATGAGGCATTTGTTTTGGTATGCTTGTTACTTTTACCAGTCTGGCAGGCTTGATATGAAGATCTTAATCCGTGTTTTAATTCTGGTTAATGTGAACATTTCATGTCATTGCAGGAGTAATGAATGTGTTCTTTATCACCATGTTAGGTAAATCTGGTCATTGTTTTTGTTTAAGTACATCCGAACAAGTGGAAATAGTACATGCTGTATACATTTTAATCATCTTATATTGCTGTGTGTATTCAGTTTAAAAAAACGGTTACTGTCTTTTTTCTTGTGTGTGCATTACCTTTCATTTTTGCTGTTTAGTTTTAATGATAATTTTGAAAAGTTGGGATGGAGGAAGAGAAAGTTGTTGTGTTATGTTAATTCTGAAAGCCTATTGTAAAGTCTTGAGTGACATGTTGTGATATTAAACTGTGCTTAACATGCTGGTTGAATCTTGAGGCTCACCATGGGTGTCTTAAATATGTTCACAGATGCATAGGCACTATGCTAATTTGAATTTTGAGGCTCTATCCGGGGTTCATTTTGTTTTGAGCTTTGAGTATGTTCAGTGTGCTCTGTTTGAACTTCAGGGGTGCTCACCTCAGGATTATACCATTTGATAGTGAAACTGTTGCTTACCTTTCAGCCAGTGGATATTTGTCTTAGAATGTGTAGTTGGATTCTTATATAACTGAATTAATGCACTTGGGAGACAGTGTAAACAGTATGGAAAATTTAAGTAATTTTTTCCCCTGAGTAGATAAAGGAAGAATAACCAAGATAAGTAGATTATCTTCACTGAGATGACTCATACCGAATTGGAGAACAGACAAGAAGGAAAACAGAATGGTGCCTAAGTGATTTAAACTCAGTCCAAGTGAAAGTGCTGTGCTGTCACTTAGATGGATGTGTGTAAGGACCTCTGGGGTGCACTACCATTTGTCTGGTGTGTTGTGTGTCTCCAGACTGCTGTCAGTCTACATGTCTTGGTCTGTTGCTTTATTTGTTCTATGATTCGTCATCTCGGGTTGCATTACTTGTTTCCAGGATTATGGAGTCTGTGGGAAAAAAGTATGTCTCAGGCTCCAGAACTTTTGTAAGTCTGACTGTTGACACCACTCAAAGTAAACAAACCTGTGACCTCCAGCTCCACTATACAATCCTAACAGGCTTGTGGAATAGTGAAAAAGTATCAGACTGACTTTAACTCCAAAAATTTAACGAGTCTCATTCCAACTGCAGCTCAGACTGCACCCAAAAAAAAAAACAATTAAAAACATAAACATAAAAAAGACTCCCAACACAGACTCCATAAGCCTGACTGTTTCTACATTGCTGTTATTAGGGACTCCGAGATTCAACGTGCTAGGTATATCCTACCAAGGTGGGTATCATTTCAGGAAATGAATTAAACTACAATGCATTAATGCTGCGTTAACAAAAATTCTGGATGAGAATATGTCCTTGTGTTTGAACTCGCTGAAAAGTTCAGTATGTTGGTGTAATTAGAAATTTACAAATGTCACAGATTTACTCATTTCAGTTTTTGTGCTAATTTAAAATGTAATAAAGACTTGAGTTCCTATTTATTTATCCAGACTTTTTGTTCAGTCATGCATTCTGCATTGTAAATTTGACAATAGTCTAAAGACCAAATGTCCATTGTAAGAAATGGACTTGGATAGAAGCCATGCAATTAGTGCTATGTATATTTTCCCTAATATTCCTGTTTTCTGTCCCTAACCTGTTTGGTTAAATAGCTGCATACAAGCATGCAGATGGTCATAAAATTGATGGGAGGCGAGTGTTGGTGGATGTGGAGAGAGGGCGCACAGTGGAAGGATGGAGGCCCAGACGGTTAGGTAAGTCGTGCGTTGTGTTTTATCTTTTGTGATTAATAATGTAAAAGATACAGACTTTCATAAATAAATGGCTGGTGTTTTATCTGTGTGATTAGTAATATAAAAGGTAAAAGATACAGATTGTCATAAATGACTGGTGTTTTACCTGTGTTATTAGTAAAATAGAAGATACAGATTTTCATAAATGGCTGGTTTTATCTGTGTGATTAGTAATATAAAAGATACAGACTTTTATAAATGGCTTGTGCTTTATCTGTGTGATTAGTAATATAAAAGGTAAAAGATAGACTTTCATAAATGGCTGGTGTTTTATCTGTGTGATTAGTAATATAAAAGATACAGACTTTTATAAATGGCTCTTGTTTTATCTGTGTGATTAGTAATATAAAAGGTAAAAGATACAGACTTCCATAAATGGCTGGTGTTTTATCTGTGTGATTAGTAATATAAAAGATACAGATTTTCATAAATGGCTGGTGTTTTATCTGTGTGATTAGTAATATAAAAGGTAAAAGATACAGACTTTCATAAATGGCTGGTGTTTTATCTGTGTGATTAGTAAGATAAAAGATAGATTTTCATAAATGGCTGGTGTTTTATCTCTGTGATTAGTAATATAAAAGGTAAAAGATACAAACTTTCATAAATGGCTGCTTGCACAGAATTGACATGGTAAGACGAGATCATTAATGTGGAACTGATAGAAAAGACCAGATAAGCAGCAGTAGAACAGAAGGTGAGGATAGGACGCACACATATAAAAAGAAAAGAAAAAAAACAAAAAAAAAACAGGTTAATAGCGTTACAAGGCATTGCCTGCCCTGGAATCCCCAGGATAAGAAAATTAGGGAGACACACAACAACAACAACAAAAAACCACATGGTGTAGAGAACTGAAAACAGGCTTGAAAAGGATGAAGAAGACATGAAAGACCTTGACCAGATGGCACAGGACAGAAGAACTGTTATCAATGACCTTTGCTCCGCAGGGTGCTGAAAGGTATTGGTGATGAGTATGAATGCTGACTGCATGATCTTATCCACCATGAACATGGTGTCAGACTTCATTATGTTTTTATCATGGTTGTGGAGTCGGCCGAAAAAAAATTTCCAACTCCGACTTCTGAAATTTTTGAAGTCCGACTCAGACTACAATTTTTACTAGTCATTTGGCATACAATATTGAGTCTGGACATTTCTTTACCGACTTCTGCTCCATGAAAAATGACTCAGATTCCCTTTTCCCAACTCCACAGACCTGGTTTTTTTTATATTGTGAAATCATTACACTTATGGCCAAAGAGAAATGTCAGATTATAGTATGAAGTATATTTTGTCTTGTACAGTGTGAAGCTCATAAACTTAGTTTCTTGTTTTTTTTTCCACATAGGTGGGGGACTTGGAGGAACTCGCAAAGGTGGACCAGAGGAGAACACTAGATTTTCTGGGAGAGATGAATTTAGTGCTGTTAATAATGAAAGACCAGTAGGGTAAGTTGGAAACGAATCATAATTTATCTAAGCTGAAAGTTTGGAAGAGTAGGGGGCTTTAAAACCGCAACATCATGAGGTAGAAGCCAAGCATCATGGGGTAGAAGCCAAGGAACAGACGTACGACACTGATAGATTCTGTCATTAATGCACACCATATGCGAGATACTGTGGTAGATAAATTAATGAGTAGGGGAAAAGTCACTAAAGGATGGTTAAGATAACTTAGATTGTAGTTAGATGAAATGAGGATGAAGTTTACATTAGACACTCACCTCATTTTCTAGAGTTAATACTCCGGTGTCAATAACCATCGCCATAGTCTGCTTCTGGTAAAATCCACATGATCTAGTTTACCCACAGTGGGGGCAACACAGTAAAAACTGCACTTTAGTGTTTCAAGCTTGTAGCAAGTAAGTAGTGTGGGTGTAAGATAAGATGTATTTGCTGAAACTTGATTTCTCACATTATCACCATCAGGAGCCTGCCTGCCAGCTGTTGGATTGTTTGAGTCTTGTTTCATGAACACTGGATTTAAAGAGCACACTTTAGGGTGCTTCAGTTGCACTGCAGATCTCTGTTATGTTGTTATCTGTAAGCAGTCAAGAGCTTGTAAAAATTGAATATACTAAAATATATGGCAATGTTCGTCAGGGTACAGACAGTTCTTTATATCTTGTGCTTTTAGACATACCAGAAGTATAAATGTATCTGTTATGGGGACCATGGTGAAGAAAATATGTTTTTGTTATTCGGGGTCATAGTTTGAATGCTCTTTGGCCTTCTGTCTTCAACCTTTTAACTAGTTCCATAGTATAGATCAGTGTTTCTTAATGTTTTAGAGGTCTGTTAAGGTTCAATTCACCAGTTGTTAGGGTATCATTTCATATATTAATATCGTAGTGTCTAGGTTCAAAACAGCTGAGAAGGTCCCTCCTTTCAGACTTTAAAAGGCATGCAGATATGCCGGTACTAATTTTTCAAACACAGTCTTTCTTCACGTACCTGATCTTCGAACACTGAAGAAGATACGAAAGGCCAGGTTGGACGTTAATACAATCAGTCTTTAATCACAGTTCACAGCTCCACGTTAATCATCCATTATATAGATAAGAGCATGGCATAGCATAGCCAGTTTTAAGCGTCGCTATCTCATCTTGTCATGAACACGCTGTCCTCATGGTATCATACATACTTTAATACGAAATGTGCCAACTCACTTGCATCCAAATTCAGCATACACAGCTTTCAATTATAAATATAGGTAGCCTCAACCCAACTCGGCATTGTGGGTGAGCTAAATGAAGTAGAGCTTTAAAACTCTATAAGATTACACATTCCTGGAGCTGGACCAAATATACGTCCCAACACTTTGAAGAACACTGACGGAATGCCACGCAGTATCGCTCACTTCTGCTAAGAGAAGCCGGCTAAGCCGTCTGCTATAAATTGTCCCACATGACAATGACGTACTTCCAGGAGTAACCCAGGAAACGTACTATCAACAAGCTAGTCCATAAACAAGCCTTGTCGAAGTTGAATCGTATGTTATGATATTACTCATAACAAGGTCCTGCACCCCTTTACATCATCTTAAGCTGCCTCACACCCCTTTTCAGCATCTAAAGCTGTTTTGCACCCCTTCACAGCATCTAAAGCTGCCTCGCACCCCTTTACAGCATCTAAAGCTGCCTCGCACCCCTTTACAGCATCTAAAGCTGCCTCGCACCCCTTTACAGCATCTAAAGCTGCCTCGCACCCCTTTACAGCATCTAAAGCTGCCTCGCACCCCTTTACAGCATCTAAAGCTGCCTCGCACCCCTTTACAGCATCCAAAGCTGCCTCGCACCTCTTTACAGCATCTTAAGAAGCCTCGCACTACTTTGCATCATCTTAAGAAGCCTTGGCACGCCATTATCTTCTAGCTCACAAATAAGAAAAAGAGATAAAAGTATGTTTTGGGAAAATGTTATTTACAAAATGTGACTAAGGTTCGGTACTGAATTCACATTGACAATGTTTTATTTTGTACAAATACATTGGAGTTCTGTGTATTATATAATGTTAATGATGATTCGCCTTCTAAAATAAGGCGTGACTCACACCCCCTGAAGGTAGGTCTCGCGCACCCAAGTGCATGCACCCTTTGTTAAGAAGCACTGGTGTAGATCATCTCCAGCAACTTTTATCCAGAGCATATCTTCTCTCTGCCTCTCTAGGTCATTTTTATTACCAGCATTTGAGTATCTTGTTTTTCTCTCTGTATTACATTTTCTTCTTCCTCTTCTTCTTCCTCGTTCGCCCTGAAAAGGACGTTGGTTGCGTTGTGTCTGTTTACGCCGTAGCTGTGATATCTGCACCTTTCGGTCGACACATCCGACTTCAGCACGGCATTTTTTGGGACCGGGTTTGCCTTCCCTCTGCGATCCCTACTCTCTCAGCCAGACTGCAGTGATGCAGCCTGTTTCCAGGACCACCACGTGGAGGTGGAGTAGGGTCTTGGTCAGCTCTGGTTCGCTGACACCTGATGCAAGCAGTCAAGCTATGGGTCGCTGACTGCATTCTCTATTGCTGCATCTTTAGGTCCCGTATTACATTTTGAAGCCATGACAGAGAATTTATCTTGTGTTGCTTTCGCTTGCTCCCTTTACTAAGTTTCTGCATAACTCACACAAAAAAATATATTTTTTTGCTGCCTTGGAATGGATCAGTCAGTGATAGTAATAGCTGTCTGATGTAACTATTTCAGTTTTCGCCCACCTGTTGATGATGAACGAGTAGTTCGTCGTAGAGAGAGGTCTCCAAGTCGTGAACGCAGGCGCCGTAGCCGAAGTAAAGAACGACCAAGGCGCAGCAGAAGCAGGGAGAGAGTCAAGCGTTCCCGAAGCCGAGAAAGGAAGAGAAGCAGAGAGCCCCGGAATGACCGTGGTGATGCTGAAAGTAAGAGGGAAAATAATTTTGTCGTTAGGTTTTCTTTACCCGGAGAAGAGTTTGGGTTATTACTTCATTGTACTAGTTTGAATCACACAGTTGTAGATCTTAATCTCTTTTTTTTTTCTGCGTGCCCAATTCTCAACCTTTTGAAAATAAAGTTCGTTCATTTCGTTCTCTCCTGTCTCTTCTATCTGTTACACACATTCATAATAATGCATGCACAAACTCATAGATTATCATAACTTTTTTTTTGTTAACACTGCTTACAAAGCTTAGATCTACCGCTGCAGCTTGTACCCATGCAAGAAGCCTGCATCTAGCATTCACATGCTTCTGCAGCAGTGGTTTCTGCGGCCGCTAGTTTGACATGATAAGGATGCCAGCACCATCCCGAGGATGTAGTAGTTCTATTCATCCGTTGTCTCTTCATACACATAGATACAAAAGTGTTCAATGGGGAAACATTGTCCTGTGGAAATCAGATCAGTTATATATATGTTAAAAGACATTATCTTTGTGCAATCAACATTCCTGAATGCTGCCAAGAAGCTGTCACAGCAATGTGAATAATGGAAGTGGTTTTGTGACACACAACAGGCAAAAAAAAACAAACATTGTCATTTATCCACACCTGATCGGTAGGATTACATGACTTTTCTGCAAAAGTGGGCTTTTAAATATTATTTAGTGTTGATTAGGAGATTCTCGGCTACGAATGTATGCAAAGATTCATATATGAAAGACAGTTATGTAATGACATTGTGTTGTTGCCTCGTTTGTAAAGAATTAATTTGACTTTACTGGATTTTTACCTGTTTGTTACCTGCGCCCTGAAAGGGCGGTAAAAGGAAAATAACAATGTAGCCTACCATGCATGTCATAAAAGACACAGAGCCGTGGCAGGGGACCTGGGTACCCCATCCTTTAGCAACTTTAAGCCACAAGAACAACTGTGGAACTGATGACAATAACCATACAAGTGCCAGAGGGAAAAAAAGAGATGAGAAGATGCTGCTGGTGGTTGATAGGGCATACATTGAGGAAACCTGATGATAGCATTACAAGGCAGTCTTTGTTCTAGAATCATCAGGATAAATGTGGTAGAGGGAGACAAAATAAACAGAGAAAGTCACTGGAGACAGATGTGCAAGGGTTGAGAAAGACTTGAAAAGACCCAGAGCTGATGGCACAGGACATATGGGCTTGGCATGGATCTATTGAAGGCCCATGCTCCATAAGGAGGTGAAGGAACCTCGGGTTCACCCACATACAACCAGTTTTTTTTTTTTGGTCACTTCAGATGAAATCAAGCAGAAGTATATTTATTTGTAGTGGATCATCAGTTTGATTAACAGTTAAATTTTAGAAAAGGTCTGCCACTAATGAAGTGTTCTGGTGCCAGACTGTATCGGCTGCGCTGTTCCTCTTGACTCACCAGCAGAGGCATGCTGCGTGGGCAACAGCTTGACCTCTTTATCCAAGCGCCCAACCTCGTACCCCTGAGACGTCGTTTCACGGCCCATTCCAATAGTCAGTAATGACTGAAAGGGGATACTACTACTAATGAAGTGTTGATTGAAATCATAACTTGAATAATTACCCACGGTGTGAATTTCATTGTTATCATAACATTTCCTGGTAATGATATCAACACGTTTCCTCAGAGTGTTTTATCCATCTCCATTGTCGTCTTCTTGTCTCTTGCTCCACTGGCACCTGTCTGATTCTTGTCATCAGTTCCACATCAGTGATCTTGTCATACCACGTCAGTCCTTCTATCCATGTAAGCCCCTGTTAATGAAAGTCTGTATCTTTTTTGGCTCTTGTCTTTGTTCTCCATGTTTGAGAGCCATACAATAGGACAGACTTGACATTTGCGTTGATTATTCTGATTTTTGTGTTGGACTGGATTTCTTTTGATCTCCATATATTTCCCAGTGCAATGAAAGCTCTTCTAGCCTTAAGTAATTTTATTGTTTGGGGTCGGAGTGGCTAAGAGGTATGACGTCTCCCTCGAGTTCTGGAGGTACCAGGTTCAATTCCCAGTTGAGGGAATATAATTTATGGAAATTGTTTTTCAGAACCAGTGGTCCTAATGATGTCATACTCCCACCTGGTCTCCTAGGTAATGAGATCGGATGCCTAGCCTTCTCGGAAAAAGGCAAAAAAATTAGGAGGTCCTGTGTGCAAGTTGCGCACGTTAAAAATCCCATGGCAGTTGGAAATCGTAAAGAGTAGGCCTATCAGGCCGTTGCCCTGGCAAAATTTAAAAAATTAGGAACCTACCCACCACAAAAATATTTATAGAATGTGTGATTCATATAAACACGCATTGGGATTCTCGCCGGTGCTACATAGTTCGTGCACTGTGCTGAGATCCTCCTTGTGTGATCTAAGGGAGGAGATCGGAGCACTGATGGTGTGCAATTAAGATAGTCCTTAAAACGAAACCAATTTAATTGTTAATGAGTTTAATTAATTCTGTTATTTTGCTTCAGTTATTGGCCCTGAGGATGAAGACAGCAATCTTGGCCGCAGAGAGAAGAAAAGAATCAAACGAAGCCGATCACGTGACAAAGATGAAAAACGCCGCAGAAGTAGATCTCGTGACCGCAAGAGAGGCAAGCGTTCTCGCTCAAAGGAGCGCAAGTTCAAGATCAAAGAGGAGGAATTGCAGGCGGCAGGCCAGTGGGTTGTAGGTGATGAGGAGGGACAGAATGGAAACCCAGACTATGGCAACCAGGACTTTGAGGACAGCATTCGAGTTAAGGAAGAGAAGGCAGATGCCTATGCGGGCTATGGAGGTTCTGGTGTGAACTTGGATCGCGGAGATAACGATGGATATGAGGAAGGAGAGGAAGGCCAGTGAAAGGTAACAAGTCACAGAGGTAGAAAGGATATGAAAGAAGGCATGTAAAAGGGATTATGTTTTTAAATATTGGGGGAGGAGAGAGAATGTTGCATGATGGGTAGATTAACAGTTGTGTTGCCACGCAACAAAACCAAATTTACTGATTAGGTTTTGTTGTGTGTAAGCATTGGTTATATGCTAGGTTTTGTTGTGTGTAAGCATTGGTTATATGCTGGTTTCCTAGGAAATAATGTTGGCAATGATTGGACATGAATATTGCTCATTTAGATATGGAGTTGCATAAGGAAAGATTATGTGTCAGGTTCTGCGATAATTGAATTAAGTATATGATGCGTTTTTGTGTTCAGGTTGAGGCTGTTGAATGCAGGAGTTGTCATACATTTTAAAAGCATATTCAGGGCATTTTTATTGTATCAGCTGATAGTTCAGAATGTGTGTTTGTTAATGTCAGCCGTGTAATATTTTTTTTTAGCGTAACATCAGAAACAATGAAGAGTAAGGACAAAGAATTCTAGAAATTCTCCCAGAAGTTAATACAGCTATTTCTTCCATTATGTGATCATTACTGCTCTCTGGAAAAAAATATGCTGTATCAATCTTGTGTGAAAATTAAAGAAGCATTCTCTTGCGTATCATTTACATTGCCGCCCATTTCATATTGAAAAGACCATGTATTGAAGAAACTTTTGTATTCCCAAGAGCAGATTGGCTGAGATTGAGCTTAGTCTTGTATAATAATTGGAAGCTAGGAAAGGTACATTATACATCTGCCTGACTAAACCATTAAGAGAATGAACAGGTGGTAGCAAGACTAAAACAGCAGAATTTGGGAAGAAAACATTGATGAGATGCAATGAGAAACTGGGGAAGGAAGAATTGTTCTGGCAGAATAGGACCTCATTGGCTTGAAACCTTTCCAAATGCTTGCCATTGTGTAAAGTGGAAGAACTTTCTCACTTTTATAGGTTAAAGTAGCATCAATATTGTCATTGATATTTGGTTACATCTTAGGAAATTATTTTCGCCATTTCTCTTGCTGTGCCGAGAATGTTGTCTTTTGAAAATTTAACTCTTTTCATAAGTAGGATGTTAACTGTTTGGTCTAGTGTTAGTTGTAGTGATCTTTGTAATGTGGGGAAGGTAATGTGTACCGTCCTGTGTAGCTGTGAAAAGTTCATAGCTTTTCTTGCATTGTTAAGTCAGTCTATGGCACTTGCTTATATTCACGTCATTTGTTATTGTCAAGATTGTACTCATTCCACTTGACTTCCTTGGCAAGTGTATGTTTTTGTTTTTCCTACTGTTTTTGTCGTGTAAGTGTGACTGGTTTGCTTGTATCTCCTTGTCAGGTCAAGATTTTCTGACCGATGCCACAAAATAATTGTCTGTTTTTCTCAGGTTTAGGGTTTTCGTTATGAAATGCTGTCATTTGACAAAGGTGATTTTATTTTTTTTTGGTAGTGGGGGGTCAAAATCGTAAATATGGAACCAATATTGGACACAGTCCACATTGTTACAAGTTTAGTTTGATTGAAACAGAATGGGAGAAGATTGGCTACCACGACAAGCGTGGGAAACTAAGAGCCAGGGATCCAGGATGACCCAGAGTCCGCTGAGAGGACAACATTAGACAGGCCAGGAGGAAGACAGCCGATAGGATAGTATAGCATTCTCTCTTCCAAACCTCTACACCTCACGGTAGAGAAGGAACGACTAAGTAAATAAAGAAACAGGTGTAATCTGAAAGTTATATTGCAGCAGTTATCACATTGACTTGCTTACCTATCATCATTCTCACTTAATAAATGTTAAACAAAAATTTTCTTTTATACCATACTCTTGAAGTAATGTTTTTTTTTCCCATATCATTTTGTGATTAAATTTTTTTTAGTTCATTGCCTGCCTCCAGATGATTCATTTTTGTGACATTACATAAATCTTATGTCATGCAATTATGTATTATTGAATAGTTTATTGTATTACAAACACATAATGTTATTTGTCATTGGTGATTGGAACCTGTGAGATATACCTTTGATCATTTTTTTTTTAATTGCTTGCCAAGAAGTGGAGAGTAGGACAGCCAGAATCTTGTTTGCCATGTTGATTTTATTCTCAGCTGTAGTTGTCATTGAATGACCTTGCATATAGCAATGTTATTAATTGTGTTTAGGAATCAGCAGAGCATATTGTGCATGTGTGTATCATCATGAAGCCATAAGCAATAAGTAAAATAAAGCCACAACTTGGGCAAACAGTTTCTTCTTCTTCGTCCATCCTGAAAAGGACGTTGGTTGCGTTGTGTCCGTTTACAGCGAAGCTGCGGTATTTGCGCCTTTCGGCCGACACATCCGACTTCCGCACAGCATTTTTTGGGACCGGGTTTGCCTTCCCTCTTCGATCCCTACTCCTCAGCCAGACTGCAGTGATGCAGCCTGTTTCCTGGACCACCACGTGGAGGTGGAGTAGGGTCTTGGTCAGCTCTAGTTCGCTGACCCTGACGCAGGCAGTCAAGCTTTAGGTCGCTGACTGCATTCCTCACTTTTGATGCGTCTTGGGTCCTGGCAAACAGTTTAACTGTTATAGCTAGTCCCCTTGCAGAAAGCCTGCCTCAAGCATTCACATGCTGTGGCTTCTGTAGAAAATGTGTTGTGTTAACATGATGAGGTTGCCAGCCTCAAACAAACCTCATATTGGTTGCCCTTGACGATATACCTAAGTGAACAGTGGTTTTATTCTTCTTTGGCGCCTCAGAGATGCTCCTGGAATTACTCAGGGTAACTCTGAATAGACTCTTCAAAAAGTTTG
This sequence comes from Oreohelix idahoensis, assembly GCA_024509875.1. Lineage (NCBI taxonomy): Eukaryota > Metazoa > Mollusca > Gastropoda > Stylommatophora > Oreohelicidae > Oreohelix > Oreohelix idahoensis. The sequence continues at coordinate 134,999 of JAMPIV010012732.1, forward strand.
GAGGGAGGGGAGGGGATGTTTATTTTAACAACTGTATTGATAATGTTCTTGTTAGATTTTAACTACTGTACTGATAATGCTCTTGTTTGGTCCATTAAAAAAATGTATAGAGTACTGGCTGTTATGATATTGTGGGGTTAAACAGAGTGTTCCAGTAAATTATATAAGGACACAGTTCCAAGCACAGACACGGTGCTAGTCGCAGCAGTTTTGCTTATCTTCATGTCTTTGACTTGAAACTTTTTGTGTTTTATGTCTTCAGAATTTTGTTTGATGTGTTAAGTGTTTCAGCTAATAAATGAAAGCCCGATGGCAGCCCGCAAGTTTCACTTGTCTAAGTGTGATTATCTTGTCTGTGTATCTACGTATACTTGTAGAAGATTACAGTACGTATACATGAAGAAGAAGAATAGTATGCTGAACATCTGCTTCAGAGATGCCCAACATGCGGACCAGAGAAAGCACATATCGTCGTCACCAGTACCATTCATGGAAAAGCTCTACAAATAGCCTCAAGCTGACTACTGCTTTCTTTGAAAAACATTCAAGTAGACGTCTGAGACTGGAAGAAAAAGAATACATATATATGTAGAAGAAAAATAGAATACATATACATATAGAAAAAGAATAGAATACATATAGAAGAAAAATATAATACATATAGAAGAAAAATAGAATACATAATAATAATAGCCCCTTCAGTCATAACTGACTATGAGAATGCGCCCCATGAGGTGACAGCCGACAGCTGCTTATTTTCCTGGTGATTCTTTCGACGTTTTCTCCTCTCTTCTGCTTGTTGAGTGAACTTCTTTTTGCCGAATCTGAGGTGGCGCCGCAGATAGCATAGCAACTTGGTGTGACCGGCAGCTTCATCTTCCCACGTTTCTGGATTTATGTCCAGTGCCCTCATGTCTCTCTTACACACATCTTTGAATCTCAGCTGCGGTCGCCCAATTGTTCTTTTGCCATCTCCCAGTTGTCCATAGAAGATATCTTTCAGGATGCGACCATCTTCCATGCGGCAGACATGGCCAAGCCAGCGTAGCCTGCGCTATCTAAGCAGTGTATACATGCTTTGAAGGCCAGCACTTGGCAACACCTCGACATTTGTCACTTTTTCTTTCCACAAAATGCCAAGGATGTAGCGTAGACACTGTGCGTGGAAGGTATCAAGTCTTCTTTCTTGCTTAGCATAGGTTGTCCACGCCTCGTTGCCATACAGAAGTGTGCTGGTGACGCAGGCATTATATACTGCAGCTTTGGTCTTCATTGTGAGTTTGGAGTTTCCCCAAACACGCGATGTGAGGTGGCAAAGGTAGCTGCAGCTTTGCCAATGCGGCTGTCAATTTCTGTGTCCAGAGAGAGTTTGTCATTGATGGTAGACCCCAGGTATGTGAAGTGGTGCACCACTGCCAACTCATAGTTATCAATAGTGATAACTGGTGCAGCACCCACATCCTGACTCAGCACATTTGTTTTCTTTAGACTTATTGCGAGGCCAAAGTCCTTGTTTGCTTGGGGAAGCGATTCATTAAGCTCTGAAGCTCCTGTTGGCTTTGAGTGACAACTGCAGCATCATCAGCGAATAACAAGTCTCTTATAGTGACCCCTCTGATTTTTGTTTTTGCCTTCAGCCTTGCGAGATTGAACTGACGGCCATCTGACCTAGTGTGAAGGCATATTCCTTCAGTTGCATCTCTGAATGCATGTTTCAAGAGTAAGGCAAATAAGATCCTGAAGAGGGTTGAAGCCAGAACGCAGCCTTCTTTAACGCCACTGTGTATGTCAATTGTGATGTGCTTCCAGCATATTGGACTGTTCCCTTCATGTAGAAAAAGAATAGAATACATATAGAAGATGAATAGAATAGATATACATATAGAAAAAGAATATAATCCATATAGAAGATGAATAGAATGCATATAGAAAAATTATATGAGTACATAAACATATAGAAAAAGAATAGAATACATATAGAAAAAGAATAAAATACATATAGAAGAAGAATATAATGCATATACATATAGAAAAAGAGTAGAATACATATAGAAAAAGAATAGAATAGATATACATATAGAAAAAGAATAGAATAGATATACATATAGAAGAAGAATATAATGCATATACATATAGAACAAGAGTAAAATACATATAGAAAAAGAATAGAATACATGTACAAGAAGAATAGAATACAAGGGGATTGACATAAGTCTTGGGCCTGACCATGAAGGAGTCACAGGAGGAAGATGAAACTTGGCACATTTAAAGTTCATCATATTTGCACTGAATGTGTAAAGTACACGTTTGTTTCTTCAATGGGTTTTCCCACTACGGTGCACGGCGCAATGTACCGTATAGACCGGATCTGCTGCTCCAAAGATTTGACAAAACAATGGAAAAGAAGGAGGCCAGAGCTGTGATAAAATTTCTGATGTTTCAGGGGAAAAACACCTACAGAAATACACAGGGAGATGGAACCAGTGTTTCTTGTCCTTCATATACTTCGGTAAAAAACTGGTGTCAACAGTTTAAGTGCGGCCGCTCAAATGTTGCTGATCTGCCAAGATCTGGTAGACCAGCCTCAGAGTGCTATGATAAAAATGCAACAGGAGTGAAGAAAATCATTGACCAGGATCGAAAAATGACAATTGTGGAGATAGCTAGTAGAGTAAACCTAAATGAAAGAACAGTTTATAGAATTTTACACAACAGACTGAACATGAGAAAAGTGTGCACACTGGGTTCCGCGACTGTTGACACGTGAACAGAAGCAAACGAAGGTAAATTGCTGTCAACAGTTGCCCAAAAAGTGTCAGTCAAAAAAATTTTTGGAGACCATGGTGACAGTAGATGAGACTTGGGTACACCATTATGACCCCGAATCCAAAATTGCCAGCATGCAATGGAAAACCCCGGGCTCCCCAACACCTGTCAAGCCGAGAGCGCAGAAATCTGCATGAAAAGTGATTCTGACTGTTTTTTGGGACGGCAAAGGTGTCTTTTGAAAGATTATCTGCCTCGTGGCAACACAGTTAATGGACAGTACTATGCAGATCTTCTCACCAAATTAAGAAAGGTTGTGACCAGGAAACGAGGGATAACGCGCACTCAAAACAGTCTTTTTTCTATTCCCAAATCTTAAAAAAACAGCTGAAAGGAAATCATTTTGACAGCGATGAAGAGGTTATACTGGCATGTGATGACTAGTTTAGTTTGAAAAATAGGGTGTTCTACTCCCAAGGTCTTTTCAAGGTCAAGCAGAGATGGCAGAAGTGTGTCAATTCAGACGGTGTCTATATTGAAAAGGAATAAACACTATACAAAATTTCAGCTCTCTGTGACATGTCCTTCATGGTCAGGCCCAAGACTTATGTCAATCCCCTTGTACATTGGACATATAGAAGAAAAATAGATTACAAATACATGTAGAAAAAAGAACAGAATACACACACTGAAAGAAAAAAAAAAGGAATTAGTAATGCAGTATTATTCTTTGTCCTTTTTCACTCTTCATTGACTGGAGTCACCACAGCAGCTGGTCCCATTTCAGGAGGCCTGCATCAGAAATATTTAGATGTTCTTGCAGATGTAGTTCATGTAGCATTTTGTTTTACATAATAACAGATTGAGATATCATCTATTCAACAAACTAAAGATAGGAACTACTGATGAGTGTGACTGGCACCGATAAAATGACTGCCGAACATCTGCTTCAAAGGTGCCAAACATATGAGGAACAGAGAAAACGCATATGGACATCACCAGTACCATTCCTGGAGAAAATCTACGGAGATATCAACAGCCTCAGGCTGACCACTGCTTTCTTTAAACTTATTCAAGTTGACATCTGAGGGTGAACGAAGAAGTTTTACATAATGAGTTTTCTACCGATCTCTTTTTTTTTTCCTTAACCAGCCGAACCTGGGCTTTCAGCCCTTCGGCCCAATGACATGTCATTGCAAGGCTGGGGAGCTTGTGGACTTTCCTTCCAACCCGGTCAGGAGCTTCGCTCCTTCCCATCCACAGAGGGTTTATCTCAGGAGCCGTTCAGGTTATTCAGTCAAAATCCTGGTCGATGATACTCCTTCAAATGCCCACGCCCTGGCTTGAACCTTGAACACCTAATCGCCAGCGCAATGTGGTAACCATTACACCAGCGTGGCTCCCAACCGATCTCTATAAACTCATCATTTTGTGTACCCTTCTTGTCAAAAAAAAAACCAGCTTATTTAATATGCTATGCATTTTATAAATGTGTTTTATACACTGTTTTCTTTGTAATGGTACAGTATGTACAATCTTTTGGTGTAACAATACTCACTCACTGACCTATTCGCTTAACATTGTCACTACTCATTCACACAACCACACGCAAACACATACATTATTACAAAATTCTTGGAAAACAAACATTGAAAACATTTACACAGAAAATTTAAAATTAAGAAATAAAGAAAATTTAACACAATGTACTTTATCACTGAGGTTCATTATAATACAGCCTTCTTGAGCTTAGGCACACTCGCCAACACTTGCACTACACTTGGATGTCACTATTAACTCCAAAAATAATCAAAAACAGCGTAAAACTGCAAAAATATGGATGAAAAGATACTCAACAACAATATGTGCAAACACAATGAAAGCCATGAGAACAAGGAGGCAGCCTGTCTTTGCTGTGCTGTAGGCGATTCAATTTTTTTGCCTACTGTGCATGGCCGCTAATGGCAAAACATTGGTTACACTTTATCTCGCTTGAATAGCGAGGATTGACTCTGTGTGTGTGTGTGTGTATATATATATATATATATATATATATATATATATATATATATATATATATATATATATATATATATATATATATATAGACATACAGTATGTTTGGCCTATATATATATAGACATACAGAATTAACTGTCTCTTAGGTTGATAATCTTCTGAGTAGACTAAGAGCTAGTAGGTAGCCAGGCCACTTTTCCCTAAGGTACTGAATTATTAGAAGGAGCCCCCACTGATTAAATACAAATATGACATAATCTTACAGTATGAGACATCACTGTAACACCAAAGAAAAGTCAGTAAACTATTCTTGATTTTAGAAAATTACAGCGAAACTTTACTGATGAAAATTTAAAAAATTTGTCATATGTGTAGAATATGTATCAATCAAATATGTATAGAATTTAAGATACTCAAACATGCAATCGCTTCTATAAAGTTAATGACATTTCGTCACAGTTCTTGAGCTTAGTAAACAAACACTTTATATCTCATCATTAAGGACATTGGTGAAGTTGTGTTTAGTTAAGTGGTTGGTTCTTGCTGATAATATCAGTGATATGACTTATCTGAATCTTTGACTGCAATTCCGGTCACTCCCTGATTTCTCTAGGTTAAGAAAAGGGTTGTGGGTTAGGTGCAGATCTATCTCAGGGGTTTGAAGTTCTCTTCCCCTGATCCAGGTTTCTCATCATCGATGAAGACAGAAGCTCCTGGTGTAGACTTCGGTAATCCTCCATTTTGGAGAGATTAATTAACATGTCTTTGTGTTGCCCGTCCATCAGAATTCACAGTACAGACCAATATGTCTTTTGTACTGCTAGGGGTACAGTTTATGCACGTGAGACAAATACTATGTAAGCATAATGAACGCCATGTTTAATGACCATCTTGCTCGAGTCAATAAATCAGATATATTATAAAAGACATCTTCTACATGTACAGTTAGCCACCATCACTACTAGTACTTCATAACACATGGTGTCTGTTTAATATCAACCATGTTCACCAAAGTATTGCAATAAATCAAATCTCTTGTTACAATCAGTATTCAATGTTTCTGGCTCTACTCATTATCAAGAAATGAAATGTACACTCTTACAAAGTAATTCATACCTCTGTATTATTATTATTATTAAAATGCATCAGCTGCATGTCAATACACTCTGGAAGTGAATTACTCTTTTAAAAAATTAGAGCATTAAAATATTATCTCAGCACACCTAAAATTTAGTAAATATGCTCAACCTATAAATAAGCTTTAACTTCCATTCAATGGCGAAAAGGGGAAAATAATCCACCCAATTCGATTATAGTCAGCAACGACATCAAGGGGAGATAATTCATCTAAATAGATAATGATCCGTTATGACCTCAAGGCAGATAATGTATCTCGTGAGTGCATATAAACTCAGTTTTGCTAGCTGTCAATGTCACAAAGATCAGTTATACTAGGGAATAATAACCATCTAAAATGACATTACATACATGTAATAGAATGTAATCAATATATATATATATATATATATATTGTTGAGGATTGTTTCATGTTTACAGGCATTTGGATTTGTCGACGATCCGAATGACTATCATGGAACACCTCAAACGAATAGAGATATATCTCATCGACCGATGTCGATGATTGTCGCATGTGTGCAGGCATTTGAGTTTGGCCAACTCGAATTGCTGCACCATGGAACATCGCAATTGAATAGAGTAACGACATGGTACGCATATCTCTATGCATGACGCGTATGTCTCGGTAACGTCATTCGACTTGTGGGTTTTGACCCCTACGGCAGTGTGTCTCAGAAGTGTGGCCATTGCCACTTATATTGTGTGGTATAACCGCTTAAAAGTGTGTGGCGTCGTCCACTTATTAGTTGTGTTGGCTGGGAAGCCACTTGAGCAGTGTATTTCGTGGATCAAACGTAAGGCGTATCGTTCCTAACGCAGTTTGTATAATTATGGCAGATTAGCCTGGCGTGGTATGCCAAAGGAACATTATGGTACTAGCAATAGTGTAAGACTAGTATAGATGGATATTATATAGCTAGCAGTAGATGTAAGTCTAGCTTAAGAAGTGTATTGCGAAACTAGCAGGATAATTAAGTCTAGTGAAAAAGGCTATTGAATAAACTAGCGACGGGAGTAAGGCTAGTTAGCCTCTGAATTTATGCCAAAAGACATTGGCCATTTAAAAAGGAACTGACCTCTAACCAGAACTCTAGATAGCGATTAATGAACATGTGTTAATGAAATAACGAGAACTCTTGCAGAAAGTATATGCATGTGATGTGACTTTTGTTCCCATGTAGTTGGTGTCTGCTCATGGAATGAAATCATTAATTAAATATTTTGAGTCGTCAAAATCACGGTCTTATCAAATGACGTATTCTGAGTTGAGTTAAATGCTGTTTATATTCAACTAATCATGACCAGTGATAATTAATGCCTGAACACGCTGCATCTCACACTGCTAATATAATTAATAAGACAAGAGACTAATTCAGGTCAGTCAATGGTCGAATATTTAATATGAAACATGTTCAGCTAAGAATGCATCACACGGGTTAAAGCAGACAATATCGATACCAACGAACAGTATTACGGAATCCTATAAAAGTGATATAAGAACCCGAAGGACTTCGACTGTAGGAACAGAATACGCATATAACAACTTCTTCTTCTTCGATCCTTAACCACCGACCGTCAAAGCAGTCAGTGGCCATCACGCCTAGTGGCGTCTTGTAGGGCAACAACAAATTGATTCCACTTTGCACGGTCGGTGGCCATCCTTCGTACAGTGTCCCAACTCTGGTTCATTCTTTGCATCTCAGCCTCCACAGTCCTCCGCCAAGTTGTTTTTGGTCGGCCTCTCTTTCGCTTTCCTTCAGGGGTCCAAAGCATAGCTGTTCTTGTGATGGCATCGGGGTCTCTTCTGAGGACATGACCAACCCTGCTCCAGCGTCTGCCAGCTATGATGGTGTGCATGTCCTCTTGCTTGCTACGAGTAAGCAGATCTTGGTTGGTGATGGTATTCGGCCAAAAGATGCGGTGAATTTTTCTTAGGCATGTTGTGTGAAAAGAGGACAATTTTGACATTTCCTTCTCTGTGACTCTCCAGCATTCCGCACCATAGAGAAGCACAGAAAGCACGCAACTCTGGTATAATCTTAATTTTGTGCTTGTGCTGTATTGGGAGGACTTCCAGATGTTATTTAGGCTAAAGAAGGCTGTTCTTGCCTTATTCATTCTGATGTTGATGTCTTTGCCTGCCCCACCGTCTGGTGTTACTATGCTTCCTAGGTATGTGAAGGTATCTGTCTGTACCAATTGCTGATTCCTTACTGATATGGGCTCAGGGTTGCTCACATTGAGCGTCATGACCTCAGACTTCTTTAAATTGATGCTCAAGCCCACCTGCTGGCTAAATTTATTAAGTCTATCCGTTTTTTCCTGGATGTGTTGATGTGAATGTGCCAGCAGTGCAATGTCATCTGCATATTCCAGATCTTCCAATGTAGAAAATGTAGTCCATCTTATTCCTCTTGGACTGCCCTCTGTTGTCTGGCGCATCACCCAGTCTATGACTGTTAAAAATAGAGTGGTTGATAAGGGCATCCCTGTCGTACTCCTGTCTTCACCTCGAAGGTTAGGTTGCTCTGCCCAACACTACACGTAAGGTTGGCATAGAGGCTTTTTATGATTGACACTATGCAGCTTGGAATTCCATAAGCCCTCAGTATTTTCCATAAACTGTCCCTATGTATGCTGTCAAAAGCCTTTTCAAAATCAACAAAATTTATGTAAAGCTGTCTTTGCCATTCTGAGCACTGTTCTATAATGTTCCTGAGAGTGAATATATGGTCTACACATCTTCTGTTCTTTCTAAATCCTGCTTGTTCTTTCCTCAGTTTGTAGTCTACTGCCTTTGAAATTCTCTGTATAATTATCCTGCCTAGTATTTTGCTGGGAACTGAGAGAAGAGTGATTCCTCTCCAATTATTGTAGTCTGCAAGATCTCCCTTTTTGGGCAATTTGACAATTATTCCTTTGTTCCATTCTGATGGTGTTGTCCCCGTTTTCCACACTTGTGCAAATAGTGGTTCTAATAGTTCTGTTGCTAGCTCAGGGTCTGTCTTAAATAGCTCTGCATTTAAGTTATCATGGCCCGGAGCTTTACCGTTCTTTAACCCTTTGATTGCTGTGATAATTTCTTCTTTTCGTGGAATGTCTGTATTTACATCTAGATCGTTTTCAGCCTCAGGAACATTCAATTGTGTCTCTGGTATTTCCTTGTTCAGAGTTTCTCTGAAGTGCTCTGCCCATCTTGTTTCCTGTCCCTCTGCTGTCTTGATGAGATTTCCTTGCTTATCTCTTACTAATGTAATATTGTTTGCACCTTGTTTTCCGCTGATGAATTTAGTTATTTTGTATACTGTGCTTTGTTCATTTCTCAGTGCTGCCTCTTCTGCCTGTTTTGCAAGATCGTCTAGGAAATTCCTTTTGTTGGCTCGGGTTTGGCGTTTAACTTCCCTGTCCAGCTGGCTGTACTGTTCGCTATATAGTTGCTTTAACCTGGGGGACTTCGCTTCTGTTTTCTTTCTTTTTCATTTCCTTTCTCATCTTTATGGTGTTTAGTGTTTCTGGTGTTATCCAGTCTTGCTTCTTCCTTTCCTGGAATCCTAAGCATGATTTGCTACTTTCCTTATATACTGTTGAAATGGTGTTGAAATTCTGGTCTATATCATCAGTCAATGTCTTTTCCTGGCTTTTGGCAAATTGATATCGTTTCTTAATGTCGGCCGCAAAAGCTTTTCTGGTAAGGGGGTCCTTCAATTTGCTGATGTCAAACCTTTTCTGTGTAGTTACAGTTGGTCCAGCCCTTCTTAGTTTCACTTTCAGTTTTGCTACTACTAAATGGTGATCACTTCCCACATCTGCACCTCTTCTTACCTTCACATCTTGTAATGCATGTCTCCATCTACCGTTAACCATGATGTGGTCTATCTGGTTTCTGTCCCGACCATTTGGTGATTCCCATGTTAACTTGTGAATTTCCTTATGTGGGAAAAGTGTTCCTCCAATGACCAGGTTGTTAATGCTACAGAAACTTATTAGCTTATCCCCATTTTCGTTTGCTGTTCCGCTGCCGCATTTCCCCATTGTTCTTTCATTATATGTATTGTGTGTACCAACTTTCGCATTGAGGTCTCCCATTACTATAACAAGATCATATCTAGGTGTGTCTTCCATTTCTTTCTGCAGTTGTTGATAGAATTCATCCTTGACCTCCTCATCGCTATCATTCGTTGGTGCGTAGCATTGTATTATTGTAGTGTTGGTGAATCTCCCTCTCAATCTCAATCGTATCAGTCTGTTGTTGATGGGTTTCCATTCCAGTAATGTCCTTTCTATCCCTTTCTGTAGAATAATGGCTACGCCTTCACTGTGCTGTCCATCCTCTCTTCCAGAGTAAAGTACTGTTTCTCCTGTTGCTGTTTTAACTTTTCCTGCCCCTGTCCATCTGCTCTCACTTATCCCCAGGATGTGTAACCTATAGTTTCTCATTTCTGCCGTGACCTGTCTTAGTTTACCTGTCTCGTACATTGTCCTGACATTCCAAAATCCTATTCTTGTATCCTGTTTTGCGGTCAGGACATCCGTTTTCATGTCAGTGGCTTCCTTTCGGCTTTCACCACTGACAGTCTACGAGCCACAGACTCCGAATGTCCATCCCGCAGCAAAGTTTGTTCATTTGATGTTGTTTCCGTAACTTCATTATTTTTTTTACATAGACAGGGGTGTCAGCCCTATGCTAAAACCCCCAACCTGGAGGACCAGGGTACCAGCTTTTGTCTGACCCCTACCCACACAGACCAGTCCAGCTTGGTTGAACCTACCAGGAGTAAAACTCCCCCTGGCATAGCTCTGGGGATTCAGAGGCGTTTGGATTTCGGGAATACTGCAACACCCCATCAAGTATCGAAGAAAGCGAAATCGACGATGAACGTTTTGAAGGCAAGATCATTCATTCAAACCAAGCTGGCAACTATTTTGCGCATGTCAGTAAGTGACGTCACTATATCAATGCCGTCAGCGCTAATAGTCAACTTTGCCTGAGAGAATCCTAATTTTCTTCCACCACAAGAGACTGATCCATACTAATAGAAAGAAAGTCTTCCACTCTAGAACCTGAACCAGTGGACATGTATTTCTTCAGCAAATTCACCTAAGGCTGCGACGCAGATCGGTTGAAGAAGCTACTTTCGAAGACCGGCAATACTTTCAAACGGTTCTACTACGAAGGTCAAGGTCGACTATCATTGGACTTCAGCTGTTCAACACTTGTGGGGAGCTGGGATTAGATTTACATACACTCATGTATTTCTCAGAGGGACAGTTAAACAGATAAGTTCTTATTTTTACTTAGGCGCCTGAACATTATCATACTGTCCTTGCATTAGCTTTAGTCAACAGTTCATCACCACTTCGCTTACTTTCTACGTATCATCTGTGTTTCCCCCATTCATGTTTATCCGTATATTTGTATACTCGTCGTGTTTAATATTGGCTGGAATTTTCCCAGGAAAACTTCAGTGAATGTTAACTTCTATTAGATTTGCATGCTTATATTAGCTGACTGAGGATCTGACATTAAATTTTTTCTTTTGAGTCAGGATATAAATGTTTCTTCAGTTCGCAATATAACCATACTTTTGTGTACTTAGCAGTTTCGTCATGTAGATTACGTCATCATTATTTGCATAACCTCATTTCAGTACTGTTGACAATTTTTTTCGTGTGTTTTCTAAAATTTCTTTGCCTACACGTTAGTTTAAGACGGCCTGTCTCGTTATATTTTTTGTGATGTCAATTCTTCACTTTCTTTTACTGATTACTCTGTATAGTCTCCCTTATTTACTTTATAAGTGTAAATTGTTGTCGCATAACTGAGAAATCATTTCATTGTAATTCATTTGATTGTTTTCATTGTCTTTGTCACATGTTCTTGGAACTTGTTTGTTATTGAGTGATATATTTATGTACATATTATAGTGAGTTCTATATCCTGGTGTATATTATAGACTATTGAAGGTACTCAGAAACCTAGTATCATGTCTACACTACAGGAATTCATTGATATTGGAAAAAGTTATGGGAAATCAGGAGCGGAACTACAAAGTTTTGCAGATACGAAATATGATGAATATTTATCGCGTCTGGAAAGAATTGAACAGCGCGAAGCGACTAAAAGAGCTGAGGAGCTTAGGAAGTTTGAATTAACCCAAGAGAGGGAACTGAAAGAAAAGGAAATGGCCCAACAAGAAAAAGACAGAGAATTCGACAAGGAAAAAATGGCTCAACGAGATAAAGAATTAGCACAACGAGATAAAGAAATGGAATTAAGAAGAATGGAACTGATGCAACTAGACCAAGCCCATAAAAATGCCATGGAGCTTGAAGCATTAAAACTTCATGCAGAAAAAGAAAAAGCTTTAGAATTAGCTAAAGTGCAGTCTGAACAGACTAAGACTGCGGCTGGTACAAATATTTTCCATCCGAAGCTAAAAATGCCACATTTTGATCAAACTCGCGATTGCATTGACTCTTTTTTTATCTAGATTCATCATGAAAGTCACCGCCTTGAACATCCCCAAGGAAAGATGGAGCAGTCTTTTGCTTGATTTTTTGACGGGTGGCTCACTTAAATGTTTCATGAGTCTGGATGAAAAGAGTAGAAACGATTTCGAAGTCGTAAAAGAGGTATTACTAAGACGTTTCCAGTTAACTGAGTCTGGATTCAGAGATCGTTTTCATGCGGCTAAGCCAAGTAAGGATGCAGATTTTGGTGAATTCATTGCATCAATTAAGCATTTTTTTGCAGATGGATTGATCTCTCTGGTATTAATAAAACTTATGAAGGTATCATAGATCTCATGCTGCGAGATAAAGTTTTATCCGCATGCAGTACCGAATTAGAAGCATTTTTACAGGAAAGACATCCTAATTCGATCGATGAGTATGAAAAACTCGGAAGACAGTATCAGACCGCACATCAGAATAAAGATGTTCATAGATCGTCTATTCGAGATCCTATACCTGTGTGTGCGGCACACCATGATCACAGACCTCGATCAAAGAGCTTTGATGGACGTTCTCGTTCAGATTATTATCAATCCGACAGAGGTTTTTATAACTTTCGTCGTCATCGCTCTCCTTCGAATTCATATCGACGAGGTTATAGAGGATATTCACCTCATGATCATGGGTATCACAGAGGCAGGTATTAAGATGATTCACATCAGAAAGGATACTATAAACACAGATCATCTTATGGTAGGGATGCCAGGAAGGATGATTCTACTAATTTTTATTATAGCAATAAAAAGTCAGTCAATAATAACAAAGGTAATGCCAGATCTCCGTCGAGAGACAAAAGTAAACATAGACATGCAAATAATTGCAGTGTCAAAAAGGAGAAAGGTAATGATGATAATGATCATGCGAACGCATGTATGGTAATGAATGATACATGTTATGAGTGTCAATCAACAAACAGATTAAAGTCTACAATTACACTTGATTGTGGTCATTGTATGCCTACAATGTCGGCATGTGTAAATGTCGGTTATCTTACATTTCATCCAGGAATATTGGAGGGCAAAGTAGTGAGAGTTTTGCATGACATGGGGTCCTCAACGATAGGCATAAAGCACTCGCTTATCGAGCCCTCTGCTTTTACAGGCAAATCAGTTAAGTGTGTCACATTTGGTGGGAATATAGAAACTTTCCCTGTGGCACGAGTATACATTGATACTCCTTTTTACACAGGCACTGTTTATGTCTGCGGCTTGAGAGCACCCATTACTGAAATTATAATAGGAAACATACCAGGAGTTAAGGATTGCACTCCTGAGGAGATTGCAATGTGGGTTGAATCTCACCCACAGGTGGCGAATGCTGTTGTATCGAGAGCACAACAGTTAGCTACGGACATGGCTACACCACCTCTTCCTATAATAGATACAATTATGTCTCAAATTGGCACTGTTACACCTTCTGTTTTTGCAGAAAAACAGAAGAGTGACCCAACATTACAAGGATTGTTTAGCCGAGCAGATCAAAAAACGATTAAATACACAGGAGTGGCTAAACAGTGGTTCAATATAAAAAAAATCAATACTCACTAGATATTTTGATAATGGTAAAACAATCATACATCAAGTGGTAGTTCCTAAGGAATACAGACCATTGGTCCTACAAACAGGTCATGACTCCCCTATGGCAGGTCATATGGGGATCAAAAGAACATTGTTTCGTGTTACGTCACAATTTTATTGGCCTGGGGTTAATAAAGATACAAAGTTATACTGCAAATCATGTACGACATGCCAAGGTATAGCCCGTAAGGGCAGGTTCCATACGGCACCCTTACAAATTACAGACGTGCCTGAAAGACCTTTCAAAAAGATTGCAGTGGATATAGTGGGTCCTTTATCAGTTACTTCAAATAATGGATTTCGTTATATTTTAACTTGCGTAGATCTTTGCACGCGTTGGCCAGAAGCCATACCGTTGAAAACCATCACGACTGCATCTGTGTCTGATGCATTATTTTCGATATTTTGTCGAATCGGTTTTCCGGAGGACATTTTGTCAGATCAAGGATCACAATTTACGTCCAACATTATGAGGGATTTAGAATCCATGTTATCTGTTCACTACTCGTTTTGTAGTGCCTATAGGCCCCAATCAAACGGTGTGTGCGAGCGCTATAATAGCACTCTAAAACAGATGTTATCTAAGATAACTGAGGAGTGCCCTCGGGAATGGGACCGACTCCTCCCGGTTGCTTTATTTGCTTTTCGTGAAGTGCCTCACGAAAGCACGGGATGGTCTCCGTTCGAATTGGTTTATGGTTCGAATCCTCGCGGACCAATGATGATACTCAAAGATTTGTTGGTTGGAGCATCAATTGATACAACCACTCGAAACAGCTACGAGTTGGTTATTGATCTCCGACAGCGAATCATCTATGCGTGCACTTATGCATCCCATAGTATAAAATCAGCTACTCAACGATCAAGATTATTACATAATATTAAATAATATTAAGATCCTTCAAACCAGGTGAAAAAGTTTGGTTATTGCTACCTCATAACGATAACAAATTACTAATATCATGGCAAGGTCCATTTGATATTATCAAACAAGTCACAGATGTTGACTATTCTGTGAACTTCTTCTTCTTCCATCCTTAGCCACCAACCGGCAAAGCAGTATGTGGCCAGTACGCCTAGTGGCGTCTTAGGGCAACAACAAATTGATCAATCTATTGCTGTTTCCACCACGCCTAGTGGCGTCTTTGTGGAACAAAAACAGACCAAACAATCTATCGTTGTTTCCGTAATCAGATTGGTTGGCAAGCAGGTGATCAGCCCACTGTGCGAAGTTTTTTACGGGATGGGGTAAACAGCCGCCCCATGCCCAACCCTCCTTAGTCGCTTTTTACGACATGCGTGGTAGGGTGCAGTGTTACTATTCTTTGCTCCCCTTTCGGGCCCCGGCAACACACGGGTGATTCTGTGAACGTTAGAGGGAAAATCAAAACCTTCCATGTCAACATGCTAAAATTAGCAGTTGAAAGACCACAGGAATTAATTCCTGTCATTAACTCTATTAGTGATTCTTCACATCATACTGCTTCTTTTGCAGTTGTCCATGAGGAAGATACCACGTCGTCTATCCCTTTACAATTCCAATTACCTTCTTTGCAATCATCGGAATCTTGGAAGGACGTGACTATTTCTTCTTCACTATCTTCTTCACAACAAGATCAAGTTCGGGATATTCTTATTTCTTTCAATGATGTCCTCACTGACCTTCCAGGTCAGACATCACTTTAGGGTAGAGAAAGAGTTAAAAGAGATGATACGTTTGGGTGTGATATCTCCTTCGGAATCACCATATGCATTCCCAATGGTGATTGTTAAGAAGAAGGATGATTCTTTACGTATTTGTATTGACTTTAGGCAATTGAACAAAATTACAATCACAGACGGGGAGCCTATGCCTCTTTTAGATGATCTTCTGTCAGAATTATCTAATGCTACTTTCTTTAGCAAACTAGATCTCTCTAAAGGCTACTGGCAAATCCCTCTTGCTGAAAATGCCAAACCTTACACAGCTTTCACAACTCCTTTTGGTCTCTACCAATGGAATTACATGTGTTTTGGTTTAGTGAATGCACCAGCGACGTTTGTGCGCATGATGCGCCGCCTTCTTGGCGATCGTAAAGATGTCATCACGTACATCGATGACATCTGCCTATTTCATGAATCGTGGGAAGACCATATTGATGGTTTAACTTCTCTTCTACATACGTTACGTATGCATGGTTTGACTGTGCGACCTTCAAAGGTCCAAATAGGTTGTCAGGAAATTTCTTTTCTTGGTCACCGCATAGGTAACCACAACTATATCCTGACGACAATACAGTCAAAAGAATTTTAGAGATTTCTACCCCTTCATCTAAGAAGCAGGTTAGAAGCATTTTGGGCTTAATTAATTATTACCATAAATTCATCCCGCATTTCGCACAACTATCTACACCTTTGTCCACACTGTTGACCAAAGGTAGTCCTAATAAGGTACGTTGGGACCAAGATTGCGATAGCGCCCTGGTAACAATTAAGAAATTATTTAGTAATGCACCTATATTATTATTACCGAATATACGTATTCCATTCATACTTCAATCAGATGCCTCGAGTTACTCAATGGGTGGATGTTTGCTACAATGCTACAAGGAAACACTCCATCCTTGTTTCTACGTATCAAGGAAACTAACTTCGGCTGAACAGAAGTATGCGACAGGTGAACGTGAGCTCCTGTCAATGGTCTGGTGCCTGGAGAAGCTGTCAAGATATCTCATCGGCACGCACTTTTACATTATGACGGACCACAGTCCTCTTACGTACATAACATCTAGAACAATACGTAACTCTCGAATACACCGATGGTACTTGTTGATTCAGGAATTTTCGTTTACGATTCTGCCTATTGCTGGAAAAGACAATAACTTGGCGGATCTTCTGTCGCGCAACTCCTCTGATAAGAAAATGAATTAAGGTAGTAGGCTACCTTGATAGGATAAAAAACTCAAATTTTCCTTTCAGAATCAAACAACCATGGGTATAGTGTTAGTATGGACTTAAAATTTTTGTCCACATAATACTGACTTACTTACTTAGTCGTTCCCCTTCTACCGTGAGGTGTAGAGGTTTGGAAGAGAGAGCGCCAGACTATTCTATCGGCTGTCTTCCTCCTGGCCTGGTTCCATTCTAGTCCTCGGTCCTTCAAAGATTGTCTAATGTTGTCCTCCCAGCGTACTCTGGGTCGTCCTCGGGGTCTGGATCCTTGGCTCTTTGTTTCCCATGCTTGTCGTGGTAGCCGATCTTCTCCCATTCTGCAGACATGGCCAAACCATCTTAGTTGGGACTGTTCTACTTGAGTCTGTAGGGGGTGGCATTTTAGGCCTTGACGTATCGTCTGGTTGCGTACCATGTTTCTTCTTGTTACTTTATAATAGCTCCGAGGTATTTAAAGTGGTCGACCTGCTCCAGGACCTGTTCTCCCAGCTTAATCTGATGTCTTCTTTCTTCTCGTGATATCACCATGGATTTTGTTTTAGAGCTGCTTATGACCATCCCTCTCTTCTCCAGCTCTTCCTTCCAGACTTGCAGGTTGGATTGGAGATGTGCCTCTGATTTAGCAATCAGGGCAACATCATCAGCAAATGCCAGCTCTGAAATATAGACCTGTCTCATCTTCCAGTACCCCACTGAATACTTTCTTGTTCTCTCCTTACATGCCTTGATGACATCGTCCATAAGGAGTATGAACAGCTAAGTCGATACGATATCACCTTGTCTTACACCAGTGGTGGTCCTGAACTCTTCTGACTTATGGTTTGCTGTCCTCACATAATTTCTGCAAGACTTGTAGAAGCTCTGTATAGCATGAATCAGAGGTGCTGGAATATTCTTCCTTGCCAAACAGTCCCAAAGTTTGCTCCAAGGGACCCTGTCAAACGCCTTTTCCAGATCTATGAAACAAAGATGGATCTCACTCTTATACTCAAGGGCCTTTTCACTCAGCTGTCTGAGTGTGAAGATTAGGTCTTGAGTACTTCGGTTTGCTCGGAATCCGCACTGGACCTCATCCAACTGTGGCTCAGCTAGGCGTCGGAGTCTCTGCTCTAGGATTCTAGAGTAGATTTTTCCAGGGACACTGAGAAGGGATATGCCTCTATGGTTTCCACACTGTCGAATGTCACCCTTTTTGAAAATTGGTGTTATGATGGCGATCTCCCAATCCTTTGGTATGGTCTTGTTGCACCATGCTGCCTGTAGGACCCTTAAGAGTAACAGGTCGCCTGATGCTCCCATGTACTTAACCATTTCTGGTGTTATACCATCATGCCCTGCTGCTTTGCCCATCTTGATTTTCTCCAGTGCTGCCTTCAGTTCTTCCATCTTTATGTCATCTTCATCACCATTGGTTTCCTCTTCTGTGCTAGTGGTTATGATTTCTGATGTTTGACCTTGCTCACCATCAAGGAGTTCTGAGAAATATTCTTTCCATCTTTCCGTTACTTCCTTCGGGGCAGTAAGCAATTTGCCTTGCTTGTCCTTTATAAATTTGAGAGGGCATTGTTTTTCCTTCCTCATGTTCTTTAGGGTCTTATAGAACAATTTCTGGTTTTCTTGTGCATCTTTTTCTAACTTTTCTCCAAATTCTTCCCAGGACTTCTGTTTTGCTGCTAGCACTTTGTTCTTTACTTCTGTTCTGAGTGTCACATATTCTCTATATTTTTCCATTTGTCCTGTTGTGTTTTTAGCTCCTAAGTATTGTTTCCATGCCATTTTCTTCTCTCTTATTTTCTCTTTGACTTCCTCTGTCCACCAAGGTGTTCTCTTTCTCTGGTTCCCAAATCCACATAATGACCTCATTAATTATGCAAATTAGCTATCCAATATGGCCGCCGTAGTGAATAAATTATACACCTTTTTTAAAACATCATAACTATGTTATTTGTACAAGGATCTGACTGAAACTTGGCAAATTGAATCATTGTATATAGCGTGAGGTCATGAACTAAAATGACAGAGATTGACTGAAAGGTTACTTTTTAATGAATTTTCAAAATTTATATTTCTGGAATGTTCGATATTTGTGCCTCATTATATATGCATGATGGTCATAAAACTAAAACTCTGAATTCAATTGTATCCATTTTAGGTCATAATCTGTAAGATTATATGACAACCAACTGTTTTAATTTTCATGTCAATTGAATGTACAGATCTAGAGATATCTTGTTTCAAAGATCACCAATTATGTTAAAAAGACAATTCCGAGAAAACAAAGAAAAACAGAAAAAGAACTCACAAAATGAAGTTTAATGAGCTTCTGTTGAATAAAGGTCTCCTTCTACTGCAGTTGCAGTGTCTATGAATCCCCTTTTCAGTGCTCTCAGGGTCTTTCCATTGCAATGTCCTTACTTGCTGAATAGATCCTGTGCAGCGTTCTCATGTATGCTTTCGTTGCCATGGGTTGACTTGTTTTCATGTATATCGAAAAAAATTATGCAATACACTGTGGCCTTTCCCAATAGAACGCACAAATTCCACCATTCGCACATTTACATCTTTGTGTTTGTGAGTAGCTGGAGATGAAACATCAGAAGTATTGAAATTGGCATTCCATTCGCCACAGTTTGTGCACTTGATACTAATTTCATGACAGAAGCCACCCCGAGTCTCTTCGACGATCTCGCAGGTCAGTGAGTACTGATAAATTTGTCACATCTAAAGTTAGCGCATAAAAACCCAAACAGCAGTTTTACATCCATAAGGATAAACCCATTTCCTCTGTTGTCATTTTTAGCTTGTCCTTTACTTTCTTGGACCTTTATTTTCTTTGCTGAGGAGCACAGAGGCTTTATAGCGTCACTATCGACAATAGGTGTCTCATTTTGTTGGTGTACCGATTTCCAAGGAACTTACTTTGTCTTATTTCCCATTGTGAACAAAAGAAGCTCTGCTAACTACTATTATACAGAATCAGTATAAAACTAGCAATAAATAGAGTTGATGTGGGGGAAAATGCACAATGCATGTAACAAATGTTGAAATTTAAGATCAAAGCTTTCTAGACACACACTTTTGAAAAATTCATAAGAAATCATTGAGTGATTCCCCTTGGTAAAGTTATAAATATCTTTTTTCTCTTGCCTCAGTATAATTATAATTTCGCAGTTTTACAATTACGCACCTTCATGTTGGGTCATTATTCACATGGTAACCAACTATAAACATTGGTTGCTATGCAAATCACTCAAGGGGGTGTGTGTAGAAAAACTCTGATTCCTATCATACCAGAGTATCTCTAAGCTTCTATGAATTATTTTTAGTACAAGAACATGTTGACGATGATTTAAAGCATGAAAATGAAAATTGTTGGATTTTGATTTTTTTTTAATCTTTTGTGGGTATACTACTACCTTAACTCTTTAGTTACCATTTTGAGAAGTGCTATTATTATTGTTACAAAATTTATTGTGTGTACTTAATGAGTATGATGATAGTACAGGTGGATAGTACTTATACTAATATATTCTAGAGACGTACATCTTCTCCACCACTGTCTCACGTGCCCCAAGTGTCACGTTTGGAAGTGAGGGGGATGATGTTGAGGATTGTTTCATGTTTACACGCATTTGGATTTGTCGACGATCCGAATGACTGTATCACGGAACACCTCAAACGAATAGAGATATATCTCATCGACCGATGTCGATGATTGTCGCATGTGTGCATTCATTTGAGTTTGGCCAACTCGAATTGCTGCACCATGGAACATCGCAATTGAATAGAGTAACGACATGGTACGCATATCTCTATGCATGACGCGTATGTCTCGGTAACGTCATTCGACTTGTGGGTTTTGACCCCTACGGCAGTGTGTCTCAGAAGTGTGGCCATTGCCACTTATATTGTGTGGTATAACCGCTTAAAAGTGTGTGGCGTCGTCCACTTATTAGTTGTGTTGGCTGGGAAGCCACTTGAGCAGTGTATTTCGTGGATCAAACGTAAGGCGTATCGTTCCTAACGCAGTTTGTATAATTATGGCAGATTAGCCTGGCGTGGTATGCCAAAGGAACATTATGGTACTAGCAATAGTGTAAGATAGTATAGATGGATATTATATAGCTAGCAGTAGATGTAAGTCTAGCTTAAGAAGTGTATTGCGAAACTAGCAGGATAATTAAGTCTAGTGCAAAAGGCTATTGAATAAACTAGCGACGGGAGTAAGTCTAGTTAGCCTCTGAATTTATGCCAAAAGACATTGGCCATTTAAAAAGGAACTGACCTCTAACCAGAACTCTAGATAAGCGATTAATGAACATGTGTTAATGAAAATAACGAGAACTCTTGCAGAAAGTATATGCATGTGATGTGACTTTTGTTCCCATGTAGTTTGGTGTCTGCTCTACGCATATAACAACTTGGTCATCCTAAATACTTGGTGTCATAAATAGAAGCCCCACAACAACCGTTAAAGCAGACAAAGTTGTAAAAGAAGTCCTTAACATATATATATATATATATATATATATTATATATAATATATATATATATATATATATATATATATATATATATATATATATATATATATATATATATATATATATATATATATATATATATATATATATATATATATATATATATATATATATATATATATATATATAAGGCTGCTTTTGTTGCGAGATAGGCTGCAGAAAATCCACCAAAAAAAGTAACCATTCTCACAGATTCCCTATCATCAGTGTCGTAGATTTTGATAGGAGAATTAAGACTTGGGTTGGTCCCTTCTGAATAGACTAGAATAGGTGATAGACACAGTGAGAGTTAGCAAAAGAAATAGATTCCACGAGTGAGATGATAGAATGTGATATAGAGGCTGTCTCTGAAATCGGGAACTCTTCTCTCTCTCACCTATCTTCTACGACAGCTTTTAAAGTGTCAGACAGTCTAAACCACAGATATATATTAAATAAATCTCTATCTACTCACGGGCACGCACATACACGTGACGACAGTTAAACACACAGACGTGGGAAAACTATAACAATGATATATATATATATTTTAGAACGAGCTGACCAACACGTTTTCTAAGTTTAAGAGAGATTTTAATTATCATTTAAAATCTTCTCACAACACCAAAGAAATACATCAAGGAAAAGCATATACAAATAGTCATAAAATTCAAGAAAGTGCTACAAGGATGATAGCCCGTTAGAATCTTAACTCTAGGTTTAGCCCACAGCCCCGTTAAGAGAACAGATGATGGCCCAAAGAGTTATAGATACATAGGGTTTGAGTCTAAGAGTTTTTCTTTTTTTTTTCTCGTAAATGTATGAACAGAGTTGAATAATCTGATTTAGCCTAAGAAAAAGAAAACTCTAGCAATAGCAACAAATTCTGCAGATTAAAAAAAAATTAAGACAGCAAATGGGTGACAGTATACAACGGTAAAATAACACTCTGACCTGCGTACACTCATTCATTCAGCCATGGCCATGTGCTCACATTTATACTTACAACTTTGCTCGCTGCCTCTGGGAACATAATAAATTCTAGGACCTTCACACATACCCGAAAAAGCAGTCATCGACCAAGAAATCCCCAGTTCCAAAAGACGTACTGAACTCTCTGTCTCAGGGAACGATTCCTTGGGTGTTCTAATTTTTCGAATGTCTGATTAAGTCACATAAAATTTTGTCCAGGCACGAAAGTTAGCAGAGCACAATGTCATTAGCTTTGGTTTCTAGAATTTAAGGAATGTCAGATAGGTGTCTACTTTCAGGAAGGTACTATATTTGGTCACCACAATACTAGTCAAAAAAAAAACTCTGTCGGAATGTTACTGATATTTGCTTGCCACCACGGGCTGAACTGTACTGAAGAGTTATTCTGGAAGAATTAATTCTGGCGCGAAGGCCTCTTACTTCATTTAACTGTTAAAGTTCAGGTAATGAAAGTGATTAGTTTCTTCACAAATAATGTTCACGTACTAGAACGCTGGCAAAGATGGGTCACCCCAGTATTCACTAAATAGAGGAAAATAACACATATACAGTAATTATACATACTATGTACTCGTTATAACTTACATTAAAAAAACAAGCCGACCGCTTGACTTATATTTAAACTTCCCGTAAAGTAAGTTATATTTTTTAAAAATCATCAATCCCCATGAATTTAGGAACACGTGCGTGTTCCGTCAACATCTCATGAGGTTTCTAGCATTTATAAGTTAGTTTAGAAAAATATGATCTCATCTGATTACTTAGCAGTAAAATTAACTTCATTATAGCTACATTATTGTTTAATGCTAGAAATTATAATTTGATCTGCCTTCCACTGAAACACGTCACTAGAAAATAATACAGACTATATAAATTTGGCACTCTGCGCAAAATCTAACTAGTGAAATATGAAATAAGCGACTTAACACTTTATCACTTCACAAAATACTAGATATAATGTATTAATCTCACCCCAGAACTACGGTAACACCACGACTAGGATAATTCACTAGATAGGTAGTTAGAAGCTCGTCAGAAATCTGACGAGAACTATGAAATTCGCTATACAAGCTTCATTCGCTAGCACGCGTGTTCCGTCTACTGAAAATGTTGAAGACTGAAATGAAATCAGATTTCAGCTCCTGGGTGGATATTTGAAAACAGGGGCAAACAATCCCACATTTTCTCAACCTCCGAAATCATCTCCCCTTTTACGTGTAAAACACCTACGTCAGCTTAACGCGTGACGTAACTGCCACCAGTGACCGAGAAATGCGCGTGACAGTTGCAAATCTCAGACAACCGTCTACAACTGCGTCGTAGAGATGTCAGTAATCACGCCTTTCCTGAGCGCTCAGCCGAAAAACCTGCGCGTGACAGGTGCAAATGTAGACATAAAGTCTGCTCTATGTCCAGCGAAACGAATTTTCACACTACAGGCCCAGAACTCAGCCGCAGAAAACACTGTCCCCGGGGAAACTGCAGACAGCTGTCGGCTCTCCGGTCTGACGGAATGCATTATAACACTTCTCGTCTGACTGACATCTATGTAATAGGGTTACTAGTCAGTATGAGAAAGAAAGACGGTAAAATTTCGAATGGGAAAAGAAAATATATTTCGCAAACTAACGAATGCGAAAAAATATATATGTATGAAAAAGGGTAAAGAGTGACAGAAAAAATTAGAGGACCCGAGTGGAAGAAAGAGGAAAATGTAGACAATTTATAGAACATAACTCCCTATGTGACAGGACGTCCTCCCTTAAGATATGGAAGCACTCCATGTCTACGTTATGGAAATAAATTTCCTATATCCGTAGCTTCAGGGTGTCTGTCCTCTTCCCTCTCATCTCCCCTCCCCCCCTCCATCTCTGTCCAATTCCTACTCAAGTCTACTCCCAAAGTTTCCTTTCTCTGGAATGTCTCCCATGCGCGCTTGAAAGAGCGTCGCCGCTTCTGACATCTTTCAAAGATTTCCTGTGATTGCAGTGGAATATCCCTGCCACTATCGTCATCTTCGTCAGTTTTGGCGATCGTCGGGAGATGGTCGGAGGTTGGCACTGGTTTTTCCAAGTATCTCTTTAAGAGATTTAAATGGAAAACCTTCTCCTTTCCTTGAATAGAGATCTGGTAGTTAGCCTTAGAAATCTTTTTCAGGACGGTAAATGGCCCTTGCCATCCGATCTTCAGTTGGTTGTTTCCGGTCGGGAGTAACACCAAAACTTTCTCTCCTGCTTCCAGTTCTCTTTCTTTCGCGACTTTCCTGTATCGTTTAGCGTGCTTTGTGCGTGCTCGCTTAAAGTTTGTCGTTGCTAGGTCCCACCCTAGTTTCAACCTTTCCTTTAAATCCGATACGTATTTGCTTGCTGAGACGACTGTCTCATCAGCCTTCTCGTCTGTCAGAGACTGAAGTAAGGCTTCAAGCGGGCCCTTAATGGGTCTGCCGAATAAGAGTGTAGCTGGCGGAAATCCTGTGGAAGTATGAGGAGATTCTCTGTAGCCAAATAATGCTGCAGGAATACAAAGATCCCAATCTTCAGGTTTCACTTGTGCCAGTTTACTAAGCATCATGTTGAGGTTTCCATTAGCACGTTCCACGAGCCCATTTCCGGCCGGAGTATATGGCTTAGTGTGGATGTGTTGGGTCCTCAAGATCTTGACGATCTCACCCATCAACAGGTTTCGGTATGGAGATCCGTTATCCGTCAACACTTGTTGAGGGAATCCCAACCGAGTGAAAATCTGCACGAGGGCTTCTGCGACATGCTTGGCATCTGCGCATGTTAGCGGGATAGCTTCTGCCCATAAAGTGCATGTATCGACTAAGGTCAGAATGAACCTGTTCCTTCTTTTAGTCCTGTCGAAAGGCCCTAAAATGTCGATCACAACCCGTTCGAATGGTGTACCCACTATTGGCATTTCACCCAAAGAGACTGGGGGTGCTCGTTGCTTGGGTGGCACACGTTGGCACTGGGCACAGGATTTGACATATCTGATAATATCAGTATTTACTCCTGGCCACCAATAATGGGTGGTTATCCTTTGGTTTGTGGCGTTCTGTCCCATATGTCCGCTGAAGGGAAGAGAGTGCCCCATTTCTAGGATTTGGCTTCTGTACTGTTTCGGTACTAGGAGCTGGTTGTAACCTTGGTCAGGCTTGCCCGTTCTCCGATAAAGTACGCCATCCTTAGAAAAAATGTCCCCTTGCTGTTTGGGTTCCTTAGCCATGGGCAGTTTCCTAAAGCAGGGTGCCAAAGTAGGGTCCTTGTATTGCGCTTCTTTAAGTTCCATAGGTAACAAATTTGGCGCAGGCTCCCGTTCCTTCTTGGTTTGCCCCCTTGTAGTTACTGCTGCCACAATCGGCTCTTCCGGTTTCCCAATACACACGTATCTCCCGCCAAGTATGACTGGGTAGATGGGATCATCCATAACAGCCGCTTTGATCACGCCTCTGACAAAGTCAGAGTGTATCTCCACCAATGCGATGGGAAGCGCTGTAGGTGCATCACTCTTACGAACTCCACAAAGTTGGACGGTCTCTGCTGTCTCTTGACCGGGTTTGACCAGGTTTCTGGCAACAATGCAATCATAAGAAAGCCCCGTGTCAAATAAACAAGAAGTTTGAGAACCGTTCAAAATAACAGTACCTCGCGTTGAGGGTGTATCCCCAACAGGTTGGGAATCCCTGTCAATAATTCCACCTTGCGAGACTGTTAATAAGCATCCGATGCGTTTCGGCTCGGTGTGCTCGGTCTGATCATATGTCCCGTGCTCAGGGGTTCTCCCTTTGCCACCTTGTCCTTTCTGGCTGCGCTGCCATGTAGGGCGGTCGGGTTGATCAGACTGTTTGGGGTGGTTGGGGTACTTGTTCTTGTAGAACTTGGATTTTTCAGGAGGGGGGTTTTGAGGTCCAGTTTCTCTGTGGTTATTCTGATTCGAAGCATGAGAAGGTTGATATAGATTATTTTTCCGAAAATGCTCCTCTGTCGGTTTCCGCTTAGTGGCCGGTAGTTCAGCCAGCGCATTATGGTAACGCTCAGACTTCTCTAAGATGTCTTCAAGTTTTTCTGCTCCCTGCTCAGCTAGAAATCTCCGGGTATCTGCAGACAATGTGTTCTTTATTTGTTCTGTTAAAACAAATTCCTCCAGACCTTCATAGGTAGAGGGGAGCTGCGAGAGCTCTAGGCACTTTGTCAGATAACCCTTCAAACGAGATGAGAACTGCTGAAACGTTTCAGAATTCTCTTTCCGGCTGTTGCGAAACAGTTGCAAAAATTTGCGAGCGTTCATTTAAAAGCGCTCCAGTAACGCTTTCTTCAACAGATCATAGTTGTCTTGTTGGCTGCTTTCCAGTTTGGAGTAAACATTATACGCACTGCTTTTCAGCGCCTGAAAAAGCTTCACATTCCAACGCGACCTCTCTAAACCGTACAGAGTTGCAATTTTCTCAAATTTTTCTAGCCAAGTGTCAATCTTCTCATTAGGACAAGGGAAAGATTCTAGCGGAAAAGACATAGCAGCGAGATAAGTAGATTGAGAGTTAGAAGGATCAGTTAAGGAAGAGTGAGGAGAAGACTCTCCATTGTTGGAGGTAGAGGCAGCACCACGGATTTGGAACTCTAGAGTCTTAAGCGCCAGCTCATGCTGTCGTCGTTGCTCATTTTCTCTTTCCTCATGCTGTCTCTCCTTCTCTCGTTCCTCATGCTGTCTCTCCTTCTCTCGTTCGTTCGCCCTGCGAATTTCCATTTCCTCATCCATCTTCCTCTGCTGTAATGCTTCCGCTGCTTCTTCTTTCCTCTTGGCTTCTTCTTCTTTTCTCTCCACGTCATATCTCTCAAGTTCGTCTCTGACAAATGCTTTCGCTTCCTCTCCTTCCAGTCCGTCCTCTCTCGCTTCGTCCCTGAGGAGTTGTCTAAGCTTTGCCCTCTCGGCCATATTATGTCAGTAACTGAGACTAGTGGAGAAAGAAAATAGGAAAAAGGATACACTGGTTCCTACCACTTACGAGAAAATACCAAATAAAAGATGATATACTTAACCCTGGGATACCTCCT
>JAMPIV010012733.1:0-74878 GCA_024509875.1 Oreohelix idahoensis
GCCTGGACCTGATGGCATTCCAGCAGAGGCCATCAAAGCAGATATCGACACGGCTACAGAGATGTTATATAAATTACTTGGTAAAGTCTGGGAAAAGGAAGAGATACAGCAGAATGGAAGGAAGGATATCTGGTTAAGTTGCCTAAGAAGGGAAATTTACAAGAGTGCACAAATTATAGAGGAATAATATTACTATCAGTGCCAGGAAAAGTATTAAACAGGATTATCCTTGAGAGATTAAAAGAGTCCATAGACAAGAAACTGAGAGATGAACAAGCAGGTTTTCGACAAAACAGATCATGTACAGACCAGATAGCCACTTTGAGAATAATAGTTGAACAAAGTCTGGAATGGAATTCACCACTATACATCGGATTTGTGGACTACGAAAAGGCATTTGACAGTGTAGACAGAGAATCACTTTGGAAATTGATGAGGCATTATGGAGTTCCCCTGAAGATCATTAATTTAATAAAGAAAACATATGAAAACATGACATGCAGAGTTCTTCACGAAGGACAGCTTACAGAACCGTTTGGGATAAGAACAGGAGTGCAACAGGGATGCCTCTTGTCTCCATTTCTTTTCTTGCTGGCAATAGATTGGGTTATGAGATCATCGACAACACACAACAGAAATGGAATCCAGTGGACTCTGACTAAGCAGTTGGATGATCTGGATTTTGCTGATGACTTGGCTCTTCTGTCCCATAACCATAATCAGATGCAGGACAAATTGAAAACACTCGATGAGAGGTCACAGCAATTGGGTCTGAAAATACACAGGGAAAAGACAAAGATAATGAGAATAAATGCAGGTAATGATAACAGGGTTGAACTTGAAGAAACACCAATTCAAGATGTAGAATCATACACATATCTTGGCAGTAATATAGACAAAGTTGGAGGGACAGACAGCGATATCAAAATAAGAATACAAAAGGCAAGAGGAGCTTTCATTGCATTGGGAAATATATGGAGATCAAGAGAAATCGGATCCAACACGAAAATAAGAATCTTCAACTCAAATGTGAAGTCAGTCCTATTGTATGGCTCTGAGACATGGAGAACAACAAAGACAACAACCAAAAAGCTACAGACTTTCATAAATGGGTGCTTGCATCGAATAGAGGGATTAAAATGGTATGACAAGGTTACCAACGTGGAACTGATGACAAGAACTAGACAAGTGCCAGTGGAACAAGAGATGAGAAGAAGACGATGGCGATGGATAGGACACACACTGAGGAAACCTGTTGATAGCATTACAAGGCAGTCCTTGTTCTGGAACCCCAGGGCAAGAGAGGCAGAGGAAGACCAAGAAGTACATGGAGAAGAGAGTTGGAAACAGAGGTGAAAATGATGAGGAGAACATGGAAAGAACTTGAGATGATGGCACGGGACAGGAGGACTTGGCATGTGTTTGTTGAAGGCCTATGCTCCTTTGGGAGTGGAGGGTTATGAATGGCTTCCCATTCAATGAGTGCTTTCAGTGCTTCTTTAGATAACATAAGAGCTACCCCTTCACTGTGGTGTGAACTTTTATCTTCATGTCCTGAGGACAGCACCAATTCACCTGTGATGAGTTTCTTCGTTTTTACCCCTTTCCACTTTGTTTCACACAGTTTCAGAACCGCGATTTTATATTCCCTCATTTCTGCTGCTACTTGTGCCACTTTCCCTTATTCTTTTAATGTCTGAACATTCCAGGTGCCAAATCTGGAAGTTCTCCTAGAAGAAAGAAGGTTAGTCAGTAACACAGACCCACTTTTGGCTTTCTCTGTGTTGCATCATACGCCTCCCTGCGAGAGGACCTTCCCCTGTCTTAGATGGCTGTGTTTTGTTTTCCTTAATTGACTTGTCCATGTTTGTTGAAGTTTTTTGTGGTTTAAATTTTTTACAGGATGGGGTAACCAGCCCCATGCCCAACCCTCCTTAGTCGCTTTCTACGACATGCATGGCAGGGAACAGTGTTACTATTTTTTCTCCCCTTTCGCGCCCCGGTAACACATGGGTGATGCTCAAATTGTGCCATTAAAAATAAAATTGCTATAAATGTTTTATGTGTGCTACAACAGAAATGTAATCCAGTGGACTCTGACAAAGCAGTTGGACGATCTTGATTTTGCTGATGACTTGGCTCTTCTGTCCCATAACTGTAATCAGAAACAGGACAAATTGAAAACGCTTGATGAGAGATCACAGCAATTGGGTCTGAAAATACACAGGGAAAAGACAAAAATAATGAGAATAAATGCAGGTAACGATAACAGGTTTGAACTTGAAATAACACCACTACAAGATGTAGAATCGGACACATATCTTGGCAGCAATATAGACAAAGTTGGAGGGACAGACGGTGATATCAAAATAAGAATACAAAAAGCAAGAGGAGCTTTCATTGCATTGGGAAATATATGGAGATCAAGAGAAATCGGATCCAACACGAAAATAAGAATCTTCAACTCAAATGTCAAGTCAGTCCTATTGTATGGCTCTGAAACATGGAGAACAACAAAGACAACAACCAAAAAGCTACAGACTTTCATAAATGGGTGCTTGCATAGAATCATCATCATCATCATCTCAACCCATAACCCGTCATGGGTCGTAGGGGTGCCATGGTGGAAGCATCAGCAGACAGGGTCCTTCACTGCTCTCTATCCTCAGCAATGCGTACAAGTGTGGAAAAACCGTGTCCTGCCCATTCTTTGATGTTATCAGCCCAGGATTTTCTCTGCCTTCCTCTTCTCCGTTTACCTTCGACTGTTCCCTGAAGGATCGTTTTCGAAAGGGAGTCATGACGAGTTACATGCCCAAACCAGGCAAGCTTTCGACGTTTCACTATTGACAAAAGTGGTTCTTGGTGGCCTGCATAGGTGTTTATCTTCTCTCTAACATAGACATTTGTTTTGTGCTCTTTATAGCAAATGCGCAAAATTCTTCTATAACATTTATGCTCGAAAGCCTGAATCCTTCGCTCCGTATCTGCAGTGAGTGTCCAGCCCTCACACCCATACAAGAGAATAGATAATACAAGTGATTTGTATAATTTGATCTTCACAGGAAAACTGATGTTACTTTTCCAGATCACATTCAACCTTGTCATGGCAGCTGAGGCCATCTCAAGTCTTGTCTTGATTTCTTTGCTTGATCTTCCATCACTACATATAGTGGACCCGAGATATTTAAAGGTGTTAACTTCTTCTAACATTTGCCCATTTAACGTAATGTTGGTCGGAACATGTTTCTTATGGCTATTCACCAATATCTTGCTTTTTTCTATATTAATTTCCATCCCATACGTTCTTGTTACTTTCTCCAGTCTAGAGGTAAGGTCTTGAAGTTCTGATTCTGATCCAGCTATCAGATCAATATCATCAGCAAAACGTAGGTTGCACAGAGGTCGGCCTCCAATCGATATGGTTGATTTATAATCGTAGAGAGCCTCCTGCATAATATGTTCTAGATATATATTAAAGAGCACTGGTGACAGGATACACCCTGGCGAACTCCTACAGTTGTTTTGAAAAATTCTCCAATGTCGTTGCTTGCAAAAACAGCACTGCTTGCGTCCTTGTATAGTGCTTCAATGATATCTATGATGTTGGTATCAAAATTGAATTTTCTCATTACTTGCCATAAGCCTTCATGCCAGACTCGATCGAAGGCTTTTGTGAAATCGATGAAGTTATGGTATAAATCGTGTTGATGTTGGAGATGTTTTTTCGATAAGTAATCTAATATTGAAGATTTGTTCTGAGGTACTTCTTTTTGGTCTAAAGCCAGCCTGTTCCTCTGACAAGATTTCTTCTGATTTCTGTTTTATTCTGTTCAAAAGTATCCTTAACATCACCTTACTTGGATGACTAATAAGGCTAATGGTTCTGTAGTTCTTGCACATTTTTAGATTTCCTTTCTTTGGAAGCGGTATTACTAATGACTGCGTCCATTCTTTTGGCCATTTTTTTGTACTCCATATCTTCTGGCAAATTGTTGTCATGATTTTTACTATATCTGGTCCTCCATATTTCAAGAGCTCTGCTGGGATATTATCCACACCCGGTGACTTCCCTCCTTTCATCGAACATATAGCCTCTTCCACTTCTTCCCGTAATATTGCTGCATTTCCGAGTTCCCTGTTTTCGCACTTAATGTTGTTTAATATGCCTAAGTCAGTGTCAAGTTTACAGTTATATAATTCTTTACAATATTCTGTCCACCTTCTCATTACAGCTGTTTTTTTCATTGAGCAGAGCCCCATTGCTATCTTCTATGACAGTTACCCTGGGCTGTTGGGGTTTTGATAGTTTTCTTAATGTGTCAAAAGCTGCCTTGCTGTTACCTTTTATTAGCCCCGTATTAATGGACTCACATTGATCAGCTACCCATTTTTCTTTGGCCTGTTTCATTTTTCTTCCTAATATTTTTTATTCACCATACTGTATTGCCATGCTGCTTCAGGAACCTCTTTCTTAACCTTTTTCATTTCCCGCCGTGTATCACATAACTTCAGAATGTCATCTGTAACCCATGGTTTGTTTATTTTCTTTCTTTTACCAAGTATTTCTGTTGCTGATTCAATGAGCACGTCTTTCATGTTCTCTGTGATTGAATTGATATCATCCTCCAAAAAGTTGAGAGCTGCGAATTTTCCTCCAACAGTTGCCTCAAAGATTCCCGGGATTTCTGGATCTTTCAGTTTGTCTAAATTGAATCTTAACTGAGAACATCTGTTTTGATTATAGTTCTTTTTAAGTTTAAGCTTGAGCGTCATCAATACCATGTCGTGATCACCATGATACATACAAAAAAAGCTAGCGTTTAACTAAGAAATAGTTTTGCCATCTTTATTCTTAAACCTTTTGAAATTGCAAATACGTTCCTATATACAAGTATATATCACAAAATACAACTTAAGACTTGCTGGGCAAATTTTTATATGTTTTGTATTTAACATTCAGGCAAAACAAACTGTCCAGTTTCAGACTTGATCAAAATCTGATAAGAATGAAGGGCACTTGAGTGCTACTCAGTTGGGGCTGTATGTTTTAGAAAAACTCCATCAATTTATCTCATGTCTCATTTTTAACTGTCAGTATATTGTGAGCTGTTTTCATTTCCAAGTGAATTCATGCAACATGGATACATCTGCTGATCACAGTTCTCACTAGAATGTGTGCTTTTGTACCAAGTGTTTCTTTATTAACTAGTAGGTCTGTACATTGTCAATCCATGTATTTCCTTTCACAAACTGTAATATTAAATTTAATTTCTCATTCCTAGACTAACTAACTAACTGTGACCTGAGAGACACAACACTGTATTAAGACACAGTTGAATTTCAAAGTGCTCTCAGGCTGTATTTTGTCTGCTATTTTTTAAATGTTTGTTTTAAGTAATGTTTTTTGTTTAACATTTTAAGCAGATGAAACAAATAATCCATTTCATAATATGCAAAAGTGTGTGACATTTTTTACCTTGATGGTATCCAGTTTGATCTATCAACTGCCATCTTCTTCTTCTTCTTCCGTCCTTAGCCAACAACGTCAAAGCAGTCAGCGGCCATTACGCCTAGTGGCGTCTTAGGGCAACAGCAGATAGGTTTTCTTTGCCATTGTTTCCCATCACGCCTAGTGGCGTCTTTAGGGCAACGGCAAATCAACCCATTTGCTGTTGTTTCTGTAATCGAAGTGACTGGCAAACGGGTGATCAGCCCGTTGGTAACTGCCATCTTAGCATTGAATATATCTCCATCTTCTGTCTCTTGTCTTGATGGTGCACTCTGATACTCTTTCCTGTCTATCGCTAGATGTTAACTTCCCACTTACACGGCACTGTCTTCCTCTACACTCAACTCTTTCCGGCTGCAAAGGTACAATGTTCTAAACAGGTATCATCATGCTCATCTACCCAGCTGTAAATGAGCACCATAATGTGCTCTTGATTTATGGAAGGCAAAGGCAGCAGGGATAGGAACTGGTCAGCTAAATTCAAAGAGCTGGACCTAGTATAGTGAAGTCTCTAACACTCCACTCCCCTACAGCAGTATCTGCTGTGGATCAACTTTGACCTTTTGTGTTTTAAAACTTGTTAATCTGATTTTGTTTAGGGTGATGGGTAACTGTAAATTATGGTTATACTGGGGTTTCTTAACCGGTGGTTCACAGAGCCCATAGTTGAAGGGAGGGGTTCAGTTAGGCTGTGCATATCCTTAAAATTTCTTAATTTAATTTTACTCTGGAAAATTATGATAGATTTTTGCATGTAAGTAAATTTCTTCTTTTTTACAGATTGTATTTCAGTATGACTGTATGTAAGATTAACAATTTTTTTTTTTTTGTAATAAAATATATTACATGTATACCAAAAATGTCATTGTGTATATGTACATTCTTTCTAAGGAGTCCTTGGCCTTCAGTGGACAACCTAATGGGTCGTTGGCCTTCAGTGGACTATATATATATTTTCCCAGAATTCACATTGTCGGTGTTATATTTGGCACACAATTCATTCTCTATGTTTATGTTGATATGCCTTCCAAGCTATCATGTCAGGTTTCACACCCACATTTAAGAAGCACTGCTGTACAGTTAATGCCATTAATAGTAGGTACCACAAACTGCCTCTTGCGCGGCGGTCGGAAAATTCTGTAACGCGCAAGAGAGGCCCAGTTTGGGCCCTTTTCAACCTCGCTCTGCCTAGTAATTAATTTGCCTTTTCTAAATAAAAATTATATCTTCTGGTTCCTTGATCTTTCTTCTTTCATAATATGTCAATTATAACTTTCTGCGTGTCATTGAAATTGAGTGAGACAAAAAACAAAAACACCACGAAACCGCTTTTACCGTGCGCTGGCTGACCGGCACTCACGAAAGCGAAATTCCTTGAAAGGACCCCCACCTCATTCATAGCGTCCGCGCTATGTCCTCAAAAATGCTACACTAATACAGTTTTCACCATTGAGAAGAGCGGAAACTGAGGTTTACGCACATGTAACACAAGGTACAGATTTTGTATAGGAAGATATCGTAAATTCGAAGTGAATGAGAAAGTTTGAATTTTAATACACATCTGGGAGGCCTACCTACAGTTGTGTTACATCAAACAAACGAGCAGCCGTACTGCTAAAATCGTATCAAAGTTTTAAACACCGTCGTTATTTGAGCAAAGAGCAAAATAACGTTAAAACAGAGCACCTCCAACACATTTCGGCGTGTAAACATAAAGGCGGATGTTCCATCTGACAAACCCGGACACGACGGGCCTGCTGTACGAAACACAGCACGAAATGACTCAGGCGCTGAAATGAAAGTTTCACCAATGGAAGTCGACTTAATATGTGTTCTGAGTAAGTTTTGAATTTTGTTTTATTTCTACTCATTTCAGACCTATTTTGTTTATTTGCAATATAGCAACGGCAATTGACGGAGGGCGGATGTATTAGTAAAAGAACAGCCAAATGTGGCTGCTCGATTCACACATTTAGACAGAAAGTTTTTCGTTTTTTTTTTTAAGCAATTTTGGGGGTGGGACATTGTTGTTTATGTAGCTATTTGGTTGTTTTATCGGACCATCACCATTTTCTAAACATTCGGTATCAGAATTAAGGTCTAACACTTAGTAACAGCTTGTAAAGCCGCTGACCTACTTTCGATAACGTTATGGATGTCAAAGGTCATGTTTAGAATTTAGCTTGTGAACGTTAATTTTTTTTAAATTGCCTCTCTCGCATAATTAACCTTTTTTTTTTTTCTCAATTATTTCAGGGGACAATCGTTATGATGCACATTTTTCAATGACGGGAAGAGGCAGACGTCCGGCTCTGCCACTGATTTCTGTGACAAATCTATTGGCACAGTTCTGTCTTCTGAAGGACTAGGAAAATGCAACATCGGAGCTAGTACGTCTTGTTGTGTAAAGTGTATATATCATATTATTTCCTCTCATTCTCTGATGTTAAAAATCATTAGGCTAATGAAATTATGTAGTTGAAGCTTTCCTGGAAGTCTCTACAGGTTTTGAGTTTATTTGCAATTACAAACATAAAAGACAAATGACATAATCCATGTAAAAGAGAGACTTACAATCTACTGTATAATTAATATAATGATTTAAATGGTAAATGCAGTAAAAATTAATGCCGCAATAAATGCTTAATGATTAACAAAGGGAAAGAAAAAATAATTTGGCCGACATTTTTTGTATTAATAATAAAATAACACAATCATGTAATTTGTCCTCTTCCCGTCCCTCCCAACAAATTTCTCTCAGGTGACCTCTTGGTTTCTCTGTGCTACATGAACAGAATGTGAGTAAAGGACAGCTACAATACAGGTGCCAGATGTCAGTACAACAAGCCAGTGCCCTGAGAGGAGATTCACTTGATGAATTTTGATGCAGTTGACCTCAAGTGATAGTGAGTTGGACACGGACTAATATGTAATGTTTCTTTGTTTATAAAAATCAAATTTTAAGCAGTAAAGGTTGTTTCAATCAAGTAAATAACCATCAATTTGAATTGTACAACTCAAATTACATTAATATGGAAGTTTTCAGCTCTATAGCTGCAATATTCATGATTTTATGACAACATTTGGAATTTCGTGAGATTTTTCTTCCGAACTGCAAATTTAGCCTTCGATCCATTTTCACATAATGCAGTTTTATAGTATTCAGTATTTCATGTCGCTAAAAAAAATTAAGCATCAAGTATATATTGCTCTCTTTAAGCTCAATAAATCTTATAGCTTTCCTGTGTGTAGTTTTTGATTTATGAGTGTATGAAAATGCATATTTGCACTTTGCGAGCACAACAATGAGACTTGCTACTGCATCTTTTGTCAATTTTGATGGACCATTATTCATTTAATTGATTTGTTGTACTTCCCATGTTTCTTTTCTGCAATAAGGACTTGTATGACTTTGTACAAAAAGCATTATTGACTTGGTAAGTGTTTGTTGACTGTAGTTATGATTGTGCAAAGTCAGGCAATTTGATCGGTGAGAAGATGTTTGAAAATTTTTGTAATTCCCCACAATTTTGAAATGCTGTAACTCGGTTGTTTGATGTCCGATTTTTAAAATTTAAAAAGGAAATTTCATGGCTTAAAGAGATCCATTAAGATCTATAAACAAAGACACTGTAAAAACAAAATGAAAAATCAGTTTGTGGTACCTATTAATAATGGTTGATGCTTTATACTTTGTTGCTGTTCATTTTATTTTGAATTTGTGTATGACCAAAGTTTGTGTCATTTATTAGTTTTTGTTAATTGTGAACATTTATATTAACTAAATTATTTCAGTGGTTTGGTGTATAACTAATAAACTCTATTACTAATGTTGCCACGTGTTTTGAGAATTGATAGCTGCAGTGGACTTGTATGGGATGTTTTAGTTTTATGTCATTCGTGTCTTTTTCATGTGTTCCTAGGTCTCCCTCTCTCACCTTAGGGATTACAGAACAAGGACTGCCTGATAATGATGTCAAAAGATTTCATCTCGGTGTGTGTCCTATCCATCTCCAGTGCCATCTTATCTCTTGTTCCACTGGCACTTGTCTGGTTTTTATCAGTTACGGAAACAACATCAAATGAACAAACTTTGCTGCGGGATGGACATTCAGAGTCTGTGGCTCGTATGACTGTCAGTGGTGAAAGCCGAAAGGAAGCCACTGACATGAAAACGGATGTCCGGATGTCCTGACCGCAAAACAGGATACAAGAATAGGATTTTGGAATGTCAGGACAATGTACGAGACAGGTAAACTAAGACAGGTCACGGCAGAAATGAGAAACTATAGGTTATACATCCTGGGGATAAGTGAGAGCAGATGGACAGGGGCAGGAAAAGTTAAAACAGCAACAGGAGAAACAGTACTTTACTCTGGAAGAGAGGATGGACAGCACAGTGAAGGCGTAGCCATTATTCTACAGAAAGGGATAGAAAGGACATTACTGGAATGGAAACCCATCAACAACAGACTGATACGATTGAGATTGAGAGGGAGATTCACCAACACTACAATAATACAATGCTACGCACCAATGAATGATAGCGATGAGGAGGTCAAGGATGAATTCTATCAACAACTGCAGAAAGAAATAGAAGACACACCTAGATATGATCTTGTTATAGTAATGGGAGACCTCAATGCGAAAGTTGGTACACACAATACATATAATGAAAGAACAATGGGGAAATGCGGCAGCGGAACAGCAAATGAAAATGGGGATAAGCTAATAAGTTTCTGTAGCATTAACAACCTGGTCATTGGAGGAACACTTTTCCCACATAAGGAAATTCACAAGTTAACATGGGAATCACCAGATGGTCGGGACAGAAACCAGATAGACCACATCATGGTTAACGGTAGATGG
Organism: Oreohelix idahoensis; assembly: GCA_024509875.1. Classification (NCBI taxonomy): domain Eukaryota; kingdom Metazoa; phylum Mollusca; class Gastropoda; order Stylommatophora; family Oreohelicidae; genus Oreohelix; species Oreohelix idahoensis. The sequence goes on from JAMPIV010012733.1 coordinate 10,382, forward strand.
AGACATGCATTACAAGATGTGAAGGTAAGAAGAGGTGCAGATGTGGGAAGTGATCACCATTTAGTAGTAGCAAAACTGAAAAGGAAACTAAGAAGGGCTGGACCAACTGTAACTACACAGAAAAGGTTTGACATCAGCAAATTGAAGGACCCCCTTACCAGAAAAGCTTTTGCGGCCGACATTAAGAAACTATATCAATTTGCCAAAAGCCAGGAAAAGACATTGACTGATGATATAGATCAGAATTTCAACACCATTTCAACAATATATAAGGAAAGTAGCAAATCATGCTTAGGATTCCAGGAAAGGAAGAAGCAAGACTGGATAACACCAGAAACACTAAACACCATAAAGATGAGAAAGGAAATGAAAAGAAAGAAAACAGAAGCGAAGTCCCCCAGGTTAAAGCAACTATATAGCGAACAGTACAGCCAGCTGGACAGGGAAGTTAAACGCCAAACCCGAGCCAACAAAAGGAATTTCCTAGACGATCTTGCAAAACAGGCAGAAGAGGCAGCACTGAGAAATGAACAAAGCACAGTATACAAAATAACTAAATTCATCAGCGGAAAACAAGGTGCAAACAATATTACATTAGTAAGAGATAAGCAAGGAAATCTCATCAAGACGGCAGAGGGACAGGAAACAAGATGGGCAGAGCACTTTAGAAAAACTCTGAACAAGGGAATACCAGAGACACAATTGAATGTTCCTGAGGCTGAAAACGATCTAGATGTAAATACAGACATTCCACGAAAAGACGAAATCATCACAGCAATCAAAGGGTTAAAGAACGGTAAAGCTCCGGGCCATGATAACTTAAATGCAGAGCTATTTAAGACAGACCCTGAGCTAGCAGCAGAACTATTAGAACCACTATTTGCACAAGTGTGGAAAACGGGGACAACACCATCAGAGTGGAAGAAAGGAATAATTGTCAAATTGCCCAAGAAGGGAGATCTTGCAGACTGCAATAATTGGAGAGGAATCACTCTTCTCTCAGTTCCCAGTAAAATACTAGGCAGGATAATTATACAGAGAATTTCAAAGGCAGTAGACTACAAACTGAGGAAAGAAAAAGCAGGATTTAGAAAGAACAGAAGATGTGTAGACCATATATTCACTCTCAGGAACATTATAGAGCAGTGCTCAGAATGGCAAAGACAGCTTTACATAAATTTTGTTGATTTTGAAAAGGCTTTTGACAGCATACATAGGGACAGTTTATGGAAAATACTGAGGGCTTATGGAATTCCAAGCTGCATAGTGTCAATCATAAAAAGCCTCTATGCCAACTTTACGTGTAGTGTTGGGCAGAGCAACCTAACCTTCGAGGTGAAGACAGGAGTACGACAGGGATGCCCCTTATCAACCACTCTATTTTTTAACAGTCATAGACTGGGTGATGCACCAGACAACAGAGGGCAGTCCAAGAGGAATAAGATGGACTACATTTTCTACATTGGAAGATCTGGAATATGCAGATGACATTGCACTGCTGGCACATTCACATCAACACATTCAGGAAAAAATGGATAGACTTAATAAAATTAGCCAGCAGGTGGGCTTGAACATCAATTTAAAGAAGTCTGAGGTCATGACGCTCAATGTGAGCAACCCTGAGCCCATATCAGTAAAGAATCAGCAACTGGTACAGACAGATACCTTCACATACCTAGGAAGCATAGTAACACCAGACGGTGGGGCAGGCAAAGACATCAACATCAGAATGAATAAGGCAAGAACAGCCTTCTTTAGCCTAAATAACATCTGGAAATCCTCCCAATACAGCACAAGCACAAAATTAAGATTATACCAGAGTTGCGTGCTTTCTGTGCTTCTCTATGGTGCGGAATGCTGGAGAGTCACAGAGAAGGAAATGTCAAAATTGTCCTCTTTTCACACAACATGCCTAAGAAAAATTCACCGCATCTTTTGGCCGAATACCATCACCAACCAAGATCTGCTTACTCGTAGCAAGCAAGAGGACATGCACACCATCATAGCTGGCAGACGCTGGAGCTGGGTTGGTCATGTCCTCAGAAGAGACCCCGATGCCATCACAAGAACAGCTATGTTTTGGACCCCTGAAGGAAAGCGAAAGAGAGGCCGACCAAAAACAACTTGGCGGAGGACTGTGGAGGCTGAGATGCAAAGAATGAACCAGAGTTGGGGCACTGTACGAAGGATGGCCACCGACCGTGCAAAGTGGAATCAATTTGATGTTGCCCTACAAGACGCCACTAGGCGCGATGGCCACTGACTGCTTTGACGGTCGGTGGTTAAGGATCGAAGAAGACACAAGTACCCATTTATGAAAGTCTGTAGCTTTTTGCTTGTTGTTTTTGTTGTTCATGTTTCAGAGCCATGCAATAGGACTGACTTGACATTTCAATTTGAAGATTTTCATTTTTGGGTTCGACTTGATTTCTTTTGAGCTCCATATGTGTATGTTGTTTACTCTTCACATTTTAGTTAACAAACACTGTACCAGTATGTCTGCAAAATTTGTGCGGGGCAAGATAGTTGGGGGGGGGGGGGGAAGAGAATGAGAGTTCTTAATGGAGGGACGTCCTAGTTTGTCTTCAGACTTCCACATTAATGACTCGAATAAGGCCGTAGTCAGCTCAAGACTCATGACATCTCCAAACAGTCTTTGGGGACTGAAGTAGGTTGTTGCCATATGCTACTCCATTGCTGTATGTTGGGCAGGACTTCAGAAGGTGTTTGGCTGTCATTGGGCTGGTGCCACAGATCGGTTGCACCTATTCTGTACTTGTGGTATAGATGGTATCTCAATCTGTTGTGTCCAGTGCATGGGACGAAAAATGGTGACATAGTCTCGCCTAGATAGCTGATGATATGCATCATATTGGGAAGAAAAATAGCCAGGTAGCACTGGAAATTGCATCCTTGCAGCATGTAGAATCATACATATATCTTGGCAGCAGTGGAGACAAGACAAAGAGTCGGAGGAACAAATAATTATATCAAAAGGCCAGTGCTCTCAAAGCAGTGGGCAGGATATGTGGAAGGTATTCTCAATATGCCTCAATGGGCACGTAACAGGACACTTTACCTACATTTTGTTGTACTCTTGTTACTTAACCATGTTGTTTTTGAAGTGTTTTTTTTTTTGTTTAACGTTTTTGCACGATGAAGTAGCAACCCTTCCATAACACTGACTAACAAAAAAAATTTTTTTTTTCTTTCTCTAACATTTCTATGTTTTTCTGGTCAATTTTAATGCGCTGTTTTTAAATCTGCAAACCGTTTTTCTCTATCAGGTCGGGATCTCTAGAAATACGCAATTGAAGTTTTTTAACAACGCATACAGTATCACAACATCATTTGTACAAGAAGTATAACAGTTATGTAGGTGTAGTGAAATTGACAGAGATACAACGGTAAAATACTCAAAAGATAACATGTAAGGATAAAAAACATAATGCGTAAGCTGCTGATGTACATGATCGCCTAGACCGCGGGTCATCACCCTCCATAAAATTGACTTGCTAGACAGGAGGGAACGGAGGATCAAAAAGAAAAAAAATATGACTGGAAAGATTGCGTAGCAAGGCTAAGGAGACGCAATTGGGGGGGATGGAGGAAAGTAAAAATTCACGTCCCCCAAATTGACACGAGGTACGGAATGGACGCTTTTGCGATACCAAGCTTTTGATTTGAATTGAGCGGCAGAACGCGGATGTTTGGAATATTACAAAAATTAAAAAGTAACTTTTTCTTAATATTAATGTTAGGAATATAAAAATTAGCTGGCCGGATGGCCTATTCTGAGCAATGAATAATATGGTCTTAATTTTACAGACGGATAGATAATATTGAAGATAATGACAAAAGACAGTGTAGTTTACATCATCGACAGACTGCCTTGAATAAAAAGTGTCGTTATTTGCACACAAAACACGACCTTGGGGACGCAGGTGTTCAAAGTTACTTAGCATAGAAGTGAAGGGACATTGGTGGTAGCTGTGTCTAAATATAACTTTTAACGACAAAAAATTTGAAGGGGAGAGAAAGGTTGGTTCAAAAATCAAGTACATTTTGTAGAAACACAAGTAGAGACGGACAGACCAACAGATAACCATCCATACTTGACTGAAGCATGACTGATATGACTTTAGTGTAGGAATTTGAATTTTAAATAAAACTAGGCAGTGATTGGCCACAGACAATCATATCATTAGCGCTCAGACGCGAAAGTGGGGTCATTTCTCAATAGTTGTTCATTGATAAACACAGATTTTAAAGTGTGGTGATTTCCATAGGAAAGAAATTAAAAGAAGTTTAGGGACGCCATACTATGGCCAGGAGCTCAGCTGGGTTTTGCTAGCAATTCTGTCTTATTAATTCATAATCTGAGCTTTTGTGAGTTTCTGTTGACAACAAAGCAGTGTCTCTCCGTTGGTGACTTACTAGAGTGTATCTGTGCAGTTCTTGTGACAGAGAACACCATTATAGCCCGCCAGCACAGAGAGGTGGGACCACCTGATTTCAGCACCAGAGCTACAACTACCAGATGAGTGAGCCTCTGGTCTGCTGGACATTCACCAACGATTCATAGTTACTAATATCCCAATAAAAATTCCCACCATTTTCTGGACACTGTGTAGTCAATATAGACAGGTGTGATGAGGCCACCCCAACAGCACAAACAGTAACTATCCTCCCAAGTAGATGACTACTAGAACATTTTAATAAAACTAACTAGTATAGTACATATATATGTACACTATTGCATTTATGATATAATATTCTATGCATTTTTTTCATAATCTCTAAATCCTTTTAAGTTCTGGTCAACCTAAAAAATTGATCCAGAACAAAATAAATGTAATATAAGTTATCAAGAAACTTTACACACGTGAGTTAGTTCAGTGTATTTTAATATTTATTAATATTATCAGTCTTGTTAAATATCTGTGGGTATATCTATAACCTATTACACCACACTACATAGCATAACCCTAGACACTTTACGTAGCCACATTCATTCAAAAAAAAAAATTAAGTGTGAGGTCGTAGTGGTAGCAAGAAAGGCCTTCTGACAATTCCCAACTACACTTTATCTCAGGAGCCTTCACAGCTGGCCTCATACAATTACAATTAGAAATATCACCATCATACAATACCATCAACACCACTACATAAATTGGGGTCTTGTCCAGGGATAATTAGCCCAACAGTAATATTAGGATCTCCTGGTGGGAGAAATAAAAGTAGGGAAATAAATTGTAAAATTTCCTTTAAAAGTAAAAGTGTCCCTGCAGATAAAAGTTGGTGAATCTTCACAGCCAGTAATAATTAATTAGTTAACTGGTTAGTTAGAATTAGTTAGATTATAGTCATAAGAAGTACTTAGCTTGTATATTATTATATTGTCTAAAAAGTATGGCTGAGCTAGCAAAGTTTAGATCAGCTGCTGTGCTCACTGCGAAGGAGATGGGGATGGATGGTCAAATTTTAATTCAATACGTAACGACTGAATGTGATAAATATATTGAAAGGGAAGATAGAAAGGTAGCTGAAGAGAAGAGGTTACAAATCGAGGCTGATAGAGAAATTAAGAGGCTGCAGATTGAGGCAGAAGAAAAACGACAGCAAAGGGAGGCAGAAGATAAAAAGGCCGAAAGGGAGGCAGAAGATAAAAAGGCCGAAAGGGAGGCAGAAGATAAAAGGCCGAAAGGGAGGCAGAAGATAAAAAGGCCGAAAGGGAGGCAGAAGATAGAAGGTTGCAGAGGGAGCACGAATTACGACTAAGGGAGCTGGAATTACAAGGCCAGGCTCCTGAAAATGGTGCCAGCCCTTTTGCCTCAGATGCTACGCCCAGTCTGGGAGCCTCAAACTCAGCTATGGGGTTTCATTTAGACCATTTTGTTGAAAAAGACGATGACATAGAGGGGTACCTAGGACGTTTTGAGTTATTAGCTACTACATATGGGTTAGAGAGAGAGAGGTGGAGTTTAAAGCTATCACAGGGATTGAGGGGTACTTCTTATGAAGTATTTGCCAAAATGAACAGGGAAGACCAAGACAATTATGACATGTTAAAGCAGGCTTTGTTATTAAGGTACGAGAAGAATGGTGAATTTTATCGTAAGAAATTTAGAAATGCCAAACTGTTGTCTGGGGAGACATACCACCAATTCTCTGCCAGACTAGAAACCTATTTGGAGAAATGGACGGCTCTGGGGAAGACCCAAGATCTTAAAGAAATGATCATGATTGAGCAATTGAGAGAGTCCATGGCTCCAGACATGAGAAAATTTCTCATGGAACAAGGTGCAGAGAAGTTGGGGGAAATTTTAAATGTTGCTGAGAGGTATCAGGCAGCTCAGGCAGAGGTAAGTGGTGCTAAAAGAAGCACATAGACAATTTTAAAGCTCCACAGCAATTTAATAAATTTGATAATAGAGAGCAGGGAAATAAAGGTAGGACAAACTTTGAGCGGCCAAGAAATGACTATCGCGACAGAAACTCACAGTTCAATGACCAAAAGTTCAATGAAAGAAAACCGTTGAACCAAGGAAAAAGATGGTGTAAATGGTGCAAGAAGGATAACCATAACACCGAATTTTGTAGAAGGAAACCTTCAAACATTGCTGCAATGAAGTCGGGGACGCAAAGATTAAAGGTTAATCCTAAGGGACAACAGGAACCTTATCACCCCCCAGTTTGTGAGGATGTTATTTGTAATGGGGTCACCATAAGGTGCCTTTATGATACAGGTTTGGATTATGATTCAGTTGTGAAGTCTAGCCTAGTGGACCCAAGTCAGTATACCACAGAAACAGTGGAAATACAAGGGGCGACTAAGGACATACCACTCATGACACTTCCCATCGCAAGGATAACGGTGAAAACTCGCTATGTGGAAGGAGAAATCAGAGCAGCAGTGATAGATGAACCAATCTACCCTCTGATATTGGGGTGTAGATACGTCTTCTTGGGGAATCCCGAGAAACCTGTGATCATGGCGACAGTGCAGACCAGGTCACAGAAGAAGGAGGAAGAAGGTGAACCTATAAATGCTCATCCAGAGGAGATGAGGAAGGCGCAGGCTGAGGATAGGACACTCAAGCCCTGTTTTAAAAAATTGCCCAAATGCCACACACCTCCGAGCAAGGGGGAATATTTCATGAAGAACAAACTATTATACAGGAAGACAGGAACTAGATCCACTGGTCACGGACAGTTAGTTCTTCCCAAGATATATAGGGCAAACTTAATAAGGAGCTTACATGTTGGAAAAGATGGTGACCATGAGAAAGTCGGTACCATCTGCCAAAAAATTGCTCGAAAATACTATTGGCCCGACGTAAATGTCGATGTTGAAAACTTTGTAGAAGCATGTGGCGTATTTCATGAGGGAACACCCACAAAGGGAAAATATGTGCAGGACCTAGAAACGCCACGGGGCAACTTTAGGCCTGAAAGGAAAACTAATTATACTCGGGTAGACAAAGTGGAATGGGAGCCCCCTTTTCACACCCAGTCTTCACTTGAATGGATTAACATGGCCGCTATGCGAAGAGTACAAAGAAGAAATTTTACCCAGGATAAGATGACAATCCCTCGGTCAAACTTATATAAACTGGAAGAACAGACAAGAGAGCGAAGAGCTCTCATAAACAATCTTAAGTGGGGAGACAAACCCCAGAGAAAAATTGGTAGTGGTCGATTTGTGAGTGATGATTCTAGGAAGAAAAGTCCTCATTATAAAGCTTCTAATGGACGGGACCAGATGAGTTCCATGAAAAATAAGTATGATAAATTAAAGATCCAGATGTAGCCTATTAAGGACCTGGACAGATGAGAAGGCGGAAGAGACTGTTACCTCATCTTATCAATATGTGAACGAACTGACCAATCGTTTGAAAGCTGGATGGAAACTGGCAAATGATAATTTGAAGCAAGCCAGGAAGAAACATGCAGCATATTTTAATAGGAAGGCAAAGGACAGGGAACTGGCAGTCGGAGAGAAGGTGCTGCTTCTACTACCCCGGAAGCCAGAATAAATTACAAATTGGTTGGCAAGGTCCATATACGGTTCTAGAGAAGGTGTCTAGAACAAACTATAAAATTGACAAAAAGGGGAAGGAAAAAGTTTATCATGTAAACCTGTTAAAGAAGTATCTGGACAGACCACTCCAGGAAAGCACCCCCTTATTGACCTTAGCTATTGCAACCCAGATGCAAAAGGAACCACTCACCTCACATGAATACCCATTACATCCTTGTGAAACCGCAGCACAGGTAAAAGTCAGTAAACACCTGACTAAAAACCAGAGGGAGAGAGTTCAAAAGGTTCTGGAGGAACATACAGATGTATTAACAGATAAACCAGGCCATACAAATTTGCTACAGTATGACATGAAACTGGTAGACACAAACCCAATCTGTATGAGAGCCTATTCTATTCCGTTCGCGAAGGAGAAGGCATTGAAGGAAGAAATAGATTATTTGTTGAAGGAGGGGATTATTTCACACAGTGAATCATCTTTTAGTTCTAGTGTCGTTTTGTTGAGGAAACCGTCTGGGGAACACAGACTGTGCATAGATTACAGGAAACTGAATGCTGTCACAGAAGGACAAGTGGATCCATTACCAGACACAAAACAGTTATTTGCCAGACTGAACAAGGCAAAATACTTTTCAAAGGTGGATCTTAGTAAAGGCTATTACCAGATCCCAGTGAAGCCTGAAGTGAGACCTTATTTGGCTTTTAGCACTTCGGATGGACATTATGAATTCAATATGCTACCATTCGGACTGAAAAATGCTCCGAGTGTGTTTTCAAGGATGATGCGCAAATTGTTGGATCCCCTGAATAACCCATGTATCACGAATTTCATGGATGATATTCTCGTCGCCACAGAGACATTTGAAGAACACATTGAAGCTCTGGAGATGTTGTTTGATAGACTTCGGGAGGCGAACTTAACTGCTAGGCCAACAAAATGTTGTATTGGATGCAAAGAGTTGGAATTCTTGGGACACACTGTATATCAGGGTAATATGACCCCTGATCCTAAGAACTTGGAAAAACTGCAGAGAGCACCTAGGCCGCAAACAAAAAAGGACGTGCGATCATTTGTGTCGTTATGCGGATTTTATCAGAAATACATCAAGAATTTTAACGCTATTTGTGCTCCTCTGACTGATCTGACTCGCAAGGGACTTCCAGATAAAATTATTTGGACTGCACAATGTGAACTAGCGTTCCAAGAGTTAAAGGAAAAACTCACTAGCAAGCCTAATCTCAAACTGCCTGATTTGACACAGGACTTTGTCTTAAGAACCGATGCAAGTAATGTAGGACTCGGAGGGGCTTTGGTGCAAAGATCATCTTCACCTGATGGGGAACTGAAACCAGTCGCTTATGCAAGCCGCAAATTGAATAAGGCGGAACAAGGATACTCCACAAGCGAAAAAGAATGTTTAGCGTTAATCTGGGCAATAAAGAAGTTTCAAATCTATCTGTATGGTAGGACTTTTGTGGTGGAGACGGACCATCAGCCTCTCGTATTCTTATCTCAGGCTAAGCATGAAAACGCAAGATTGCGAGGTGCATAATCAATTATAGATGTTCAACTATAAACCATATATCAACTACACCTATACACCACATTAACAACATCCCAATCCCATAACATTCTTGAGATATTCGGTTCTGGCAAATAAACCTACCTTTTCACCCATATCTCACTCATACGGACTCAGCCCAGCATTCTACTATATTCTTACACAAACAAACATTAGATGACTCGCAGTGAATTGACCCAAAACCCCCAGCAAGCTGGAAAATATCATTACCAGTGATTTTTAAAACCTATTCAAAAACCTTCCACTATCACACACCCCCCCCCACACACCCTTTACTCAATTAAAACCCAAACCCTACAAATAGTACAGTGAATCACAACAACCGCTTTGTCAGCATTCTATTCATTCCTACTACACCAATCTCATTCCTATCATCTTTTACAGACCACATCCCCAATACAAAACTCCATAAACATATTATACACATCCTTCTGACCCCCTTTCACTCCCAACCCCCAAACCACCCATACATTCTCCCCCCATTATCGATCACTCCCTTACCTTCACCCAAAAACCATTAATCACCTAACCAATACCCCCCCCCTAACACCACCCCCCCACTCACACCACCACACCAACACCCAACAAACACACCCCCAAACACCAATCATTCCATCATCATCCAGCCACAAATTGACCACACACCCACTACAGACATGCCCCAAAGAAGTCAAGCGAATATGGAAAAGAATGGGAACAACGCAATATTTTTATTTCTAATTTCACAGTCTCCACCGAACTTTTACTTTCTCTACCCATCACCCCAACTTATTGCCTAGACTAATCATCTACCCCTCCCCTTCTCGCCGACTCTATCCCTTTGCCCTGTCTCTGGCCAAATTCACCCCACCTATGAAACCCCCTTTCAGAGCCCCTTTCCGCTGACCCCCGCTCCCCCCCTAACCCCACTCATTCTCACCCAAGCCTGTCCATACTATTTCCAAGAAAACATTTCCAACCCTCACCCCTTTTCCACTTCCCCGCGGGCCCCCAGTTATTCTCCCTTCACTACGCAAAACCTCACTTTTCCCCCCACCCAATCAACGCCCCACACCCGCCTTTACCGCCCATCCAGAACTCTCTACACACACCCCCCCTCCCTCCCCGCCGTCCCTTCTGCCCCATTATAGGCACCTTACCCCCCTATTGGCTTCTCGACCTCCCCCTCCCCTACCCAGCTACCCGACTCATTCGACTGACGCATGCCATCAGAACGAACGCCCACCCCGCTCCTACCCACCAACATTCTCCAGTTTCTGCCTCTTACCCAACTTAATGAGAACCCCCCCCACACCACTCCACACCACGCCCTCGCTTAAAATACCCCCCAACCCAACGCAAATTTAAAGACATAAATCCCCCCCACGCTCCGACACAAACGCCTCCACCACCCTCTGAACCTTCCACACCCCTCCTAAATACCCATAAAAGAATGAAAAATAACTAAGCTCCCGTAATTTGGAACACAACAATTAACCCCCCACGAATAAAAGATATTCAACCGCGGAGCCCGTCCAACAACTACTTTGGCACAAGAAACCCGGTGGTCCCCCACCCAACCCAATCTGTGATCAAACCCCCTCCCACAAGAACGAAAAATCATCTCCCTAGCCTCACCCCCACCCCCCTAAAGTACAACGGCTCACCAGAAAAAACAGCTGCAATCACACAAGGTACTAAACAAAAAACTCCCCAAAATCAATTCAAACCCCCTACAAAAATCCCTAAATGCAACCCCCCCGCCCATTAACACCCATGCCCCCTACCCACCAGAATAGAAACTCACCCAACCTCTAAAAAAAAAAAAATAGAAAAATAATCAAAAAAAAAAATAAACCATAACCACACCAAAAATTACCACGGGCAGACCCCCGTAAAATACAAATTTAAACCCACGCCCGAAAATTTGCCACCTCCACCTACCAAGTCCAGCCCCACCCCATCCCACCACCTATGCAACCCCCCCCCGTCCACAACAACCCGCACCCACTCCCTTTTATACCACCACCCCCCGAAGTGTATCACGTAAAAAACTGACCCCCACCCAAAAAAACCGAAAAATCAGCCTTTATCCCTAAAAAAACAACCCCCCCCCAAACCACCCAGGTCCCCCAAACACCCCGCCCATCCAATCGCCAAATATCTAAACCCCCCCCCCACCTCCCCCCCCCACCCCCATTCCCCCCACCCAACCCCCCCCCCAACTCCCCTCTATAACACCCATGCCCACACCCACCCAAACCCCCCCCACCCCACTCCACCCTCCTACCAAGCACTCCACTAACCCTAAAAAAAACCTTCACTCACATCCAACCAAACCTGCCCAAGTAAAAACACACCACTAAAATGAAAGTCCGCGGATGTACCAATAACCCCCCCCCATGGGCTGACGCCCACCAAAACACCCCTACCCGCTACTCCCCCAGTCTCATCTATTTCAGTCAAACCCCACTCACGAACCCATTCCCACGAGGCCCAATTACCCTCCTTACAAAGGACTAAAAATAGGTCCAGAAAACCAAATCCAACCCGACCACCCCACCGTCCCCTGCCCCCAATACAGATGCATAACTCCAACTCCCCAAATTCCTCCACGCCAGAAGAGCGCTAGTTGGGGGGTCCCCTCCCACAAATATGTTCCAACCCGCAAATATTACGCGCTCCACTTGCAATCAGCATCCAAATAATTCTCGAAAACCTGATATGATGAAAGGCCACTCCCCTCCTAAAAAATAAAAAAACCAACCCCTACTTACAACCTTTGTTCAAATAACCCATCCATCTCCCCCAAAAACTAAAAAACTCCCTGTCACACTAAAAATCATCACTCATCAAAAAGCCCTGCTTTTCCCTTCCTAAAATGCAACCATGACACCAAATAAAAAAAAGTTAACCAGAAAAAAAGTAAACAATCCTTAAATGGGGCGGCCATCCAATTCCCGGTGGCAAATCACCCTGATTTGCACTTATCCCCATCAACGTCAGGCTAGAATCTACCAATACCCCCAAACAAAAAATCAAACAAGCCTAATTGACCGCCAGCACCAATTACCCCCACTAATCACTACCAGTGGTTTCCAAACAACATCCCGACCCATCCACCCACCCCTAGGTGTATATCCAACTTAAACACTCCTACCACTCCACGCTCCCCAAATAAAATCACCTACCCCCCCAAACACCCACCAATCCCCCCAAGTTCTGGGCCACTTCTAACCTACACTTTCCGCAAACAACTGAAAAAATAAGTTACACCGTTAGGGTCACCACTCCGCCCACCCCGCATCCTACCCCCACCTCCCCACTCAATCCAGTAAACCCCCTGCAACCCAACCGCCCCCCAGGACACATGCTCCCCCCTATTAATAACATCTCACCTATAATCCACCCACCAACCCCCCCTCAACCCCTCAAACTAATAAAACCACCACCCACCCCTCCTCCACTTCCCCATCCTTTTACCTCCACCCCCCAAACACCACATCCTCACCCAAACCCTCCAACCTATAGTAACCCCCCCACCAATCATACCAACCGGCCTAACCTATAAACCCACACCCCCCTCCAACCCTAACCAAACGCTCCCCCCCCATATCCAAAAATACCATTCATAGGACCCCCCCCCACTACCCCACCCAACCCCCACTCACCCAACCCCTACCCCACCCCCCAACACACATTAATTCACCCCAAACCCACTCCACCCCGCAACACTACTACCCCAACCCTCCCCCCACCATATAAACACCAACACCACACCCCACCCACACCCCCCCACCACCACCACACCGTAACCACCACCCCATCCCCCCCCCCCCCCCCAACTGTCGTTACGAAACACCACATCCAATCATATTTACCAATGCCACCACTCACCAATTCCTAATCCCCATACTTATATTCCCAACACCCCCCTCCCAACCATCCTACACCCGCCCCCCAATTCGAGAATTTCACCTACTAACCCAACCAATCAAACGCAACCCCCCCCCCCCTACCCCCCCCCCAGACCCCCCTAACCCCCCACATCCCCCCACCCATCCCCCCCAAACCCCCCCCCCAACCTAAACCACCCCTACCCCCACCTCCCCCCCCCCCCCCCCCCCCCCCCATCGCATCCCCCCCCCCTCCCCCCTAATCTAGCCACTCAACCCCCCCCAACCCCCCCCACCCCCCCTCAACATCCCATTCCAACCCCCTAGAGAACCCCCCACCCAGACACCGCACACCAACCACCAAACCCATCAAATCCCTAAACCCACATCCCACCCCCCCCACTCCCACTATCACTAAACAGCCTCCAACAACCCCACCCCCCCAATAACCAACAAACATAAAAATCCACTCCAACATAAACAACCTCATCCAACCCCAACAAAACATCATAGATTGACAGCTCCAATGGGGTCTTGGTGTTTGTCCCAGACTGTTCCAGATCCACAAACTCCCTTAACTAATCACCCCAAAAACAAACTGTATTGACTCCCCTAAATCCCCCATAACTTAGCCAATCAAACACAAGGGTTAAGGTGCACCCCTTTATAAGGACGGACAAGGTGTCCAAAATAACATTGTACAGCATATTTCCTATTAAAAAAACATAATTCAACGTGCCGAAAATGATCTTTAACAAATTAAATGCTATTATTCGTCACAACTCCATTAATTTATATTCACCACATAATTTTTTACATTCTTAAAATGCTAAAAAACCAACAAATTCATCTAGTACAATCCATCACTACTGAATCTTCAATCTCTCTATTTTATCCCTATCCTCACACACTTAGGAAACTATTTGTTTTGCACAGCTTATCATAACCCCCACATCCCCTAATGTTCCCAGACGACTATCCCTTCCTAAAATTCTTTCAATTAACTTACTTACACTTTCTTATTAATCCGCCCCTATTCCATTTATTTTATAAACCCCACCCTCCTGAAAAATTCTATATATTATTACAAATCTCAATCTTCTTTCCATCCTTTTGATCAAATAATCTTAACCTATTAGAACAAACAAAAAAACCATTATATATTTAAATAACTCAAACGTTTTTCTTTACGACCTAACAAAACCTTTCGAGGAAAGAATAAAAAACAAAAACTACCACAGAAGGAAATTCCCCACAACAATAATCAAACCCAGGCCTCCCCACATTCTTCTTCTTCTTCCTTAAAAGAACCCCCCCCAGGTCCCCTCAACAGTCGCTCCTAATGAAAAAAACGCAAAACACAAAAAAATAAACCAAAAATTAAGTAAAACCCCCAAAAAATAAAAAGGACCAGAGCTTAAAAAACCAAGTCTCATAAAAACCCACCATCAAACACAAAAATAAAATTTTAACACAACACCCGAAAAACACAAACAAACTGAAAAAACAAACAAACACATATCATAAATGCTAACGTCCACCCACCCACTACCCCCACCCTTCCACAACCCAAAAAAACCCACATCCCAAAAAAACACCGCAAACCACCCCCCAAACCGGTAAAAACCAACAAAACCCAGAAAAATAAATTAAAGAAAAAAACAAACCACCATCGACGGCTCCATGTCCCACGGTAAAAGAATACCAACCCAAAACATGTCGCTCAAACCCTAAGCCCCCACCACCAACAGTGCCTCCATAGCCCCCAGTAACACCCGAACCAAAACCAAACAAAAAATAAAAGTTAGAATTATAACACAAATCCAGCTCCAAAAACCCAAAAAAAAAACCGCCCAGCCGCCCCAAACCAAAAAAGCCCCCGAAGCCCCCCACCCCCCCCGCACCCCCCCCTTCAAATAAATCAACAAATTACCAAAATCTGCATCCACCTGTGGAGAGCATCACAGTATGACAAACGCCCCGTAAACTCCCCCTATTAAAAAGAAAAAATTACCTTGAACTTAGAATGTTTGCAAGAATGCAGCCACTACCCGCCATAATCAAACGCTAGGACAAACAAAAAAACAATAAAAAAAAAAAACAAAAATAAAAAACTGTTACCATACAAAACAAAAACCCAAAAAAACAAACAAAACAAACAAAACAACACACCACAACCGCCAAAGAAAATGGTAACAACAAACCAATCCGTAACCTGCTGAATGTGAAAACGACATTACATCGGTCCAAGAACCAGGGATAGCTGAAAAAAGTGTTAGAGGCCAGCCCTTAAGAGGCTGCAGGCTCAACAGATCTACGACCAAATGTCTGGGAGCCCTCAAGAAACCAGAGTGACTATGCCGAAAGTGATGCAAGAAGATAGAAGGTTACAGGCAGTAAGAAACCATTTTGTTGAAAAAAGCCGATGACATAAGAGGCACGGTACACCTAAGGCCGTTTTTGAGTTATTAGGCCCAGCTAAACTAACTACCCCTATGGGTTTAGAGCACGAGCTGGGCCTCAAACGCTAGGTGTTTTTTCATCATAACCATTTTGTTAAACAAGAACTGACAAAACCTAGACCTGAGTTACACACCTATCAACAAAGGTTAATAGAGCTTTGATGGGGTGCTTCATATCACAAGATTTGCCACTTCAATGATGATGTCTGGGGAGACATACCACCAATTCTCTGCTAGACTAGAAACCTATTTGGAGAAATGGACGGCTCTGGGGAAGACCCAAGATCTTAAAGAAATGATCATGATTGAGCAATTGAGAGAGTCCATGGCTCCAGACATGAGAAAATTTCTCATGGAACAAGGTGCAGAGAAGTTGGGGGAAATTTTAAATGTTGCTGAGAGGTATCAGGCAGCCCAGGCAGAGGTAAGTGGTGCTAAGAAGAAGCACATAGACAATTTTAAAGCTCCACAGCAATTTAATAAATTTGATAATAGAGAGCAGGGAAATAAAGGTAGGACAAAACTTTGAGCGGCCAAGAAATGACTATCGCGACAGAAACTCACAGTTCAATGACCAAAAGTTCAATGAAAGAAAACCGTTGAACCAAGGAAAAAGATGGTGTAAATGGTGCAAGAAGGATAACCATAACACCGAATTTTGTAGAAGGAAACCTTCAAACATTGCTGCAATGAAGTCGGGGACGCAAAGATTAAAGGTTAATCCTAAGGGACAACAGGAACCTTATCACCCCCCAGTTTGTGAGGATGTTATTTGTAATGGGGTCACCATAAGGTGCCTTTATGATACAGGTTTGGATTATGATTCAGTTGTGAAGTCTAGCCTAGTGGACCCAAGTCAGTATACCACAGAAACAGTGGAAATACAAGGGGCGACTAAGGACATACCACTCATGACACTTCCCATCGCAAGGATAACGGTGAAAACTCGCTATGTGGAAGGAGAAATCAGAGCAGCAGTGATAGATGAACCAATCTACCCTCTGATATTGGGGTGTAGATACGTCTTCTTGGGGAATCCCGAGAAACCTGTGATCATGGCGACAGTGCAGACCAGGTCACAGAAGAAGGAGGAAGAAGGTGAACCTATAAATGCTCATCCAGAGGAGATGAGGAAGGCGCAGGCTGAGGATAGGACACTCAAGCCCTGTTTTAAAAAATTGCCCAAATGCCACACACCTCCGAGCAAGGGGGAATATTTCATGAAGAACAAACTATTATACAGGAAGACAGGAACTAGATCCACTGGTCACGGACAGTTAGTTCTTCCCAAGATATATAGGGCAAAATTGATAAGGAGCTTACATGTTGGAAAAGATGGTGACCATGAGAAAGTCGGTACCATCTGCCAAAAAATTGCTCGAAAATACTATTGGCCCGACGTAAATGTCGATGTTGAAAACTTTGTAGAAGCATGTGGCGTATTTCATGAGGGAACACCCACAAAGGGAAAATATGTGCAGGACCTAGAAACGCCACGGGGCAACTTTAGGCCTGAAAGGAAAACTAATTATACTCGGGTAGACAAAGTGGAATGGGAGCCCCCTTTTCACACCCAGTCGTCACTTGAATGGATTAACATGGCCGCTATGCGAAGAGTACAAAGAAGAAATTTAACCCCGGATAAGATGACAATCCCTCGGTCAAACTTATATAAACCGGAAGAAGAGAAAAGAGAGCGAAGATCTCTCATAAACAATCTTAAGTGGGGAGACAAACCCCAGAGAAAAATTGGTAGTGGTCGATTTGTGAGTGATGATTCAAGGAAGAAAAGTCCTCACTATGGCGCTTCTAATGGACGGGACCAGAGGAGTTCCATGAAAAATAAGTATGATAAATTAAGGATCCAGATGTAGCCTATTAAGGACCTGGACAGATGAGAAGGCGGAAGAGACTGTTACCTCATCTTATCAATATGTGAACGAACTGACCAATCGTTTGAAAGCTGGATGGAAACTGGCAAATGATAATTTGAAGCAAGCCAGGAAGAAACATGCAGCATATTTTAATAGGAAGGCAAAGGACAGGGAACTGGCAGTCGGAGAGAAGGTGCTGCTTTTACTACCCGGAAGCCAGAATAAATTACAAATTGGTTGGCAAGGTCCATATACGGTTCTAGAGAAGGTGTCTAGAACAAACTATAAAATTGACAAAAAGGGGAAGGAAAAAGTTTATCATGTAAACCTGTTAAAGAAGTATCTGGACAGACCACTCCAGGAAAGCACCCCCTTATTGACCTTAGCTATTGCAACCCAGATGCAAAAGGAACCACTCACCTCACATGAATACCCATTACATCCTTGTGAAACCGCAGCACAGGTAAAAGTCAGTAAACACCTGACTAAAAACCAGAGGGAGAGAGTTCAAAAGGTTCTGGAGGAACATACAGATGTATTAACAGATAAACCAGGCCATACAAATTTGCTACAGTATGACATGAAACTGGTAGACACAAACCCAATCTGTATGAGAGCCTATTCTATTCCGTTCGCGAAGGAGAAGGCATTGAAGGAAGAAATAGATTATTTGCTGAAGGAGGGGATTATTTCACACAGTGAATCATCTTTTAGTTCTAGTGTCGTTTTGTTGAGGAAACCGTCTGGGGAACACAGACTGTGCATAGATTACAGGAAACTGAATGCTGTCACAGAAGGACAAGTGGATCCATTACCAGACACAAAACAGTTATTTGCCAGACTGAACAAGGCAAAATACTTTTCAAAGGTGGATCTTAGTAAAGGCTAGTACCAGATCCCAGTGAAGCCTGAAGTGAGACCTTATTTGGCTTTTAGCACTTCGGATGGACATTATGAATTCAATATGCTACCATTCGGACTGAAAAATGCTCCGAGTGTGTTTTCAAGGATGATGCGCAAATTGTTGGATCCCCTGAAGAACCCATGTATCACGAATTTCATGGATGATATTCTCGTCGCCACAGAGACATTTGAAGAACACATTGAAGCTCTGGAGATGTTGTTTGATAGACTTCGGGAGGCGAACTTAACTGCTAGGCCAACAAAATGTTGTATTGGATGCAAAGAGTTGGAATTCTTGGGACACACTGTATATCAGGGTAATATGACCCCTGATCCTAAGAACTTGGAAAAACTGCAGAGAGCACCTAGGCCGCAAACAAAAAAGGACGTGCGATCATTTGTGTCGTTATGCGGATTTTATCAGAAATACATCAAGAATTTTAACGCTATTTGTGCTCCTCTGACTGATCTGACTCGCAAGGGACTTCCAGATAAAATTATTTGGACTGCACAATGTGAACTAGCGTTCCAAGAGTTAAAAGAAAAACTCACTAGCAAGCCTATTCTTAAACTGCCTGATTTGACACAGGACTTTGTCTTAAGAACCGATGCAAGTAATGTAGGACTCGGAGGGGCTTTGTTGCAAAGATCAGCTGCACCTGATGGGGAACTTAAACCAGTCGCTTATGCAAGCCGCAAATTGAATAAGGCGGAACAAGGATACTCCACAAGCGAAAAAGAATGTTTAGCATTAATCTGGGCAATAAAGAAGTTTCAAATCTATCTGTATGGTAGGACTTTTGTGGTGGAGACGGATCATCAGCCTCTCGTGTTCTTGTCTCAGGCTAAGCATGAAAACGCAAGATTGCTGAGGTGGTCTTTATTGCTTCAACCTTATCAGTTCAGTATCCAATATATCCCAGGCAAATTGAATGTCGGTGCAGATTTCCTCAGTCGGCACCCCTGTGATCAAAATTAGAGTAGTGGCAGACGTGAGGAGTGATTTTACCTATGTGTATCGCTGGTTTTGGAACTTGCCATAGGCATGTTTTCAAGTGGGGAGATGTGTAGTGAAATTGACAGAGATACAACGGTAAAATACTCAAAAGATAACATGTAAGGATAAAAAACATAATGCGTAAGCTGCTGATGTACATGATCGCCTAGACCGCGGGTCATCACCCTCCATAAAATTGACTTGCTAGACAGGAGGGAACGGAGGATCAAAAAGAAAAAAAAATATGACTGGAAAGATTGCGTAGCAAGGCTAAGGAGACGCAATTGGGGGGGATGGAGGAAAGTAAAAATTCACGTCCCCCAAATTGACACGAGGTACGGAATGGACGCTTTTGCGATACCAAGCTTTTGATTTGAATTGAGCGGCAGAACGCGGATGTTTGGAATATTACAAAAATTAAAAAGTAACTTTTTCTTAATATTAATGTTAGGAATATAAAAATTAGCTGGCCGGATGGCCTATTCTGAGCAATGAAATAATATGGTCTTAATTTTACAGACGGATAGATAATATTGAAGATAATGACAAAAGACAGTGTAGTTTACATCATCGACAGACTGCCTTGAATAAAAAGTGTCGTTATTTGCACACAAAACACGACCTTGGGGACGCAGGTGTTCAAAGTTACTTAGCATAGAAGTGAAGGGACATTGGTGGTAGCTGTGTCTAAATATAACTTTTAACGACAAAAAATTTGAATGGGAGAGAAAGGTTGGTTCAAAAATCAAGTACATTTTGTAGAAACACAAGTAGAGACGGACAGACCAACAGATAACCATCCATACTTGACTGAAGCATGACTGATATGACTTTAGTGTAGGAATTTGAATTTTAAATAAAACTAGGCAGTGATTGGCCACAGACAATCATATCATTAGCGCTCAGACGCGAAAGTGGGGTCATTTCTCAATAGTTGTTCATTGATAAACACAGATTTTAAAGTGTGGTGATTTCCTTAGGAAAGAAATTAAAAGAAGTTTAGGGACGCCATACTAGAGCCAGCAGCTCAGCTGAGTTTTGCTAGAAATTCTGTGTATTTATTCATAATCTGAGCTGTGAGTTTCTGTTGACAACTAAGCAGTGTCTCTTCCGTTGGTGACTTACTAGAGTGTATCTGTGCAGTTCTTGTGACAGAGACCACCATTATAGCCCGCCAGCACAGAGAGGTGGGATCACCTGATTTCAGCACCAGAGCTACAACTACCAGATGAGTGAGCCTCTGGTCTGCTGGACATTCACCAACGATTCATAGTTACTAATATCCCAATGAAAATTCCCACCATTTTCTGGACACTGTGTAGTAAATATAGACAGGTGTGATGAGGCCACCCCAACAGCATAAACAGTAAATATCCTCCCAATTAGATGACTACTCGAACATTTAATAAAACTAACTAGTATAGTACAGATATATGTACACTATTGCATTTATGATATAATATTCTATGCATTTTTTCATAATCTCTAAATCCTTTTAAGTTCTGGTCAACCTAAAAAATTGATCCAGAACAAAATAAATGTAATATACGTTTATCAAGAAACTTTACACACGTGAGTTAGTTCAGTGTATTTTAATATTTATTAATATTATCAGTCTTGTTAAATATCTGTGGGTATATCTATAACCTATTACACCACACTACATAGCATAACCCTAGACACTTTACGTAGCCACATTCATTCAAAAAAAAAATTAAGTGTGAGGTCGTAGTGGTAGCAAGAAAGGCCTTCTGACAATTCCCAACTACACTTTATCTCAGGAGCCTTCACAGCTGGCCTCATACAATTACAATTAGAAATATCACCATCATACAATACCATCAACACCACTACAGTAGGCTTGAATTTCTTTGCAGTCGACTTTCGTCGGTGAATGGCATGTGGTACATCGCGATGAAGCATTCAACAATAATCGGCAAGCATGGTCACACTCCACCGTCCTTGATAACGTGACTCCATTACGGCGATATCTTGATGGAATCGTTCTCCATGTTCATCGCTGACTTCGCCAAGGTTGTCAGGGAAAAAGTCAAGATGCAAATCGAGCATATGGATTTTGAGGGACATGTTACAGCCCATAATTCTGTATGCATCTATGCACTGCTTAACAATATGCACATAGTCGACAGATTTGTGATTTCCCAGAAAGTTATCGACGATCGATTTGAATGCCATCCATGCGCGAAGTTCACTACCATGTAACAAGTTCTCGAATTGTTTGTCTGCAATAACTTTCCTAATCTGAGGTCCTACAAAGATACCTTCCTTTATCTTTGCATCGCTAATTTGCGGAAACTTTTCTCGAAGATAAGTGAAAGCTTTGCTCGTTTTATCTAACGCTTTTACGAAATTCTTCATGAGCCCCAACTTTATATGTAACGGTGGTAAAATGATGCCGTCTTTGTTAACTAATGGCTCGTGTATTACATTTTTATGCCCGAGCTGCATACGATCCCTGATAGGCCACACCTTTCTTGCATAATGTTCCTGTCTGTTGCGGCTGTCTATTTCACATAGGAAGCAACAAAATTTAGTATACCCAGTCTGCATGCCCGTGAGAATTGCAATGACCTTTAGGTCTCCACAAATCCGCCATTGGTAGTCATTGTACTTTATTTTTTCCAAAAGTATGGCCATATTGTCATAAGTTTCTTTCATATGAACAGAGTAGGCGACTGGAATTGATGAAAATAAATTTCCATTATGCAATAACACGGCTTTTAGACTAGTCTTGGAAGAGTCGATGAAAAGTCGCCATTCGTTGACTATGTGCTCATGACCGAGGTGCACTATTAGACCTTTTACATCTTTGCAATAGCAAATGTCATCATCCATCTCAAAGTATTGAACAAGTTCTCTGTGTCTATGACGAAATTTAGATATCGGAGTATTGGGCGCTAAAAGATTCTATTCTTTGAGTCGCGAACCGAGTAATTCCGCTTGTCCTTTGGTGAGAGCGAGATCACGTATTAGATCTGAAAGTTCTGAATGGTTAATTAAGTGAACACCATCATTCACCGGTACATAATCCGTGTCAGAATTAGTTTCTAAAGCAGGTAAACTATCACTTTCTGATGGTTCATTCACGTCCAACGGATATTGTTCTGGTGGAACTGGGATCGGACACGTGATTGGATCATGAAGCACTGGTTTCGAAACCGATTCAATATTTGGATAAACCACAGACTTTCTAGTTTTAAAAGTGAAACCATAGATATTTGTCAAGCAGAAGTAACAATCAGTAGCGTGATTTGTCGGTTCACGCCATATTACTGGCACTCCAAAAGGCATCGACTTATGCTTCGGCGATTTTTGTAACCAACCTGCCAATGTATTTGCACAAGTCGAACAAACTGCATTTGGCTTCCAAGATTTATTTGCATCATCAACTTTCGAATCGAAATAAAGTTCATATGCTTTCTTTAGCAATGGTGTAAAGTTTTTCTGGTGAACACGATCGGTAAAATATCCACACACGTAACAGAACAGATCAGCCGAATTTCTACAACTTCTAGAAGCCATATTTCACTCAGAATTATTTCAAAATACAGTAACTATTTGAAATATAACGTAACATATGTCATGCATCTTTTAGCAGTATAAAAAGTAAAATTATTTTGCATTTTATTAATTTTTAAAAAGTTATATAGTAAAAATGAAACGGAGCAAATAACGATTTCCCAAAAATATATTTATTCACAAATATCTTAAGAACTCGACGTGATAGAGATAAACGGATTTCAAATTTGAAATCGGCGCAAGAAACTGACCTAAGAACACTTATTCTTATATAAGAAAGAAAAATGTTGTTTGTCAGATCAACTTCTATGACATGCACGATAGGATGCAATGTTCTTTTCTTTGCTGCCCTCTCAAGCCCTAATGATATACATTGAGGAAGCCTGCTGATAGCATCACTTGGCAGTCATTGTTCTGGAACATACAGGGTTAGAGAGGTAGATGGGCACTGAACAAGACATAGAGAAAGGCAACTGCTCTCTCTCAGTCATGACTTAAAAGGTGACTTAATATGGTTGTGCTTAAGGCTGACTACTGCAACAACTGGAGAGGAATTACTCTTCTCTCAGTTCCCAGTAAAATACTAGGCAGGATAATCATCCAGAGAATTTCAAAAGCAGTTGACCATAAACTGAGGAAAGAACAAATGGATTTTAGAAAGAACAGAAGATGTGCAGATCATATATTCACCCACAGGAACATTATAGAGCAGTGCTCAGAATGGCAGAGACAGCTATACATTAACTTTGTTGATTTTGGAAAGGCTTTTGACAGTATACACAGGGACAGCCTATGGAAAATACTGAGGACTTATGGAATTTCCAGCTGCATTGTTCCCATTATAAAAAGCCTCTATTCTAACTTGACATGCAGTGTTGGATTGAGCAACCTAACTTTTGAAGTGAAAACAGGAGAACGACAGGGAAGCCCCTTATCAACAACATTATTTTTGACAGGCATAGATTGGGTGATGGATCAGACAACAGAGGACAGTCCAAGAGGAATTAGATGGACAAAGTTTACTACACTGTAAGACCTAGAATATGCAGATGACATTGCAGTACTCGCACATTCACATCAACATATCCAAGAAAAATCCGATATACTGAATAAGTATAGCCAGCATGTTGATCTGAACATTAGTCTGAAAAAGACAGAGGTCATGACACTCAATGTAGGCAATCCTGAACCAACAACGATAAGGAACCAGAAGTTAGAACAGACAGACACATTTACTTACCTAGTATGTGTGGTAGGGTGGACGAGATGATGATGATGCTGTTGTGATATGTGATCACTTTCTTGCACACTCGCAACAGACCGAAACACAATAAAACTATTGATTCTGTGGCAGGGGTTGTATTTATTCATACAACCCATTCAGTGATGCAGATCAAAATGAAGCAAACATTAAGCAAGAAAACCAACAAACAAAACACCCAGCCAGTGCTTAATTCCTAATCTGAAGTGCAAACAAAGCACCGACTAGTTAAATCATAATAGTTAAATAATGAGAAACATCATGCACTCACCTGTCAAACTGTCCTTCTTCCACGCTACCTGAAACATTCAACTATCATGCATGTCATCTAGCAAGACTAGTATGGTGTTGTGCATGAGGCTGACAATCTCACAATGTAACACAGATTTCTACCGAAACCACTACTGCACGAGCATATGAATATCTTGTGAGGGTTTTATGTGGATGCCAGCAACATTGGTGACCCCATGCTTCATAAGGAGCGAGAAGAGAAATATATATCTCCAAGTGAACCCACGTGATCTCACAAACCATTCTACACATGATAATTAAGTATTAATGAAATATGCATAAAATAGAATTAAACAATATGTACAACCAATACCCACATTAATGAAAATCAGCTACTACCTCACAAATGATCCACTTAAATATTCGTCCCTGCACTCTGGAGCATGTCGTATATGCCGACTGATGTGATTGAGAACTCCTCAAATAAAACACATTGTTACAGAAACAAACCACTGCCATAGCATATAAATGCTTCTCGCAGGCTTCTGTTGGATTCAGCCACACTGGTATTGCCCTGCTCCGCAAGGAGCAAACAGGAACGTTTATGTATTAAATGTGCTCCACGTACCAAAAGTAGGGGTATCATATTTACAAAGCATATTAATGACTAGAACTATAGCGCGTTTCACTAGCTTTGCCCAACTTCAAAATGCTATATCTCAGCGAATATATAACGCATATAAGTGAAACTTTGTGTGTGACTTTGAAATGGTATAGACCCTATGAATTAAATTTTTCATTAAAATGCAGCCATTGGTTTCAATTTTCATTTCTTTGCGATATAATATCAAAAGTCTACTTGCCAACACACATCACACACACACATTTTGAAATGTCTACAGTAAATTATACGTCATCATTTGCACACACGTGGTTTATCAAACAATTGGCGTGATTTTTGCGTGAAATTGCGTGAAATTGCACTTCTTGAACACAAAACAGTTTATATCCGGTGCTACTCACACATTGTCAATCAGTGGCGTGTCTACAAAAAGTATTGTGTGGTTAAGTAGGAAAATGAGTCTACGAGTACATTTTATGACATTACAGCTAATCACAAATAGGATTTTTAAGTATTTCTGCAATGAAGCTACTCGTGGAAAACTATATCATTCTATTTCAAACCCACAAAAGAGGACTATTCATGCCTTGGGGATAATTAAACGATCATTGCACCGCTGGATAGCGACATCTGAAATTTCTAATTCTAGTGTTTTACACACGAAAATTAGGCCAAGAGTGGTGGATATTTTGATAGAGAATTGATCCAGAGAGAAATTTGCAATACGTTTCACAATAATGAGGCAGTGACTTTAAGGAAATTGAAAATTTGGTTAAGAAAGAATAATGACATTGATATTTCCAAATCTACGCTATGGAGGACTATTATGAGTTTGGGATTCACTTTTAGAAAATATGTTGGTGGTAAAAACCTTGTTTGTGAGAAGCCTCATATAGTTGCAATGAGAAGCAAATATTTACGCGAGGTCAGAGAAATGAGAAGAGATTGTTATGATTTTGTGTATTTAGATGAAACTTGGATCAATGCGCACCACAGTAATGAACGAGAATGGCAATCATCTGATGGGACAACTAAGAGACTAGTACCAAGCAGCAAAGGACAGCGCCTAATAATTGCACATCCAGGAAGCAGCCATCACGGGCTTCTAAATAATACTGAACTCATATTTGTTTCAAAATCCACAGATAATAGGGATTACCATACAGAGATGAATGGCAAGATATTTCAAGATTGGATTGTGAATCATGTACTTCCTTCCTTGGATAGACCGTCGTGTTTGATAATGGACAATGCTTCATATCACAACGTTGTGGCACCAGAAGATAAAGTTCCTAATTCATCAAGAACTAAAGATGTAATAAAGATTTGGCTGACCATAAACAACATTCCATTCAACGAAATGTCCCTGAAGCCTGAATTACTTGGAATTGTAAAAAAAGACACAGCATACAAAGATATTTCACATAGACAAGGCAATCCATGAACATGGTCACAGATGTTTAAGATTGCCTCCTTACCATTCTCACTTAAACCCAATAGAATTAGTATGGGCTAAAATTAAGGAACAGGTAGCAACAGAAAACAGAACGTTCAAATTAAAAGATGTTGAAATACTTATAAAATCCGCCATCTCCAATATAGCCAGGGATTATTGGAAGAAATGTGAGATCCATGTGTTACAAGAGGAAGAGGAATATTGGACGAATGATGGTTTGTCCTTCATTCAGCCGAGATTGATTATCAATTTCTCAGAGACATCTGATTATGATTCGGATGAAGTTTAATTTCTTTAAAGATGACCTTACCGTTATTTACAAGCACATTAGAGGAGCAACGTTCCATTATGATATTTATGAACCGCAAAGAGGTGATACCCATTGAAATAATTAGATCAAGGAAGCTCCAGTTTGGTAGCGCATTAAATGTCAATGACAAACAATGTCACGAGTATCTCGCATGCAGATCATTTATTAAGAAATCATCTTCAACAGGTATTCATAAGCAAACGTGATGGCCACATTATTGTAATAGTAAACACGCCTATGCCAAATCAATTCACAGAATCTGTGTATGAAGTGGTAAAATTTCTTTTCTCGATACACAATAATTAGTATGCCGACAAAGATCAAAGGATTTCATCCGTTTATGGGAACTGGACAAGATGCACAGATATAAAGTATATATTTGTTGGGTCTAACCCAATATAACATCGTATGCAAAAAATGGCATTAATCCGTTCGACGGTTAATCAGATAATTACATTTGTTTGAGGGCAAAGCTAGTGAAACGTGCTATAAATACATCACTAGTCCTATAACACGTGGCTGCCATCTAGCGAGAACAGCATACAGCCACGCTAACAACCCAGCTAAGCTGCGTGGTTGTACATTCTATAGTAACCTTACATTATAATACTAAATATTATAGAAATAATGGCTTAGCAAAGCTATTTAAAGCAGTACAGATAACCAATAGAGATTTTACACTGTATAAAGGACTATGAAACTAAGAAAGCTAACACCAATTAGCTATAGCCGATCTTACTAATACTTACACCACATTATCAGTCTAACATTACTGAAGAAGCACAGGACTTTATTCTAGTAAGCTGTATGTTGCTGTCATTTTCGACGGAGTCATCTGTCAAGTTATTTGCCTATGTTTTATCATAAGTATAATTGTGTCTTTACCTGCGATGTCAGGTTGATTAGGGGTTGTCTTCCCTTGTTTATTCATTCATTGTGTTTGACCTTTAGGGTCAGATGTCGACAGTTCGGGCGTAGGCCGATGGGAAGGTTTTTTAAGCGGGAGAGAGATATACTTCCGGCAAGCCAGGAAGGTCCTGTTTTTCTGAAGGGACCAAGAGTCCATTGTTTTTCGGGGAGAATCTTCGAAGTAACTGCTATGGCAGTTTTCCCCAGTGAATCTCTGTGCGTCGGGATGACGACAGAATTCCTTGTTTAGTTCTGTGGATTCGGGTACAGGTAATACCGACTTTTTCATTACTATGCTTTCGGTGGCAGAACATGTTAGAAGATTGCCTAGTCTGTGAACAGCAGCTCACCGATCCGCCATTTCAGAACTTATATATTTGTGCTCGAGGTAGCCATCCAAGACTGTTAGTCTTATATTGTCCAGAAATCCAGTGACGAAGATATATTGTGGGAACCGCAGATTGGCGGAATTTATGTCTACAATAAGTATTACTGCAGGGTTGATGATAACCTATTTAACAGAAGTACACAGCCGACGTCAGAACGAGGCCTGTGCTTTCGGCTATTATACTACAGCCTGATAATGTGCAATTGGCGGGGAATGCCAAGTTGCACCTATGTGTCAAAGTGACTAAGGCATCTGACGCGTTTAGTCAGAGACGCCAAGGGCGACGCTACGAACTGTCATTATTGAAGAACTTTGCTATTGACCATGCACGTCTATTCCGATGTTTACCTTTTTGAATGCCAAATGTATACCTATCGATTTCCGGTCAGCATGACCTTGTTACACTGACTGTTCCTGTTGATACTATGTGTGTTCTCGTCAATAAATGTCTTGAAACATGCCTGCAGTGTCCAAGCATCCTTGACTACTGCATGTGAGAGTATGGGTTGCAGGATCTTCATATATACGAGCCTAAACACATTCGCGCCTTCATTCGCACCCACACTCAGTTCATCATACGCTCGCACTACACACCTAACAACATGTATACTGTCTTGGGCCAGTGATCACCTCAACAAGAGAAAAAGACAGTTACATTTCTGGTGGACCAGTTACGTGGGCTCTTATGATACATTTCTTGTCGCCAATGTGGCCTAGAAACTTACATTTCTGATGGACCAGATCTGTGGGTTTAAAAAGAACAGAGCGAGCATTTGACATTATTGTTGACATTAATGGATCCAGAAATTTACATTCCTGGTGGGCTGTTACATATATGATGTCTCCAGTTTTGTCGAGGAAGTTACAGGAAGGACAAGTACGCATTACACTTCTGATCTGTGGGTCTAAGCTACACACGGGACAGCCGTAACACACAGCGCTAATTCTACACTCGCAAGTTTTGGCTACAACAGGACAGAAATAGGTCATCAACGGTTGACCCAGATAAACAGTACGAGCATTTATGTTATAATGCTACATAAACCACAACAAGACAAGTACTGAAGTTAACATCTAGGCACTTGCTACGTGGACCATAGCTGCATAGAAGGCGGGTTCCTATTGTGAACAGTACTGCTGGTTGTTACACGTTTCATTCAACAACAGACTTTTCTAGGTCAGAGCATTCAAGCTACATTGTTGGAGGTCAAGTGTTTGTAAACAATACGTGGAAATAGTAAACATTCAATGTGCAAGTCCTAATTTGAGAAGGTCATAGTAACTTTGGTTCGTGAATACCACTTTATGCTACAGTGGATTTGACGTTCAGTGCGCGTTTGACATTTCGTTTCTGTGTTCGCAAGGAGCAAGAAATTTATTTTAGTTTCAGCTGTGACTGAACTTGTTCTGCAACACATTGAAATTGATTGCTATATGTTTATGTTACTTCTACTGTTTTTGTGTATTTTTCTGCGGGTTTTCGGTTGGTGGGTCTTACAGTAAATATGCCACTTAATCGAGGCTTACTGTAAGCGCTCTGTAGGTGCAAATTTTCTTAATTTGAAAATTTGCTAGTGACAATTGGTCGCTATTGATGTTAGCTGTGATGTAATTGTACTTAACGTTGTTTTTGTAATATTTTGTCTGTTTTTCAGTTTTGATTTTCGATTTGTTTTGTTTGTATTCTGTAGGTCTCTCCTTTCTTTTGTGATTTCTCTACACATTTTTTTGGTTAAAACAGTGTTGCCATTTGTATTGTTTTGTATCTTTGTCTTTGTATTTTTTTTTGTACTACATTACTGTCATACACAGTCTACATACATATACTTGGTCATGTATTGATATTATTGATAAGGTAGACTCTTCATATAGAGTATAAAATATTATTATATAAGATATTTATATAAATTCTTTGATAAAAGACTTGTTATCTACAAAGATTGAGACAAGGTGAAATACATATTCAAGTTCTTTATAAAAAAGACTTGTGCCCATAGTGAGTGGGATATAAGGGAATTTTTTTTCCACAGGTACTCAAGTGATTTTTTGGGTACATTATAAACAAGAGGAACATACAAAGTCTTTGTCTAAGACTAAGAGAGTGAAATAAAGTGGAGTGAGTATACAAGTCTATCATTTCAGACTTGTCTCCCATTGAAGTGGGATAAGGTAATTTATTTAATTTTTTTTTCAGGTTTCTGATCTCATTAGACAGAATGTCTACATTGGATTTCTTCATCCAGCAAGGGTTGACCCTTGGTAAGTCTGGTAAAGAATTGGAAGAATATTCATCTGCTCAATTCGCCATTGCATTAAAGTCAGAAGAAAAGAAACAAAAAGAGGAAATTAAATTGAAAGCAGAAGCTGAACTAAAGAAGCTAGAAGCTGAGAATAGAAGATTAGAACTTGAAGAAAGAAGGTATCAAAGAGAGGCTGAGGAGAGAAAAGCTCAAGCTGCTGCTGAGGAGAGGAAAGCTCAAGCTGCAGCTGATGAAAGAAAATTCCAGATGGAAATGGAAGACAAAAAAATTCAAGCTCAAGCTGCTGCAGAGGAAAAAAAAACTTCAAGCTGCTGCAGAGGAGAAAAAACTTCAAGCTGCTGCTGAAATTAGAAAAATGGAACATGAGGAAAGAAAACAGAAGATGGAACTTGATGAAAAACTCGCAATTTTGGAGTTAGAGAAATTGAAATTGGCGAGTACGGGTGCACAGCAAACAACTTCGAGTACGACAAAGGAGTTTGTTAGTAGGATTAAATTGCCTCATTTCAATCCTTTAAAGGATGACGTAGCAGATTATCTAGATAGATTCCAATTTTTGTGCGATACGCATAACATAAAAAAGGAAAAATATGTTGAACAACTGATGCCATTTTTTACAGGTGACACAGTGACTACTCTTATGACAATAGTCGAACATGAGAGGACTAATTATGATGTTGTCAGGGCAGCATTGCTAAAAAAATATCAACTTAAAGAAGAAGACTATCGTCTTCGTTTTAGGACAATGTTGCCAGAAAATGGAGTAGATTTCTCTGATTTTGTTACAAAGATACGTCGTACATTTACACGATGGGTTGAGTTGTCTCAGACTGAGAAAACATATGAAGGTCTAATGGACTTATTATTGCGAGATAAGGTTTTGTCATCTGTTAATGATTCTTTTCTTGCATTCCTTCATGAGCGTAAGCCTAAAAACTTAAAAGATATGGAGGAATACTGTTGTCAGTATGCCACAGCGCATCCCCATGCTACAGTTAGCAATTCTAAAGTGAAAGAAGGGTTGCCAGCTGCTTCGTCAACACCATATGGCTCTAATTTAAAAAAAAAATTTCAGGGTGCTCAACAAAATTGGAATAGGGGAAGTAATCAAAATTACACTCAGAAGCGGAGTAATCCAACACATGATGGTTCTTCGTCTATGAATTGGAGACAAGATGGTAGTTCTCGTAATTTTAGTGGTAATAATTTGAGACACTTTCGCAAAGGCTATCCAAATAATAACTATTCAAATTTTCGAGGTAATCATTCTCGACGTCAAGATTATGACGATGGTGAATTTAGAAACCGGGATTCAAACCGGAATGATGATTACAATAGGCAATATGATAACAATTACAGGGGAAATGATAGTCGAAATAATTACAGGGGAAATGATAGTCGAAATAATTACAGGGGAAATGATAATCGAGGCAGACCTAGATTTAACAAGAAAAGACCTTTCCAACAGGCAAACTCTGCACAACAAGAGTTTGATGGAGCCTGTAATACAGTAAATGATAGTGGTAACTCTAGGGCTATCACTGGTTGTGCTTTCGATTTTGGGAGAGCAACTGAATGCCCCCAATGCTTAACATTGTTCGATTCATCGACTGTATCTACGCTAAGTTGTGGTCACCCTCTTCCTGCTCTACCTGCTACAGTTGCGCATGATGGGAGAGGATCTCTCATCTTACATAAAGGTCTAATAAATGATAGGCTAGTCTCAGTACTTTTCGATTCGGGATGTACTACCGTCGGGGTTAAGGAGTCTCTGATAGATCCTTGCTGTGCCACTGGAAAAACAATCAAATGTGTTACATTTGGTGGTACTATGGAAAGCTATCCTACTGCTATTATTAGGATTGACACTCCTTTCTTCACAGGAGATGTCCATGCATGTCTTCTTCCTAATCCTATTGCGGATCTTATAATCGGTCGTATTCATGGGGTTAAGGAATGCACCCCGCAACAAATTTCTAGTTGGGAAGAAAAAAACATTCAAACGGTCAATGCAGTTGTGACAAGAGCTCAAGCTCTTAATCCCCCAACTTCATCTGATAATAGTAATGAAGTTGATAGCCAAGACGAGCACTTGGTGATTTCCCATGACTCGTTTGTTAAACGTCAAGAAAAGGATCCTTCTTTGAAGAAATACTTCCTTCTTGCAAAGAAAGGGGATCCCAATCAAAATACGAATCACAAATCGTATATCACTATGAAGAATGGTATATTGGTACGAATGGTACAACACTCGGACAAGTCTATGCACTCGCAAATTCTTGTGCCTAAGTGTATGAGAGCCTTAATTCTTCGGCATGCACACGATTCTCAGTGTGCTGGACACATGGGTTTTTCCAGAACTAAAACTAGAGTCCTTGCGTCCTTCTTTTGGCCATTCGTGAATAAAGACATCCGAATTTATTGCCGATCTTGCAAAAATTTGTCAAGAGGTCAAGTCTAGGGGTCCGAGACATGCTGCTCCTATTCAGGCTGCAGATATTCCGATTCGGCCGTTTCAGAAAATGGCTATAGACATCATTGGTCCGTTTAAGATTAAGTCAGCCAGAGGACACCAATTTATCCTCACTTGCGTGGACATGTGCACGCGTTGGCCAGAGGCTATTCCTCTGAAGAGCATATCAACTGTCGATATCGCTGATGCTCTTTGGCTCGTATTTTCTCGTCTGGGATTCCCCGGAGAAATACTGTCGGATCACGGCACTCAGTTAATTTTGGACGTTATGTCTCAGGTAATGGCTACGCTAGACATTAAAAGGTCTCTCAGTAGTATTTATCATCCAATGTCCAATGGATTGGTAGAACGTCTTAACAGGACACTAAAGAACTTACTTGGCAAGATAACGGAGGATCATCCTGAAGATTGGGACAGGGTTTTACCTGCAGTCCTCTTTGCCTATAGAGAGGTGCCCAACGAGCATACAGGGTTTTCTCCTTTCGAACTTGTCTTTGGCGCGCAACCGCGCGGTCCGATGTCCTTGTTACACGATTTGATAACTTCCGATAATATTGACGATGATACACAATCGTCATATGAATATGTCATAGCTCTTAGAGAAAAGATTATCGAATCGTGCAGGTTAGCAACTTCATCTTCCGAATTTGCGAAAGAAAAAGCTAGGCGATTTGCTAACAAGAAAAGACGCCTACGTCAACTTTGTCCTGGAGACAAAGCATATGTCTTACTGCCCTCAAGAGAGAATAGACTTCTCATTTCTTGGAAAGGTCCATATACTATAGTCTCGAAAATTTCCGATGTCGACTATATTGTCGATGTGGATGGAAGGCATAAAACCTTCCATATAAATATGCTAACAGAGTTTATTGAACGTCCAGACTATTTGCAGCCTATTTTCCAGGCGACGGACGACTCTCCAGTCCAACATGGTCACATCTCATCCCTGTCCGTTATACAGGATGAGGAAACTATTTTTTCTGACGTGAACTTACCTCTTCCTGCGATTCCACTTACTTCAACGGAATCGTGGAGAGACGTTACAGTCTCTTCCAACTTGTCTTTTGAGGAACAGCGTCAAGTATCCTCTACGTTACAATCATATCAGGATGTCCTTACCGACATTCCTGGACACACAGATGTCATAGAACATGACATCATACTTACTGATCGTAATCCGATCAGAGTAAGACCATACCCAATACCTATTCATTTTCAAGCACAAGTCGAGAAAGAATTGGATGAAATGATTCAACTACAAATAATTGAACCATCCACTTCAGCTTATTCTTCGTCAATAGTTATTGTTCGAAAGAAAGACAATAACATACGTCTTTGCGTTGATTATCGCAAATTAAATCAAGTTACGAAGTTCGATGCTGAACCTATGCCGTTATTAGATGATCTACTTATTAGACTTTCTAAAGCTAAATTCTTTACTAAACTAGACTTGTCGAAAGGTTATTGGCAAGTCCCACTGACGGAACACGCCAAACCGCTCACTGCTTTTTCGACACCTAGGGGTCTGTTTCAATGGAATTTTATGCCTTTCGGGCTTATGAACGCCCCAGCGACTTTCGTGCGCATGATGCGACGAATTCTATCAGATCGTGCAGATGTCATTGCATATTTAGACGACATCTGTCTTTTCAGCGATACTTGGGAAGAACACTATGTGGGTCTAAAGGAATTGCTATCTACTCTACGTGAGCATAGTTTGACTGCTAAACCCTCTAAAGCTTTTGTTGGGTTTAGTGAAATTTCCTTCCTAGGTCATCGAGTTGGTCATGGTCTGTTGAAGACAGAGGACCAAAACATTTCAAAGATATTAAATATCTCGGTTCCGAAGACGAAAAAGCAAGTGCGTAGTCTCTTGGGATTGATACAATTCTATGGAAGATTCATTGAGAATCTGTCCTCCATTATGGCACCACTTTCAACGTTATTGAAAAAAGGTTCTCCTAATATGGTGCGTTGGTCCCAAGAATGCCAATCTTCATTGGATCAGGTTAAGAATTTGTTCTCATCTCATCCTATCTTAAGACTACCAACGATTGATAAGACTTTTGTCCTTCGTAGTGATGCCTCTTCCACTGGGATTGGAGCGGCACTAATGCAGGAATATTCAGGAACTCTGCATCCTGTAATGTATATTTCTAGGAAGCTAAATGCGGCAGAAAGGAATTACTCGGTTTTGGACCGTGAATTGTTGGCTATGGTTTGGTCCATTCTTAAGCTACAAAGGTTCCTTCTGGGCGCGCATTTCTTTATGGAAACCGACCAAAAAGCTCTTACGGCTATGCAAAGTAAGGATTTGAAGAGCTCGAGATCTACTCGTTATGCTATTGCTCTTCAGCCTTTCCATTTCACGGTGCGAGCTATCCGTGGTTCGGATAATGTGATGGTGGACATATTGTCTAGATGCCCACATGATTCCAGTTAAATCTTGTGTCCTAGTTTTTCCTGATATACTTTCAGACTTAGGTCTGTCCTTAATATCATAATATGTTGTAATACAAATGTATTTGGATGATGTTTAGATAATTTAACAAATTTCATTTTGTCCATCCATCAGTGATATGTTGCTAAAATAGCATTGACATTTGTATATTGCTATGATTATATTATTTAGTAATGTTTGATATATGATTAGTATTGCCAGCAACTTAGGTTTCTTGAATGGTATCCCTTAGTTTGTTTGGCTTAAAGGAAATATTTTCTCCTATGTTGAGAGATGATTTGTATTCTCTTCTATTGTACCTGATATTAGGTTCATTGTTTGCATGAGCACAGAAGTGATACTGGTGCTATCTTGCTCATGGACATATTAAAAAAAAAAAAAATTTCATTTTTTTTTTACAGGGGGGTGGTAGTAATGTTGCTGTCATTTTCGACGGAGTCATCTGTCAAGTTATTTGCCTATGTTTTATCATAAGTATAATTGTGTCTTTACCTGCGATGTCAGGTTGATTAGGGGTTGTCTTCCCTTGTTTATTCATTCATTGTGTTTGACCTTTAGGGTCAGATGTTGACAGTTCGGGCGTAGGCCGATGGGAAGGTTTTTTAAGCGGGAGAGAGATATACTTCCGGCAAGCCAGGAAGGTCCTGTTTTTCTGAAGGGACCAA
The DNA here is from genome assembly GCA_024509875.1 of Oreohelix idahoensis. Taxonomy (NCBI): domain Eukaryota; kingdom Metazoa; phylum Mollusca; class Gastropoda; order Stylommatophora; family Oreohelicidae; genus Oreohelix; species Oreohelix idahoensis. The sequence continues at coordinate 46,697 of JAMPIV010012733.1, forward strand.
GAGTCCATTGTTTTTCGGGGAGAATCTTCGAAGTAACTGCTATGGCAGTTTTCCCCAGTGAATCTCTGTGCGTCGGGATGACGACAGAATTCCTTGTTTAGTTCTGTGGATTCGGGTACAGGTAATACCGACTTTTTCCATTACTATGCTTTCGGTGGCAGAACATGTTAGAAGATTGCCTAGTCTGTGAACAGCAGCTCACCGATCCGCCATTTCAGAACTTATATATTTGTGCTCGAGGTAGCCATCCAAGACTGTTAGTCTTATATTGTCCAGAAATCCAGTGACGAAGATATATTGTGGGAACCGCAGATTGGCGGAATTTATGTCTACAATAAGTATTACTGCAGGGTTGATGATAACCTATTTAACAGAAGTACACAGCCGACGTCAGAACGAGGCCTGTGCTTTCGGCTATTATACTACAGCCTGATAATGTGCAATTGGCGGGGAATGCCAAGTTGCACCTATGTGTCAAAGTGACTAAGGCATCTGACGCGTTTAGTCAGAGACGCCAAGGGCGACGCTACGAACTGTCATTATTGAAGAACTTTGCTATTGACCATGCACGTCTATTCCGATGTTTACCTTTTTGAATGCCAAATGTATACCTATCGATTTCCGGTCAGCATGACCTTGTTACACTGACTGTTCCTGTTGATACTATGTGTGTTCTCGTCAATAAATGTCTTGAAACATGCCTGCAGTGTCCAAGCATCCTTGACTACTGCATGTGAGAGTATGGGTTGCAGGATCTTCATATATACGAGCCTAAACACATTCGCGCCTTCATTCGCACCCACACTCAGTTCATCATACGCTCGCACTACACACCTAACAACATGTATACTGTCTTGGGCCAGTGATCACCTCAACAAGAGAAAAAGACAGTTACACTGTAACATATTTAAAGATTGCAGCATTCACCACACTAAAATAAACTATTTCGGCATCAGCACCGTAGTTAATAAATGTAACAAACTAAAGTGAGCCACAATTAAATATTCAAACCGACGTGTCTATAAGCTATACCCATGGCCACTTACGCACACACAAAAAACCCTTCGCGTCCATACGCTTCTATTTAACCTAACCTAATGAGGTTGTCCTCAACTCGTTCTTACGTTACACAGTGTTTACGTCAGGCCTAACCCCTTTACTCACACAGTTAAATATATCAAAACAGCGAGACTATATCCAAGAAACTCGCTCGCTGGACATCGTGTAATTATCAACACAGCTTGCACTAAAAAATGAGTGTAGAAAATCTCATAGGCACAAAGACCCCTTCAGAAATGCAAAAGTTAATAAAACACTATATTACAAAAACTAAAGCTAACATATACAAAAAAAATAAGGATCCGAGCCAGTAGACCAAACTGGAGAAAGATTTACCCCAGATACATACAGATTAACCAAATAAAACATCCAGTGAAAATTAAAAACATACCAGCTTAGGCAATAGCATATTTTAGATTTAAAAAAAAACCATTATGAACTATAACTACAAAAGGAAAATACCCACTAGAGATAATATAGTATAAAATAAATACAAACAAAAACATATTACAACAAAGGAAACACGTCCTGCTATAACCAACAACTCCATGTACACGGTAGATGGTTGAAAGGGGCGTGCTACAAAGAAAAGTAGCAAACACATTAAAAAAAAAAACTACCCTGGCTATAGCATTTAGAAGTCAGGTAATTGATGGCAACTACAGACTAATAATTAAAATAATCCCATTAGAAGGCTTACACTGCCTTGCTAAAAACCTTAATTCAAAGTTCCTTCACATCAACTATCTAATTCTAAGTTGAGATACCGAGACTTCAGAATATCTTCTCAGGCAAACTGAATTTATATCTGACACTATTCACGGCAATAAAATTCTAGGACTGAGAGACGATATGTTGTTGTTTTGTAGAAGTGATGGGTAGAGAGCATTGTTAATGGGTCATCAGAACAAGATAGAAAGGTGGACAGAATACATCAAGAAGCTGTATGATGATGAAAGACCAGATTTGAAGGACCAGGGCAGTTGTGAAGGACCTCCAATACTTGTGGCAGAGGTAGAGGATGCCACGCGCCACATGAAGAAAGGCAAAGCTCCTGGGCCAGATAATATAACTATAGAGGAAATGGAAGCTTTGGGAGACTTTGGAGTAGAAGTGATAACAAAACTCTTAAATGACATCTACAACAGTGGTCCAATACCTGATGATCTGCTAAAGTCCATATTCATAGCTTTACCAAAAAACCTGGAGCCATGGAATGTAAATAACATCGCACTTTTAGTCGTATGAGTCATGTGACCAAAAGATTATAACAAATTTTCACGAGAAGAGCGAGAAATAAAATTTTTAAACATCAGTGATTGTGGAAGATTATGATAATAGATTTCATATTATCTATTTCTTTATCTACACTTCTCTTTTGTCTAGCTTTCATCATCATACTTTTGTTGTCACCTACGCCTGTTGGTTAAAGCCAAACCAGTCTATACAATCTGAGATCAGTCTCTTTCTTTTCAATTTAGCACGGAATTTTATTCTGTTCGATATTTCTTTGATGTAGTTGCGAGCATATTTAATTAACTAACGTGAGCCGGTATTATTTAATTTTGAAAACCAGAGATCGAATATAGTTGTAAAGTGACGCAACTATGGGAGGTGGCGTTAAGTTAATGTATGGTTTGATGGACAGCGATCAAAGGGGTAATTAAAGTTTAGTACTAGATCAGTTAAATCGGGAAACAAGGTGAGCAGATTTTTTATTACCTCTCTTGTAAAACTCGCTCGCCAGTGAAGTAATAACCACGGTGAGAAGGAGCAGATCAAAGACCTTCCTGGCAAGAAGACGAACAGAGAGAGGTGAAGAAAACTGGCACAGATCAAAGACCTTCCTGGCGAGAAGACGAACAGAGAGAGGCGAAGAAAACTGGTACAGATCAAAGACCTTCCTGGCGAGAAGACGAACAGAGAGAGGTGAAGAAAACTGGCACAGATCAAAGACCTTCCTCGCGAGAAGACGAACAGAGAGAGGTGAAGAAAACTGGCACAGATCAAAGACCTTCCTGGCGAGAAGACGAACAGAGTGAGGTGAAGAAAACTGGCACAGTTCAAAGACCTTTCTCGCGAGAAGACGAACAGAGAGAGGTGAAGAAAACTGGCACAGATCAAAGACCTTCCTGGCGAGAAGACGAACAGAGAGAGGTGAAGAAAACTGGCACAGATTAGCAATAGTTGGGGTGTTACGTCCTTTTTCACCCTGAGTGTTTAAAGGGTGTGTGACTTAACAGTATTGAAGTTGACATAAGTCTAACTTTTGTTAAAAGGGTACGCATCTGTGTAAGTTATAATGGGTTATGTGTAGTTAAATATGTTTATATTAGTGTGCTCGGAAGAGCACATATTTGGTGCGTTTGAATTGAGATTGTTGCTAATCACTGCATGACGCGGGGGACAGAGACAAAATGCCGGTTGAATAGGACAGACATTGGTCTGGTTCAAGAGCCCCATATTGTGGGAATAATATAATAGTGGTTTAGCTACCTTCCAGGAGGAAGTGTTAGCAATATATAAATATGTAACTATCTACGATTGATACGCGCTTTCTGTTTTACCAGTATGATCTAGTTAGGGCTTCCACGTGGTCATTGATAACCCACTGCAAGTGAGAACTGATCCTCTGCTGAGGTATATTTTGGTTTGAAGATACACTGAAGTTTTTGCCAGTGAATTGTCCGGCGTCTCGTATATATAAAGATGATTAGTAAAGGGATCTTCTAGCCATAAGTTTCGTTCAGGAGGTCCATCAAATGTATATGGAAATGAAATGTCGACAATTATGTAAGTCGACCAAGTTATTGACTGATCTTTTATATTAACTACGACATACCTACTACGAAAGTATCTGGATGGTTCGACACAGCCATTTGTATGATTGATGACTGTTTATCATGATGTCCACGTCCTCGTTATCGTAAAATAAACTGTTGTTATTTTATAATCAAGACATGGGTCCAGTTACCTTACTTGCCACCGTCACAGTTGACGTTCGTTCCAGTTTTGCCATTGACTTATCTACATCCCACCATTAGAACATTCGCGTTTAAACATGTTAAGTCGACAATAGAGAAACTCTAAGCCTGACGTTTCTTGACATCGCCCTGGCCAGGAGTGTCAGACTGTTACACATTTTAAGAAGTTCCAACATCTAGTGTCCAGTGCTGAAAACGTGACAGTGTGGCTACTACACGGGGTTCGGTTTTAGTGTGAGATAGATCTTTGATTTTGCAGATTGAACGTAGAGATTCTCCGAAGTGCTAAATGTATTAAGTCTGGGCTATTTCTTTGATTTCTAATATTTAAACCCCAGCAGTTTAGACGTCATTCATTCAGTACTCCTCAGTGTCAGAAGACAGATCGCTTCGTTCTAGAATACCTTGTAGAGTGAAGTTCTTAGTTTCTCGTCATCTAGCCGAGTTCTAGAATACCTGTATAAGTGAAGTTCTCAGTTTCGTGGAGATAGACTGTAGTTCTGTTTTGGAGGTAATATTTTGACTAGTATTGTCGAATGATTTTATTGTTACTCAGAATTTATATTTCACTAAATTTTTGTGCGCTGAAGTGTTCTTCTAGAATAGGTCCGTCATTTGATAATTCTCTAAGTTTTATTGTGTTACAGTGGGTAGCAGAATAAATAATAATTTCTAGCTAAACTATAATATAAAATTTATTCACTGCTAGTAAGCAGTCAGAGAATAATTTAACCATCTAAGTAATGCACTGATACATCATGAGTGTTGAAGAAATATGTATTTATTTCTAATTCGTGATGATTGATTTCTTTTTTAAATGACTAGAGTTTATTTCACGGGAGTTTTAAACTACAAGACAAGCTTTTAAGTTTGCGGTTTATAATTTAAGTTAAATGACCGAAGTGAACATATTATATCTACGCGTAGGATTGTGTATACTATTAGGGTGAGTATTTATGTTTTTCTCTTCTTTTATACAGTATTTGGGTCAAACCCTAAACCTACCAGCGGTTTTTCAATATATATATATATATGAGAATAACCTAGAAGAAACATTTTTGTACTTAAACACGAGGGGTTACAAGTTACAACCTGTCTGGCATTGTGTTTGCATCCAGAAAAAAGACAGAGTACCCATCTCACGAACGTTAAGACTAAATGATGTAACTAGGCCTATTTAGCCAGATTATATTTCTTCCCTAAATCTCATGTACATTCAGCCCCTGTGGAGAAATTACAAACAGTAACATTTCCGACGTTTGACTAATTGTGGTGTGACCAAGAATTTTATATTGAGAGAAGTTACCAACCTGTCATTTACTACGTACTGGAAACATCAAGATTCTGACATTGTGAGCCCATTTAAAATTTCTTACCTGAACTGATTCAAGTGACATAAACAGTAATCCTAAAATATAGTTGTAAAGGGAACACTACCCGGAACATTGGATGAAACCTGTATGTGCAGAGCTGGGATTCTCTTTATCAAAAAGAACACGGATTCACTGCGTGTGTGTGTCCTAAAGTTGCGCCTGAAGGTGCAAGACATTAAGTTTGTAGGTAAGAAAGAACGTCAGTGGCCACTGGTGAATGACCAGAGAGAAAGCAGGACTGAGTGATTCCCTTATGGTAAAATTCATGCACCCACTGTGTAATTTCTTTATGCAAGTTTGTTGCACATGATGTTTTCCTCTTAGAATAGATTAATATTATCACATCTGTTCTTAACCATAGAGGGAAATCCTAGACCATAGCGTATAAATCTGTGACTCTTTGGGGGCTATAACTTTTTCTGCTAACGGGATCGTGGGCTCAACAGAGGAGGAAAGGATTACACCTATAGGTCTATTCTTTTTAGTAATTCATTAACCTATATGTATTTATATGTGCTGATGTTCAAATTTATGATTGTGGTGAATTTTCTTATGATAAATAAAATTTACATAAACTTATTCAAGTGTGTCGGTCAGCTCGTCCCAAGATATCTATATTCCATTGTTATAGTTTTCACGTCTGTGCGTCTAACTGTCGTCACTTATGTGTGTGTGTGTGTCGGTGAGTGGTTGATATATAGTACCTCTATATAATTGAGTAATCTGTCTGACAAATACTTTCTGTTGTAGAGATAGGCTAAGCGAGGGGATCTTCTCGAGTCTCAGGGACAGACTTACCTAGTTTACACCATCTCACTCGTGTGAAGCCATTTCTTATATTATCTCTCACCGAGTCACCTCATTTTCTATTTCTATTCAGAAGGGACCAACCTAAGTCTTAAATCCCCTATCGCAAATCTACGAGTGATGAACAGTGGATTTATAGAAGGTAAAGGCACAAACAAAGCTATTCATATTACAAGAACATTAATAGAAAGAGCCATAGAGGAGAAGACAGATCTTTTTTATGTTAAACTTTTGCCTCGTTTTGTTCAACCTAGACGGTTATATTAGGGCGCATGTCCAAATATATAAGACCCTTAGGTCTGAAGTAAACTCCGCCTATGCCGGTCCCAAGCCCGGATAAAAAGGAGGAGGGCGGCCTGCATGGAGGCCGTAAGGAGGCAGCCCCTCCACCATGCAAAGGCACAACAGGCCAATCACCTGTTTGCTTTAAATCACGATTACGAGCAATACAAGAGAGAAAACTGGACTGATTCTAAAGGCGACGAACTGGAACGGACTACGACTTATGGAACTTGGAACACAAGAAGTATAAATGGGAAAGAAGAGGAGCTGGTGGAAGAGATGAGGAAAGCAAAATTAGAAATCCTGGCTATTACCGAAACAAAGAAAAAGGGACAAGGAGTCATGGATCTCGATGGCAACACGCTGTTATACAGTGGTGTACCCACATCTGAAAGAGCTAAATGGGGCGTGGGTTGCATTGTGGCCAAAAACCAGAAAGATGGTATCAAGGGATGGAACTTTGTCTTGGAGCGCATTATGGTTGTAAAACTAAAAGAAGGAGAAACCATAGTCAACCTGGTTATAGTGTATGGGCCAAATGAGGATGAGAGAGCAGAGGTCAAGGGGGAATTCTTCGAGCTGCTTCAAAGGACAGTGGATGACTGCCTAGATGAAGTTATCATGCTCGGAGATTTTAATGCCAGAGTTGGAAATGACCATGCTAGATGGGGTGGAGTTATCGGAAGATATGGAGAAGATACTCTCAATGACAATGGAAAGCGACTCCTTAGATTCTGCAGTGAGCAGAATCTGATCATCACAAACACAAGGTTCCCCCATAAGCGCATACATGCATACACTAGATGTGAACCAACCAAGAATGAAAAGTCAGTGATCGACTATGCCATTGTTAGGAGAAGCTCATTCAAATATGTCCGGGATGCTAGAGTCTGGAGGGGGCCAGAGATTGGAAGTGGTCACTACCTGCTAACAATCAAAAGAACAACTGAAAGAGTTGCTCAGCCTAGGAACTGCCCAACATCACGCAAGAAACCAAGTAAACGAGCGGGAGAAATGAGCATTAGGACCTACAAGCTGAGAGAGCCAGAAATTAAGACCAGATATCAGGGGCTTATTGCTGCAGCGGTGAGCAACACAGAAGAACAACCTGATGACTTGGAAACCCTCTGGAATAAATTCAAGGATATCATAAAGACAGCTGCAGCAGAAGCATGCGGTGAAGTCCGACTTGGGAACAAGAGAAAGAGGACACCTTGGTGGACAGAGGAAGTCAAAGAGAAAATAAGAGAGAAGAAAATGGCATGGAAACAATACTTAGGAGCTAAAGACACAACAGGACAGATGGAAAAATATAGAGAATATGTGACACTCAGAACAGAAGCAAAGAACAAAGTGCTAGCAGCAAAACAGAAGTCCTGGGAAGAATTTGGAGAAAAGCTAGAAAAAGATGCACAAGAAAACCAGAAATTGTTCTATAAGACCCTAAAGAACATGAGAACGGAAAAACAATGCCCTCTCAAATTTATAAAGGACAAGCAAGGCAAATTGCTTACTGCCCCGAAGGAAGTAATGGAAAGATGGAAAGAATATTTCTCAGAACTCCTGGATGATGAGCAAAGTCAAGCATCAGAAACGATAACCACTGACACAGAAGATGAAACAAATGATGGTGAAGATGACATAAAGATGGAAGAACTGAAGGCAGCACTGGAGAAAATCAAGATGGGCAAAGCAGCAGGGCATGATGGTATAACACCAGAAATGGTTAAGTACATGGGAGCATCAGGCGACCTATTACTCTTAAGGGTTCTACAGGCAGCGTGGTACAACAAGACCATACCAAAGGATTGGGAGATTGCCATCATAACACCAATTTTCAAAAAGGGTGACAATCGACAGTGTGGAAACCATAGAGGCATATCCCTTCTCAGTGTCCCAGGTAAAATCTACTCTAGAATCCTAGAGCAAAGACTCCGACGCCTAGCTGAGCCACAATTGGATGAGGTCCAGTGCGGATTCCGAGCGAACCGAAGTACTCAAGACCTAATCTTCACACTAACACAGCTGAGTGAAAAGGCCCTTGAGTATAAGAGTGAGATCCATCTTTGTTTCATAGATCTAGAAAAGGCGTTTGACAGCGTCCCATGGAGCAAACTTTGGGATTGTTTGGCAAGGAAGAACATTCCAGCACCTCTGATTCATGCTATACAGAGCTTCTACAAGTCTTGCAGAAATTATGTGAGGACAGCAAACCATAAGTCAGAAGAGTTCAGGACCACCACTGGTGTAAGACAAGGTGATATCCTGTCACCTTACCTTTTCATACTCCTCATGGACGATGTCATTAAGGCATATAAGGAGAGAAAAAGAAAGTATTCAGTGGGGTACTGGAAGATGAGACAGGTCTGTATTTCGGAGCTGGCATTTGCTGATGATGTTGCCCTGATTGCTAAATCAAAGGCACATCTCCAATTCAACCTGCAAGTCTGGAAGGAAGAGCTGGAGAAGAGAGAGATGGTCATAAGCAGCTCTAAAACAAAATCCATGGTGATATCCCGAGAAGTAAGAAGACATCAGATTAAGCTGGGAGAACTGGTCCTGGAGCAGGTAGACCACTTTAAATACCTCAAAGCTATTATTGACCGAAAAGGAGGCATCAAAGAAGAGTTGGCCACTCGAAAAGCAGCAGCTGGGAGACTTTTTCAGGCCATAAATCGAGGATTCCTCAGCAAGAGAGAGGTTGGTAAGAAAACGAAGATAGCTGTATACCGCTCCACCTATGTCCCAGTCTTGACATATGGATGCGAGTCATGGGCAATGACTACAACCCACAAAAGCCAGATCCAAACCTCAGAAATGAGGTATCTGAGGAAGGTGGTTGAAGTAACAAGAAGAGACATGGTACGCAACCAGACGATACGTCAAGGCCTTAAATCCCACCCCCTGCAGACCCAAGTAGAACAGTCCCAACTAAGATGGTTTGGCCATGTCTGCAGAATGGGAGAAGATCGGCTACCACGTCAAGCATGGGAAACAAAGAGCCAAGGATCCAGACCTCCAGGACGACCCAGTGTCCGCTGGGAGGACAACATTAGACAATCTTTGAAGGACCGAGGACTAGAATGGAACCAGGCCAGGAGGAAGACAGCCGATAGGATAGTCTGGCGCTCTCTCTTCCAAACCTCTACACCTCACGGTAGAAGGGGAACGACTAAGTAAGTAAGTAAGGTCTGAAGTAAACTGAAAGACGGATGTGTGTCACAAAATGGCTTATATAGGAGTCTGTCAAAGTAAAAAGACAAGACACCAATTCTGAAGAAATTCTGAGATGATAGATTAAGATGAGAATTAAAGTGACTGTTGAGGATGAGACTTATAGTTTTAAGGCTGAGATCTTAGATTGACTCTCCCTCGCCACTTGTGATTTGTTTTTCCAGCTACTGCCTCATCACCTCTTTCTCAGGCCGAGATAAGGTTTACATTACTTACTATCTACAGACACAGCTGTACAGTTAAAGAATACTGGTACAGTATAGTGAAAGACAAACTAATCCAGTGCACATTTACAAGTTTATTTTTAAAATCAAAACACAAAGTTTTATCAAACCCTGCAATTCCTCTGCTTCATGTATCTCAGAGGCCCACCTCCAAGATGTATCGCTAACGAGTCAGTTCCTGAAACAACTAACTTCACTCTCTCCCCTCTCCTTCAGTTCTGTAGCTTCCTGTTACTTTCGTCTGAGGCTCAGATGTGTTACCTTTCTTCGGGTACCTCCTCACGTTAGTATTTAGAGAGGGGTGATCTCCCTCTCTCCTCTCCAGAATAACTGATGAAGAAGCCCTAGGTGAGTTGAGTATATATATATATATATATATATATATATATATATATATATATATATATATATATATATATATATATATATATATATATATTGTGTGCATCTGGCTGTAGATCTAGCAATGATCTTCTTCTTCTTTGATCCATAACCACCAACCGTCAAAGCAGTCAGCGTCCATCACGCCTGGTAGCGTCTTGTAGGGCAGCAACAAATTGATTCCACTTTGCTCGGTCGGCGGCCATTCTTCGTACAGTACCGCAACTGTGGTTCATTCTTTGCATTTCAGCTTCCACAGTTCTCCGCCAAGTTGTTTTTGGTCGGCCTCTCTTTCGCTTTCCCTCGGGGGTCCATAGCATAACTGTTCTTGTGATGGTATCAGGGTCCCTTCTGAGGATGTGGCCAACCCAACTCCAGCGTCTGCCAGCTATGATGGTGTGCATGTCCTCCTGGTTACTCCGAATAAGTAGCAAAGATGATGGCACTCAATTCTTCACACAACGAAGATTTAAACTGCTTTGGAATTTGGCCTACTGCTTTAATATGTCGCAGTATGTAAACATTACAAGGCAACGTCGTCCGTTGTGTATTGGGCCGTAGGAGCCCAGCACTCCAATTTTTAGGCAATTCCACGCTAAGGTGTATGTTTCCTCACGTCAAGAGAATTCCTAATGCCTCTCTATCTTGCAGACGTAACTAGGGGCGCCAGTTACTTTGCGCGTACCCAGTTTTCAATTATAATGATGTCTGTTGCCTCCCCCGCAGAGAAAGCAAAGTCCGTTGCAAGCTTAGGGTTACTTACAACGCTGTGAATCGCTGAAAAAAAAATATATATGCAACCAATTCACTACAACCATATTCATCAGCATTACCCACACAAAGATTCACATACACCCCGTTTTCCCATACCATAATAAAAACTCCAACCTAAATACAAACCCTCATGCTCAACCCTATTTCTGCCCTCCAGTCAGACTTAACAACTCACCCCTTCTCCTCTCTTTCACAGACAACAGTTTGTCTCTTATGCTTAACACAGACCCGGGCTGACCTGATTGCTTCTGAGGCCAGCTCGTGACCTAGGCAGATACCCGTCACAACACTGCTTCACTGTCTCCCAATAGTATAACTTTACTAAATAATTCCCCAGCACTATTCTTATATTAAAGGCAGCCTATAAAAGGTTATTAAAATAGAACAACTTATTTACACACAAAATGCATACACCCATATATTATAATACTAAACACCCTTCACCCCTCGTATTCTTCTGAACTAAATTATACAGCTATAGTGAAAATTGAAGGTGAAATCACTGATCCCTGAGGAATCCCATTCTGTTGTACATATATTTCTGGAGAGACGACTAACGAACCAGGACCTGTTTTATAGTAAAAACTCACTGATGCAAAATAGGAACACGTGCACGATAAGACAGACGCTATACGTAATAGATCTAGAATTATTTCCAACTAATTGCAACACCCGTTACTTACCGGGACCCGAAAGGGGAGCAAAGAATTGTAACACTGTACCCTACCATGCATGTCGTAAAAAGCGACTAAGGAGGGTTGGCATGGGGCTGATTACCCCATCCCGTTAAAAAACTGTTTACCACAAACACGTCAACAAATTATGGACAAGTCAAATACAGAATGTAAATCAACATTGCCGCCCAAGAAAGAAGAAGGTCCTCTGGAAGGAAGGCGCATGAAGAAACCCAGAAAAAGGATACTTTTTATCTCCATTTATTTTCTTACTAGCAATAGATTGGGTTATGAAAACATCGACATCACACAACAGAAATGGAATCCAGTGGAATCTGACTGAACAGCTTGATGATCTAGATTTTGCAGATGACTTGGCTCTTTTGTCCCATAACCATAATCAGATGCAAGAGAAAATGAAAATTCTCAATGAGAGGTCACAACAAGTGGGCCTGAAAATACACAGGGAAAAGACAAAGTTTATGAGAATAAATGCAAGAAGTGATAACAAGTTGAACTAGAAGAAACGCCACTAAAAGATGTAGAGTCGTACATATATCGTGGTAGTAATATAGAAAAAGTTGGAGGGACAGACAGTGATATCAAAATAAGAATACAAAAAGTAAGAGGCGCTGTCATTGCAATGGGAAACATATGGAGGTCAAGAGAAATCAAGTCCAACCTATGCTCCTTGGGGAGCCACAGGGTATTTATTGATTGACTGATACACTACTTTCGGGGGGGGGGGGGAGATGCAATTACTTCCCAGTTGACGTAATAACAGGACTACCTCCTAAATTAAAATCGAACACAATAGTAAGAGTTTCCTTTGAAACATGTCATTTTAAAGAAATATTCCTAACGAGTTTTCTGCCTGCTCACCGTAAAACTCAGACGCTTCCCTAATCATATTTATGCCCGCTAGCCCACATCAAAGAATGCCGCTAGCCAAGGGACCTCACAAATCTCCGAGCGAACGAGCGTTTCTCTCCCCTGAAGTCAGAGATGAAAGGAATGAATTTGCTCGCCCATGGTCGTAAAGCCAGAAGACACTGTAAGTTTACCTAACGTTACGCCAATTGACTGACCGTCCCCCGCACTATTCTCGCTAAGAATGAAACAAAATAGATCAAGCAAAATGCGGGTAGAGGTTACCCCCACCCCGAAATGAAAAGGGTGGTGGTGGTGGTCCTGCAATTAATAGAATTAGGACAGAACATAAAAAAAATCAGAAAACATTGTAAAAATTCAAGAGAAAAAGAAACAAGCATTATAATAAAAAAGAACTGGCGGTTTGAAAATAAAAATTACAGTCAATTTGCCACAATCGGTACTTGTGCTTTATAGATTACATCAAGGGATATGACAAGGTGAAACATGAGGAAATTATAAAAATGTTAGAAAGCATGAACATTGATGGTAACGACTTGAGGAAAATAAAGAACGTGTACTGGCAACAAAAGCAGTTGTAAGAATTAGCAGACAAATAAGAACGTATCAGCAAGTAAAAAAGGGTGTGAGGCAGGGATATGTGCTGTCATTAGTTCAAGAACGCCACCGTGATTAGGCTGACCAAATGTCCGGATGTGACCGGCTTTTCACGAGAAAATGTAGCGTCGGGCCACACTTTTTTTTTAAAATTCCATTATACCGGCTTTTAAACAAATAAATAACGAAAAAAAAAATCAATTTTTTTGTTGTGTGAGTGCCTTTTATGCGAAAATCTTTAGAGGAATTTAATTGTTTTGGCTGCATGACATTTTTACAGGTTCCAACATGTTATGCCCTCCATCAAATATTAAATGAGTGAGGACATGAAAATTGATGACAAAAATGCTTTGATCAATTGACGGTCTGATCAGTTATGTCAAATCAAATCTCTATGATAATATTTTTTTTTCAACTACCGAAAAGTGTACAAAATTCTGTGAACAATCAAGAAATGTCGAGTTAAATTGGCAACTACTGCTAATTGCTCTTTTTGTGTGTGTGTGTGCTGTTTCAAAAAAATAATTTTAATACTGAGAGCTTTTTTTTTTTTTTAATGGAAAGTTAGTGGACAAAGGACAGAAACAAATTCACTGTTGAAAGGAATATTACAAGTTCAATACAATTATAAGAATGTTACATGTACAGACTTCCATGAGCATTTAAATGGAGTGAAAAGTACAATGTTAAAGACTGAATATTTAGTGATGATGAAACAAAAAACTTGATGGAAAAATTATTAAAACATGCATTTTATGAAGTCTTAAGATAAAAAAAAAAAATTCGTTTCAGTTTTTCTATATATTTTATCATGATTATGTACATGCATGTATGGAATTGGTGAAATTAACGCGTCCTCCTTTGTATACTCAGCCCAACGTAGCCTAAAGCGCCTAATGTAGCCTAATTCTACCGTAGCACAAAATTAAAAATCTAGGTGTGTCTAGTTGTTTTGTAAGGTACAATCTAGATTTTTTTTATTTTAAATTCAACGTGGCAACACTGCTGACGATACATATTTAAAATACGAATATTCTTCTTCTTCTTCCTCGTTCGTCCTGACAAGGACTAAAGGTAATACAGACTTTATTATTACTCTTTACGCATCGTATGCAGAACATTGTAAGGCTACTTGGCTGTGAGTATGGCTCACAGACCGTTTTGATGCGGAATCCATTAGGTGTGCTCGAGGGAGCCATCCTAAGACTATTTATCTACTTTCTTGAACAGAAGCCCAATGATGATGATATATATACATTGAGGAAAACCGCAGGTTGGCGGTAATACTTGTGCATGGATGATCATGCCTACCTTGAGGAATAAATAGCTGGTTACAGATAGAGGCCCGCCATTTTGGCCAATATTGTTCACCAAGAGAAGATGTACGTGGCGTATTATGCCAATTGAATTGCATCCTTATTGTTATTGTTAGGCATATTTGAAAGCCCGCCTTTTGCTGTGCGGCTAGTCTACAGGGATACTGATGCGTTCAGTCAGTCATAACTGGATGAGATTATAACTAGAACATCGAACTGACAGGCCATTAACGTCCTGTTGTAATAGATGCTCTATATGTTTGAATGCTAGATGTCATCACCATCTTTATTATTATTACCATGAACTATGCTGCAACCTTGTGAAGTGACTGTTGATGTAACGTCGTCTAGTTCCGATATTAAATGCTTGTAACGTGACCAGTCGTTCACAACACGTCATTGACTTCTTCATATGGATAGATGAGTGTATTGTGTAGTCTCTGAATCATATACACCTTCGCGTCTTCTGTATTCTACACTCACACATGATGTCAACACCTCCACATCACCAGTACTACACATTTACAGCCATACATGAAGTCTGAGTTAGTGTCAACATTACCCCTTGTCAGCGCCCCAATAGTTGGTGACCTGACCTGAATAACTTAACACTGTACTGGAGCGAGGCAAGCCTTGTTACGTGTTAGTGGCAGTACTACGTAAGCAGATCGTCAACATACAAGTCCATGACATTGGTACCCATACCAGTCAGTAACATTTCTACTGTATGAAAATCGACCTATACAAATCTGAACGTTACATTTCTAGTGGCCTCATATTGGCTCGTTACAAGGTGTTGAGAATAGACAGACTTAGAGAACTGCACAATATAGTAAAGCAGATACAACCAAAAACAAAAATTAATATGTTAGGATTACTGAGGGTTTAGTGGGAAATTGAATGTGTAATAAGGTTCTCATAATACATATTGATAATAACTTCACCCCCTCCTATTTACATGCACAACAAATGTAGCCTACATTAACTCTTTGATTCCAAAATTATTACTTACACTGTGCCTCAGTTTTGTTTGTGTGTTTGTTTTTTTTCCCCAAAAGAATTCTTAACAGCAAAATATACTATGTTTTCTTTGTAAAATATATAATCCTGTTTCGATGTTTCTAGAGTTACTTGCCCTTATGGGGAACTCTTCTTACTACTTCCTGTTCTCCAAGATGTCCGATTAAATATGTGTCCTGTATTCAGTATGTTCGCCTTAGTGATTAAACTTCGTAACGTGAGTATGTATGACAGCCAGCCACGTCTCATTACTTCTATCAATATTTACTACACACGACGGTAAAGATCAACACTGTAAATAAACATGGCTGCGAACTAATCATGCTTTAGTGTGTGCATTGTGAAACATATGTGTGCTTGTGAAGATGACGAGGTAATGCTTATATACATACATCATAACATTACATGGTGGCAGCGGCCGATACCGGACCGACGCAAAACAGCTACACGATAACACGTGAGTACAGTTTGTTCGGCTAATTTTCGTCATTGAGGTCAACCATGGCGGCTAAACACTACCGCAGCGCACCGCAAATGCGATTTGCCGGTCGAGATGGTAAGAGTAAAGCTTTTTTGTTATGGCGCCAACGCATAGATCTATATTCCAAGACCACTGGTCTGGAAGGACAAACCTTAACTCCATATATCCTAGAAGCATTGGACGATGAAGGTTTGAAAATTTACAACAGTTTTGCTACCGCCATGCCCGTGGAGTCGGCAACAGACCCCGCAGCCATATTGGTCGAATTTGAAAAACGTCTGATAATAAAGCACACGAACTTTAGAGCGGCAAGATTAGAACTTCACCACCTGCGACAGAAACCTGGTGAAAGTCTAGATGATTTCTTCACTCGCATCAAGGAGAAAACAAGTGTATGTAAATTTAACAAAGAAGAAAAAAAAAGAGCGAATTATTGAACAGATCCTTCTTAGCACACCAATGCCAGAGTTCCAGAAATGGCTACTGAGCCAGAGTGATACACTAACTTTACAACAACTTCTGGATGAAGGCAGGAAACACGAGGCACAAACACTAAACATTAAACAAATTCAGCAAGGTACATTAGCAGCCCAGGTGGATGCAGTGAAAAGCTATAAACCTAGACACAACAAAGCAACTGGTTTGAAGCAACAAGAAAAACACAACACAAGCAGTGGTGCTATGTGTAAATGTTTTGGCCTAAACCACATACAAAACCACTGTCCAGCTAAAGACTACATGTCATTACTGCAGAAAGAGGGGCCACTGGATAAAATTATGTTTCAAGAGGAAACAAGACAGTGCTCAACACAAACTTCACAGCAGAAAGTCGTCAAAACAAACACACTCTATGATGACTGAGGACTTTGACTCCAGTGAAGAAAGTGATCCTTCCATTTTTGATACTGTGAAGATACTAACTTTCAGTAATGAACCAAAGAGAACGCAGGCTTTCTGCAAGGTACAATTCCGAATACCAGGAATTAAAATGCACAAAGAAAGAAACATTCGGTTCAAGATAGACACAGGTGCCCAAGGTAACACTCTACCCTTAAGAATATTCAGACAGATCATGCCTGACAAGGTGGATGAGCAAGGATTTCCCACAAGGGATGTAAAAAGTAGGAGTGGCAGGACAAAGCTAAGAGCTTACAATGGAACAAGTATAGACTGTTTCGGAGCAGTAACACTTGAATGTTCATACAGAGACTCTGAATGGACATCGTCAACATTTTACTTGGTAGATGTTGAAGGACCTGCAATTTTGGGTTTACCAATGTGCGAAAAGCTGAGTGTGGTAACTATTAACAACATTAAAGCTGACAAAAAAGAACAGCTTACTCTACACGTCACTGGAGTAGATGACCTTAAACAGCGGTTCCCAGAACAGTTTGACAGAATAGGCAAACTTCCAGGAAAGGCAAGATTCTTTTTAAAAGACAACGCTGAGCCAAAGATAGACCCACCTAGAAAGTATCCTATACATGTTAAACAGAAACTTGCCACAGAACTAGAAAAGATGGTGCAGAATGACGTTATTAGAAAGGTTGAAGAGCATTCTGATTGGTGTAGTAGTATCACAACTGTTTTGAAACAGGATGGTTCTCTTCGGGTTTGCCTTGACCCAAAACATTTAAACAACAGTCTAAAGCGCTGTCCACACAAAATGCATACAGTGGAAGAGATAACTCACAGATTCCACAATGCCAGATATTTTTCTAAACTAGATGCTGTACACGGATACTGGAGTGTTGAGATAGCAGAGGAAAGTCAACTCCTTACAACTTTCCGAACACCATTCGGCAGATATTGTTTCAAGAGACTCCCATTTGGTTTGAATGTATCACAAGACATCTTTCAACAGAAGATTGACAACATTGTTGAGCAATGTTCTGGCACGGTGGCTATTGCGGATGACATTGTAGTCTGCGGCAGGTCAGAACAAGAACACGACCGTAACTTGATTAACTTGATGCATGTAGCACAGGCCAATGGGCTAACATTCAATAGCAAAAAGTGTACAATTAAGGCAACGGAGATACAATTTTTTGGATTGCTGTACACCCAGAATGGTGTAAAACCAGACCCTAAAAAGGTTGAAGATATTCATGACATGCCAACACCAGCTACAAAGAAGGAACTGCAACAATTCTTAGGTGCTGTCAACTTCCTAGCACAATTCATACCAAATTTGTCAGCTGCTGCAGAACCTTTGCGATCTCTACTACAGAATGAAACTCCGTATGAATGGTCAGAAGACTACCAACACATATTCAACCACTTGAAGACCCTCATATCATCTGATGCATGCTTGAAATACTATGATATGCAAGCACCCACTTTTCTCATGGTTGATTCCAGTCTGAAAGGCCTAGGAGCAGCACTTTTGCAACCAGACAAAAATCCTGAAGGACATTATGCCAAAGAACTTCGTCCTGTAGCTTACGCAAGCAAATCATTAAGTTCTGGCGAAAAGAAACTTGCAAACATTGAAAGAGAAATGCTAGATGTACATTTTGGAATCAAACGCTTCCACACATTTCTTTTCAACCGCCCATTTACAATTCTCTCAGATCACAAGCCGCTTGAGATGATTCATAAAAAACCAATAGCTTCAGCACCACCACGACTACAAGCGCTGTTATTGGAAACACAAGGTTATGATTTTAATATTCAGTATATCCCAGGAGAGGATATAGGTCTTGCAGATGCTCTCAGCAGACTACCAAACCCCAACAAGACAGCAGATCTTACCCCAAACATCAAAGTTGATTTTGTCAAGTTTAGCGATAATCGGCTTGAACACATCAGAGAAGACACAATGAGAGATCCTATCCTTAACTCGCTCAAAGAACTGATATACCATGGATGGCCAAGCTCTATCAGGGAAGTTCCAACACACATCCGTCCATACTACTCTATGAGGGACAAGTTAAGCATCGAAGATGGTCTCATCTTTAAAGGAGATCGCATTATTATACCAGAAACACAACGCGATATCATCCTTAAACAGCTCCATAATAGTCACCTTGGTATTGTGAAGACACAACTGAGAGCAAAGAAAGATGTTTACTGGCCACAGATAAACAAGGACATAGAAACACTATGTAAAAACTGTTCAATTTGCCAAGAACATGCAAATAGGCAGTGCAGAGAACCTCACATACCATTGAGCCCTTGGAGCATTATAGGAACTGATATTTTCTCCATCGACAATAATGACTATCTTATTATTGCTGATTACTACAGCAAATTTCCCATCATTGAGAAACTTCCACAACCCTCACCATCAGCTGTTATTGCAGAGATTACAAAGAAATATTGCAGCATATTTGGCATCCCAGATGAAATTAGATCAGACAACGGTCCACATTTCTCAGGTCAAGCATACAGAAACTTCACTAAGGACTGGAAGATCAAACACACAACATCATCACCTAGATACCCTAAATCTAATGGTTTCATTGAGAGACAGATACAAACTATCAAGTCAATCATGAAGAAAACAAGAACAGAGGATGTACACCTAGCACTCTTGAGATGGAGAACAACACCAGTAGACAGTAAGATCGACAGTCCAGCAGAACTTATGTTTGATAGAAGAATTAAAGACCTTCTACCATCTAAGGTCCACTTCCGTCCACAACATAGAGACAGCACATATGATCAACTTCAGCATCGTCAGCAAGTTCAGAAATCCACCTATGACAAATGTGCTAAAGACTTACCACCATTATATCCTGGTCAGCATGTGACTACCTACAACCACGACAATGACACATGGTCAAAAGCAACAATCATTTCCAGAAACCCTGAACCCAGGAGCTATACCTTAAGACCAGACAGCAGAAACAACCTCCTGAGGCGAAACAGAGTGGACATCAGAGAAATCCCACAGAATACAACATAGAAGAGAATTCCCACGCTTACAACAGGCAATGCAGTAACTCCAGACCTTGGTACCCCACAAAACCAACAACCCCCAAGGACGGAATCACAACCAACTCAAGCTAAACCAGGGACTTCCGCAGAACCACCAGCACTTTACACCACTCGTTCTGGCCGTACAGTGACACCTCCCAGCCGATACAGACAGTGACATATATACTCACACTGAGCATTACACATACTTATCCTTTCTCACATGAAACATTTCGTTGGAAATGTTTGCACACATTTTTTTTTTCAAAAAAGGGGGGATGTAATATAATACATTAAAGTACGAACCACACATTGTAATATAATGCGAATCTTGACATGTACGATATCCTGTAAATAAACATGGCTGCAAACTGATCATGCTTTAGAGTGTGCATTGTGAAACATATGTGTGCTTGTGAAGATGACGAGGTAATGCTTATATACATACATCATAACATTACAATAGGGAGTCAAGATGTGCAATGTTTCTCCATTTGCATAATTGGAATTTATAAAAACACAATGCATGTAGTAAAAAACATGCCAACAACGTTAACAGTAGAATATGAACTTAATGAAAGCAGTTTATTGTTGCAGTCATTAAAACTTGCTTTCTCAGTCTTGGAACATCAAGGTTAATTCATATATGGCGATACCTACAGCACAGTCTGGATAAGTAGAAGTTACTGGGACCATCTAAAAAGCTTCTGCTTATCCAAAATTCTGCTTATCAATAGTTTGCTCAGAGCTGGACATTTTGCAGTCAGAATAAAAGAGAAAGTAAAAAGTAATTATTTTTACCCTTTATTTACAACTATTTCATCATTTGAGTAGCATTTTTCAACTTTTGAAAAGCAAATTAAAAGCATAAAGTATTACATCATGTCCTTTGTTTGTACTTTAAATGCAAATCCCAGAACATTTAAAACTACATATTTCATATTGAAACATGGTGACAAACAAAAATCACAAAATATTGCTTTAATAATTTTAAAACAAGTCAAGTATAATTATATCACATAAATATTTTGACAATTGTTTGTGGTTTTAAAAGTTTATCTCTAGCTTTGTCTTTCACCTGTGACTAGTCATAAACTGTGGCTTTCATCAAGTTCTGTTGGTTTTCCGATGGCCAGGCGATACCCACTCATCTGCTAAATGTAACATTCCTCATCTCTTCCATCATTTGATAATGAATTATGACTATCAACTCAATTCTCTTAATTGTCGACCATGTTTTTAAGTAAATGTGGCACATTCATTTTCTCGGGAGACTTAGAATTTGCAGATACTTAGGTTGTCACATTTCTGTGGTAATTTAAAGAAAACTATAATCATGCGATTCATCACAAAACTATAATAAAAATGCCAAAGAATGTACACATCCTGTTTAACTTCATTTTGATTGCTAAAACAGTAACAGAAGTCACTTTATGGTTTTAAAATATAGACTAGATCAGCAGTAGCCAACCTATGTGATGTGAGCATCTACTTTAGAAACACTGAGCTCTCTAAAGATCTGCCTTGATACAATCATATCTGTTTCAGGTTCCAGAGTATTAAAGATGTTGAAGAAGTGCAGCATATCAGTTATTTGCAAATCTGCAGCATAGTCCTCTTACTGCAATTCTTTCAACAAGGCATTGAAAAATTGAAACTAAATTATATTTTACCAAATGATAACGTCATTTCAAATAAAGGATCCCATTCTTATCTTATGCAGTTCATTAATAAAGTGAATTCTAATAAGGCTTCTCATAGGTTATCAATGGAAACACAGAATAAGTACCTTTAATCCTGGGGATATCACACTTTTAAATACCTTTGAGAAAGAGTAAGTCCTTAGTTTGCTATCTCTTTTTTTTTTTTTTTTTCTATCATGTAAAGATCTACCAAATCATCCCCTGTGATCTCCTTTATTTTTAAGTTAGGAGATAACTTTGAGGATCAGGGTATGTCCACTGCTGGTGTGAAATGCATTAAACGATGTGGGGATAGGGGAAGATAGTAACTGTGGGTCACAGAAATATTGAAAGGGAAAAAGGAAAGGAGAGTGTTGATATGCTCTTTGTGTACATATCTGTTTCGATGTTTAGTTTGTTTCCCTGACTAGACTTACTTGGCCTTATGGGAACTCTTCTGTTCTTCTTACTACTTCCTGTTTCCCAAGATGTCCGATTAAATATGTGTCCTGTATTCAGTGTGTTCGCCTTCGTGATTAAACTTCTTAACGTGAGAATGTATGACAGCCAGCCACGTCTCATTATATCTTACAACATTTACTGTATGAAACAGTAAAGATCAACATGGTGGCAGCGGTGTTTATTTCTACGGAATTTGAACTATTCTGATGAATATCTTCCGACACGTGTGCTGACGTCACAGACTCTGGTAGGTTATATTGCTTGCATACCATTATTAGACATTTCGTCATGGCAGAACGGCCCTTATTTCGGTTACCACCCTGCCTAGACATAAATAACGTCGAATCAGACACATTTCGTAAATGGAGACGACAGTTAGATCTATACATGCATGCAACAGAAGTGGCCTCTAAACTCGATTCTGTTCGGGCGGCCATTATTCTACACTGTGCTGGACCTCAAGCTGTTGAAGTTTTTGATCAACTTGCAGAGAAAGGAGGTCATTCTAATCCTACTAAAATTCTCGATTTGCTCCAGAACCATTGTAGCTCACGAAGCAATGAAGTATTACATACGTTCAGATTCTGGAACACACCTCTTCAAGATCCTTTTAATTCCTTCTTGACTGAGCTGAGAGCTAAGGCAGAT
This sequence comes from Oreohelix idahoensis, assembly GCA_024509875.1. Lineage (NCBI taxonomy): Eukaryota > Metazoa > Mollusca > Gastropoda > Stylommatophora > Oreohelicidae > Oreohelix > Oreohelix idahoensis. Next base: position 69,507 of record JAMPIV010012733.1, read on the forward strand.
TTGTGCAACTTTAACGACAAGGATCGTATGATAAGAGACAAAATCGTCTTTACTGTTAACAAAAGGTTACAGGAGAAACTCTTGAGAGAAGCTGACCTCGATCTAAAGAAAGCCATTCACATATGCAGAGTCTTCGAGCAAACTGGAAACGACATAAGAGAGATGAGTAATACAGTTCAACCTTCTGAAGCAAGGGTTGAAAAGGTACAGAAAAAATCACTCAACCATAAACCTCCCAAGAGAGACACTGGGCATACTGGTAAAGCCTGTCATTACTGTGGACAGAAACATCTATTGATTAAGAAAAAGTGTCCTGCATGGGGGAAGTTTTGCTCAAACTGTGGGGGGAAGAAACCATTTCAAAGTTAAATGCAAGAAAGTTCACACTGTTAACACAGAGTCAGTGGAAGATTCTGAAGTTTTTCTTAATTGTGTGAAGTCTAGCAAAGCTTGTACATCTGCACAACTCATTATCAATGGGAAAATGGTAAAATTTCAGCTAGACACAGCTGCTGATGTGAATACAATATGTCAACGCTTTGTGATGCAAGAACAACTGTTACCCACTAAACAGAGGCTTGTTATGTGGAATGGTACTAAGATGACTCCACTGGGAGAAGTTATATTAACTGCTGAGAATCCTAAGACTGGGACAAAACACAATATAAGGTTTACTGTTGTGAAGAATAAAATCACATGTTTGCTGGGCAACAACACACTGCAGGATCTACAGTTTGTGACAGTCAACACAAACAAATTTATTGCTAAGGTGGCTACTGACAGTTCAGAAAATGATCATGACTCTGATAACCATCTAGGTGTCCTGGGTGAAGCTGTGTTGCATATTGATCCTAATATTCATCCAAAGGCACTGCCGTGCAGGAAAATACCATTTTCACTTAAGAGCAAGGTAAAGTCAGAGCTTCAAAATCTAATGAACAGAGGTATATTAATACCAGTAGAGGAACCGACTGAATGGGTTAACCAAATGGCTGTTGTTGAAAAATCTGATGGTTCCTTAAGAATATGTATTGATCCTAGACCCCTGAATGAGGCGTTGCAGAGAGAGCATTACAGATTACCAACTTTGGATGATGTGTTGCCTGAACTCAATAATGCCAAGATTTTCACAAAGCTGGATATCAAGGAAGTATTCTGGCATATCAAACTTGATGAGAAGTCTAGTAAACTTACAACAATGATTACACCTTATGGTAGGTTCAGATGGTCTAGATTACCATTTGGCTTGAATGTAAGCAGTGAAATTTTCCAGAGGCATCTAGCACAAGCTCTTGAAGGTCTTCATGGTTGCATCAATGTTGCTGATGACATAGTTATTGCAGGTTGTGGATCAAACAAACAGATAGCAATTGAGGACCATGATCTGAAACTTAAAGCACTGAAACACAGGTGTAAAGAGAAAGGTATTAAACTGAATGACGGTAAAGCTCAAGAGAAGAAAGAAGAAATTACCTTCATGGGTCACCTTATTACTGCTCGAGGTGTTGAACCAGACAAGAAAAAGGTTGAGACAATACTAAACAAGCCCGTTCCTAAGGACTGTCATGAGGTTCGCAGATTTTGCGGCATGATACAGTATCTAGCAAAGTTTCTCAACAATCTTTCAGAAGTTCTTCATCCAATAAGAGAACTTACCCGTAAGGATACTCCCTTTATCTGGTCTGCTGAATGTGATCAAGCTTTCAAGAGAGTCAAGAAACTGATTACTTCTACTCCAGTACTCGCATACTATGATCCTGATGAATCTTTGTGTATTCAAGTTGATAGTAGCAGCTATGGACTTGGGGCTGTCCTCCTACAAAATGGTCAGCCAATAGAGTTTGCGTCTAGAGCTCTAACTGAAACAGAACAACGCTGGGCTCAAATTGAGAAGGAGCTCTTAGCTGTTCTATATGGTTTGGAACGCTTTGACCAGTACACTTATGGAAGGAAAGTTACAGTCATCAACGACCATAAACCTTTGGCAGCCATCGTTAAAAAACCTCTGAGTCAAATTCCTTGAAGACTGCAGAATTTACTGATGCGCAGCCATCGATATGACTTTGAATTCCAATGGGTACAAGGTTCCGATCTTCTTATAGCCGACACACTGTCCAGAGCTTGTATTCATAATGTCACATTGGATTCCTTAGCTGAAAGAGAGAGCAATGCAGGAGCTGATGCACGTGTAAGACTACCTGAAATACCAGATGTGACGATGGAAAAGATTAAAGCTGAAACTCTCAAAGACAGCGTGCTCCAGAGATTGAAGTCAACCATTTTGGATGGGTGGCCTAAAAGAAAGTCTGATGTACCAGCTAAGCTTATGCCTTATTTTGACATTCGTGATACTCTGACAACAGAACAAGGCATAATACTTAAAGGAGAGCGTATTCTTATCCCAAAAGCACTGAGGCCTGAAATCAAGCAGAAGCTACACGCTGCTCATCTTGCATTTGACAGCATGATGCGCCGAGCCAGAAGTTGTCTGTTTTGGATCGGCATGACGGCTGAGATTCGACAGATAGCTGACAGTTGTCCAGAATGTCAAGAAACGAAGGCAAGGAATACTAAAGAACCTTTAAACCAACACTCAAGAGGTTTATCACCCTGGGAGAAAGTTGGCACTGACATCTTTATTATAGAAGGCCGATATTATTTAGTCCTGATTGACTACTTCTCCAACTTCATTGAATTAGACTTTCTACCTACAATGACAGCACAGTTAGTCATCAGGAAATTGAAGTCTCATTTTGCTCGTTATGGTGTTCCCAAAGTTATTGTATCTGACCAAGGTACTCAGTTTACGTCTGCACAGTTTAGATCATTTACTGCTAGATGGGGAATACTTCATGTTAAATCAGCACCAGGTCATCATAAAGCCAATGGATTAGCTGAATCTGCTGTGAACCTCATCAAGGGTATGATGAGAAAGACTGTTCAGGACAATACAGATGCATATGAGGCACTACTTGAACTTCGTAATACGCCAAGACAAGGGTTTGATCAAAGTCCAGCAGAAATACTGTTCGACAGGAAACTGCGCACACTGATACCTTCTGCAGTGAAACCCGTTGCATCTCACAACAGAGTTATTGAAAGTAGAGGCAAGAGAGACAGATCAGTGAAGAAGTATTATGATAAAACTGCTCATGATCTGCCCAAGTTGTCTCACCATCCAGTCTACTATCAAGACCCTGAACGACCAAACTGGCAACCTGGAAGGATCGATAAGAGGCTCTCTGAAAGATCTTATCTCGTTGAAGGGGAGAATGGAGGTCAATATGTCAGAAATAGAATTCATCTAAGACCTAAAACAACACCTTTCACACCTGATCCCAAGGACCTGGAAATTGATGTCTCCTCTCCAGTTCTACCCGAGCAACAGTTTGTTTTGCCAGACATGGAGAACACTAGTGAAGCGAATAGCTCCAATCCTACAGAAGTTGGTCATTCAACTCCAGCGACTTCTAGTCCTGGGAAAGCTGGCAAAGAACATTCCCTCCTACCATCTTGCCCTAAGAGACCTCAAAGAGATCGCAAGAAACCCTCTTGGATGAATGACTTTGTTCACTCATAAAGAAGGGGGGATGTTGATATGCTCTTTGTGTACATATCTGTTTCGATGTTTAGTTTGTTTCCCTGACTAGACTTACTTGGCCTTATGGGAACTCTTCTGTTCTTCTTACTACTTCCTGTTTCCCAAGATGTCCGATTAAATATGTGTCCTGTATTCAGTGTGTTCGCCTTTGTGATTAAACTTCATAACATGAGAATGTATGACAGCCAGCCACGTCTCATTATATCTTACAACATTTACTGTATGAAACAGTAAAGATCAACAGAGAGAATGAAGTAATGGAAAACAATAAAGTATTTATTTTAAAAAAGCATATTTGTTTATGGCTAATGCAGTTGTATTAGGCCCCACCATTTGACAGTGATTATTGCTGTGAGGTAATGCTGCTTAGATATTGGTGTAAATATATGTAGTATTTCTTTATAGTCTTAAAATGATACCCATCATCTGCTATATTTCATTGCCTTCAGGTTGAAAGAAATATGGAATCTAATGTCACACGTCTAATTACAGAAATGAAGCAGGAAACAGACTATGAGGTATGTCAAATATTTATGCCCCATGTAATATATTTACATAATGTCCCCACTATGATTGCTCTTGATGCTAGTCTGTCAGCTCTTTCATTAATACATACTGCAGCATGACCAGGACAGTATATCCACACCAGCTCTTGTAGACTGGAAGCTTCTATGAATGTTTTCCATTCATGATGCAACCAACCACTTTGAACCTTCTGAAGCATAGACTGAGAGTCGGACACAATGACATCCTTTTTTAATGAAGTTTTAGTTATCCACCTTAAGGCTGCATTAACAGCCTTGACCTCCATTCTCATGCTGGAAGTTGTTATCTTGTAAGCCACACTATGTTCAGTGACGATTCTGGCTTGTACCCTAGCAGAGAAGCCCCAACCAGATTTCTCGCCACGGATCACAAACCCATTGGAATTGACAATGGCATCAAGAAAAAACGTAAAGAAAGACATCTGATCAAGTTACCCTATATGAGATTTAAAAGAGTTCACAAATTACTGAGGAATAATGTTTACATCAAATACCAGCAGAAGGAAGGAAGGTTATCTGGTCAAGCTGCTTAAGATTTACAAGAGCACACAAATTACATAGGTACAATATTACTATCAGTGCCATGAAAAATATTAAACAGGATCATATTTTAGAGATTAAAAGAGTCCATAGATAGACAGCTGAGAGATAAACAAACAGGTTTTAAGGAAAACAGATCCTGTACAGACCAGACCGCCACATTGAGAATAATAGTGGAACAAAGTCTGAAATGAAACTCGCCTCTTTACATAGGTTTTTGTGGACTATGAAGATGCACTTGACAGTGTGGACAGACAATCACTTCAGAAATTGGTAAGACATTATAGAGTCCCCCTGAAGATCATTAACTTAATAAAGAAAACATGAAGACACAATGTGCAGAGCTCTTCATGGAGAAAGTTTTACAAAACTATTTGGGATAAGAGATGAAGTGTGACAGGGATGCTTCCTGTCACCATTTCTCTTCCTATTGGCTATAGATTGAATTATGAAAACATTGACCTCAACCAACAACTTTAGTCAACAGAAATGGTATCCAGTGACTAAACAACTTGATAATGTAAATTTATCAGATGGCCTGGCTCTCCAGTCCCATAGCCATAATCAGATGCAAGATAATGAAAGTGCTTGGTGTGAGTTTACCAGCAAGTAGGTTTGGAATATACACAGGGAGAAAGAAAGATAATGATAATAAATGCAACAAATGAATAACCCAGTATTGCACT
>JAMPIV010012734.1:0-162502 GCA_024509875.1 Oreohelix idahoensis
GACACACGCAGAAAGAATAGAATTACTGCTCCCTCAGGCACGTGACTAAAATGAGGTTGTACTTGGGGCTGGCAACATCATCATGTCAAACATATTTCTACAGAAATGACCTAACACTGCTTGAAAACATGAATGCTTGTACCAGCCACGCATTCGCACCGGTTGTATTTGTCTTTATTTTTTTTTTTTTAACTTAGCAGTTGCTTTCTGTTCTTCCAGTTATTTTTCTTTTGTCCTTAATGAAGGCGTTGTGGCCATAACACAGGTTATTTCCTTGTCTTTTGTCCTATTAAGGGAAGGAACTTATAGTGAAATGCTATTTTCATTATTAATCACACGATTTCAATTAAATTGCACATACTTAACCTTCATCTGTCACAGATACGCATAATAAAGAGTTTAATGGTATTGCATAATTGGTTGACATGGACACGGCAGCCGTATTGGATTATATTATTCTATTTGAATTTGTTCAGGCTTTTTATTTATTAACCTATCAATACAAAATTTTAACACAACGTTTAAGATTATATTTTACAGCTTTCCTCAGATTTGATTTGTGATAACATTAGTAGATCCTGAGATATAGAACTTCAAAGTTTGTACCTACAAATAGAAACCATTCTTCTCAAAATTGTTGCAATAAATTACTTGCAATAAATTAACATTTTGATAAGATATCAAAAACTGGATCTGATAAAAGTTTTATTGTCCTATGGAAAGAATCTGTGCCAAATCTCATATTGATTGACTACAAAATGTGCAAGTTATAAGAACATTATTGATGTGAAACAATGTTTTGAGAAAATCTTGATTTAATTCATAGGACAAGCACAATTTGTGAAGAAAATACTTTTTACTAAATCAAAATATTCCTACTTAGAATGTGTTCTGACAAATAATTTTTTACAGATTTAGATTCATGGGAATATAAATTATCTGAATATAGACTAATCTCAATTTTCTTGTTTTTGCTGTTTTGACTTAAAATGGTCTGTTGCTCCTCCCTAAAGGAGTACTACTTTTTTCTCAAAAATCCTAATTTCAACCGGAAACCTATTGTTAAAACACCCGAACTGTCCTCTAATCGGGTATTACTGTATATGTAGTGACATAAAAATTAATTACTTTATATCGGTTCCCACAAATAATCGATCGCTGGTCTTCTTGAGGTATCGCGGGAACGAGATCGTATATTGGATATGTCACGAGTCCTTAGCAATCATTACAAGTGCTATTTAACTCTAGCATCTTCTTGAACGATACCGCATATTTCTTACATCAAATCTGTCTAAAATGTCATGTTTGCTGAAAATCGATTCTGAAGGCCTGGGTTGTTCTTCTATTCCACTTGAGCTATCCTATTCAAGTAGTTCTTAAACGTATTTCAACGATTTACATTAGACCTTAGTGATCCCGCTGTTGGTTAAATTGACAGAAACCTTTGTAATCGATATCTAAAAAGTATAGCATTTATTTTTCTGTGGCTACAGTTATCAATTTTTGCTATACTACATTCAAGCGCTGCCGTTCGCGATAGGTCGAGTCGTTGTTTAAAAAATACTATGGGCAGAATAGATTAAATGAGGTGAATTCGTTGATTGAATATGTCAGTGAACCGAGACAATAAATTATAATAATCTCGTTACGTCTAGGGTCTAATATTCACCTACATCAAGTTGTTGTTGTTGTTGGTATTGATCCAGCATCGTTTGGGTTCTCGCCCTTCGGCCCAACGCCATGTAGTGATATCTGCATGTTTTCGCAAGTTGTTTTGTGTCTCCGTACAAGATGTTCCACTTATCTGGCCTGGGAGGAAGGAGCATTTTTCTAACATCATCGAGTGCTGGGCACTCAAAGAGGTGGTGGTCAACAGTGTCGTAGGGGTAGTTACATAGCTGGCACTCTGACGAGTGCTGTGGTTGGATTCTGTTCAAGTGACTGTTGAGTGGTATATGTTGTGTTCTGAGCCGAAAAATGGTGCTCTGATCCCTCCTTGTAAGATGGCCGATGTTGTCATTAGGATCAGGACCGGCCATATGTCTGTAAACGTCTCTCCCTCTGTTTCCCATGGCCCATCTGTTCAGCCAAGTTTCTTTGTTTGTTGTTCGTATGAGTGATTTGGCTGTTTGTAGAGTTGTTGCTGTGAGTGGTTGTTCTTGTCTTGTTCCTATCTTTGTTAATCTGTCTGCTTTGTCATTACCTGGTGTATTTGAGTGACTAGGGATCCACTGCATAACCATCTGATGCCATAGGAAGTGATAAGCTGATCAGCATCCAGGATTAATTTGGCTAATTCAGTTCTACAATGTCCACTGCCTTGCAAGCTTGAAGGGCAGACATTGAGTCCGTAAAGATGACCATGTTTTGAGCGAAAGGCATCGAATACAGTCTTCAGATGGTATACGGTTGTTTCCAGTGCAATGATTTCAGTTTCGCAGTTGGAGCAAAACTTCCTGCATGCATCAAACAGCTCGTCGGAGGATCCATCTGGGTAACATATGTAGACTCCATAACATGCTTTGATGCGGCCTTAAATGCAGATCCGTCTGTATAGAAATGCAACCATTCTTCAGGGTAAGCATCAATGGTTCGTTCTGATGCACTCATAAGACTGACTAGGTCGGACTGTTTGGTTGTTCAATCTACTATTTTATTTGTGCTTCTGGTGTTTTTAAGCGAGTGTGTGGTGGTTTGTCTTGGAGCAGGTTGTAAACAGTGAGTTGTTGTATTCTATCGCAGAACGGACATAGCCAAGGTACACGCCTCTCAAAGTATCCTCTTCAACAGTTGCAATCGCCTCAGTGCTTTGTTCTTTGTATTCTCAATATGGTTCTTGAGGTTGAGCTGCTGATCAAATGTGACTCCAATATATGTGGGATGTTCTTCTTTTGTCACTTCGTGTTTGTCTAGCCACAGGTTAATATTTTTGTTTGCTACTTTATGGCTGTTGATAAAGATAGGGTACACAGTCTTTGTACAGTTGACCTTAAGTTTCCATGTTTGGCAGTACTCATGCAGTCTTCTAAGGTCTCCGTGTAGTCTCAGGGCTCCACTTTCAACATTTTCATGACTCTGCCATAGTGCCAGGTCATCAGCGTAAAGAGCTTTTTCGGTTTTGATCTGATCAGCAAAGTCATTGATATCGATGAGAAATAGAGTGCAGCTTAATGATGAGCCTTGTGGTAATCCCTCCTCTAAAACTTATGTAGATGAGATTGCATTGTTTATCTTTGTCTGGATTGTTCGATCAATCAAAAAATACTTTATCCAGTTGTATAACTTGCAATGCATTCCTATACCAATCATCTTCATTAGGAGGCTTTTTCCTCCATACACGATCATAGGCCTGCTGGAGGTCAAAGAAGATGGCCACAGTGTTATTCTTATTCTGAAAGCCATCATGAATTCTTTGCGACCACCGAAAAAGCTGGTCTTCTGTGCAGCTGCTGGTTCTGAAGTCTGCCTGTTCATGACACAGAATACTGGAACTCTCAAGGAACCAATAGAGATGTGTGTTTATCATTCTTTCAGCAATTTTGCCCAGGCATGATGTTAGAGATATCAGGCGATAGCTTTTGGGTTCATCTGAGGGTTTGTTGGTTTTTAACACGGGTACAATATGTGCATTCCTCCAGGTTTTCGGGAGTTTGCTTGATCTCCATGCCTTATATATTAGCTCGAGGACTGCTTCTCTCCCCGATGGACCCAGGTGGAGTAGCATTTCATTTTGGATCTCGTCAGGCCCTGGAGACTTTCTGAGTTTTAATTTCTTCAGGGCTTGCTCTAACCCTTTCATGCTAAATTCTTCTTCGAATAGGGAGGCATTGACCGTTGAGGCTTTCTCTTGTTTCTTTAACTGGCATAGTTGTTTCCTGTCCAGCTCTGTGAGTTTTCCTGCTCTATTCACATTGGCAAAGTAACGGCTGAAGTGTTCTGCTTTCATTTGGTCTTCAGTGATTGTTTTTCTTCCCTCTATCATTTGCTTTGGATTCATCTTTCTACTTTGTCCAGAAAGATTATTTACCAATGCCCATGCTTTATTTCCGTTCTGCTTGAGTTGGAGCATGTTTCTGTCCATTTCGCTTTTTTCGGCTTCTTAACTGTACGTTTTACTTTGGCACATGTTTTATTGTACTGAATCTTTGCTTCTTATGAAATTGTCGTCTCAAGTGTTGTTCTTGCTTTGCTTCTTTCAGATATAGCAATTTGTATTTCTTTGTTCCAGAATGGTTTATATGGCTTCCGGCTGTCCCTTGGGATGGACTAAGATGCTGCATTCAAGACTGATTTTGTCAGTTCTTCACTGAAAGTTTCGACACAGTTGGTATCAATGTTTTCTAGGAGGCGGTCAGATGTTTCTTGTAACAGCCTCCAATTCGCTTTTTGACCTAGATCAAGAACCTTGAAAGGTGTTCCCTAATAATAGCATAATTACCATTTAATACAATACAAAACGCTGTCGTAACATGAAAGAAATGTATTTGAACGATTGGACTAATATTGTTTAAATTCACTCCGGCATTTAAAAAAAAGTAAAAAACCTAAATGCAATAGTTTCTGACTCACTATATATACTAACGGCATATACGAGGGGCGTTCAGAAAGTAATGCACCACATCGTTTTTCTCAGGAGCTGTTTATTAAAAAAGCATGAAATTTATACACAATATACATGGATATGTCATGTAAACATCGGTATTATTCAACATAATCCCCATCAACTTGTACGGCTTTATGCCAGCGCGAAACAAGTGCATGTATTCCTAGCCCGTACCAGATTTTGTCTTGATCATGTAGCCATTTCTTCGCTGCATGAATCACTCCTTCGTCATCTTCAAACCTTGTCCCACGGAGTGCATCTTTAAGTGGACCAAATAGATGAAAATCAGAGGGTGCCAAATCGGGACTATAAGGTGGATGGGGTAGTACAGTCCAACTCAATTTGGTGATTGCTTCCCGTGTTGCCAGACTTGTGTGAGGTCGCGCATTGTCGTGAAGGAGAAGCAGTTCTGCTGGATTCTTGTGCAGCCGAACTCTGCGAAAACGTTGATTGAGATTTTTCAATGTCTTAATGTAAGCTTGCGAATTGATTGTCTCTCCTCTTGGCATAACGTCCACAAGAATCACACCTTCAATGTCCAAAAAGACAGTGATCATGACCTTTCCAGCTGAAGGAATTGTCTTGAATTTCTTTCTTCGTGGTGATTGCGGATGATGCCACTCCATTGACTGTCTTTTTGTCTCAGGTTCAAAATGATGTGCCCAGGTTTCGTCACCTGTAACGATCTTAGCTAAAAAGTTCTCTCCATCAGCATTGAAACGTTCCAACAATTCAGAAGAAATTGCTTTCCTTTGCAATCGGTGGTCATTTGTGAGACTTCGAGGAACCCATCTTGCGCAAACCTTAGAAAATCCGAGAGTTGTTATAACTGCATTTGCACTACCAATGCTGACTGACAGCTGTAATTCCAATTGTTGAGTAGTGATTCGCCTATCAGTAAGAATGACGCCCTCAGCGCATTTCAACATTTCTGCGTTGGTGGCTGTGGCAGGACGTCCACAGCGCGGCCGATCAAGCAGATCCGTATCTCTACTTCCTGATTCTTTGATTCTCTGAACCCAGCGACTGACTGTACTCCTGTCGACTGCAAAACTTCCATACACATCACATACACGGGAGCCGCGCTGGTGTAATGGCTTCGGCGTTGTACTGGCGACCAGGTGTTCATGGTTCAAACCCGGGCGTCGGCGTTTGAAGAAATGTTTACGGCCGGAAATTTGACTGAATGGCCTGAACGGCTCCTGTGATAAACCCTCTGTGGATGGGAAGGAGCGAAGCTCCTGACCGGGTTGGAATGAAAGTCCTCAGGTTCCCCAGCCTCGCAATGACATTTCATTTGGCCGAAGGGCTGAAAGCCCAAGTGCCGCTGGTTAAGAAAAAAAAAAAAAAATCACATACACGCTTGTGAATGTTCACAACAGTTTCCTTCTCTGCAACGAGAAATTTTATCACAATTCGCTGCTTATAACGCAAGTTGCTGACACGCTCCATTTCAACGGTTTAGGGCAGCCGTATTGTTTGGCCGGTTGCGGTGCAATTTGGTGCACACAATTTGCACATGCCATATTTGAAGTGCGCAAAATTGCATGCTTCTATCTTCATTATTAGCTGAGAAAAACGATGTGGTGCATTACTGTCTGAACGCCCCTAGTAGATTATAAAATACAAGTTGACCGGGCGCTAAAGAGGAAACTAAAAATTGGTACCAGCAGCTCTAAAACACAACAGGTGATGTGGAACAGATGCTGGATACAATAGAAACTAAGAAATTCAGATTACGATAGTACAAGAGATTTTCTGTTCTGCAATTTCACGGTAAAAAGAAAAAGAAGGAACAAATATGTCCGGAAAAGAGAACTGGAGACACATGACTGACACGAAGTAATTAAAGTTCTATGTTCCAAAGTGACGACTGTCACAGAACGGAATATTCATTCGTACATACTTTCTGTCTATTCTAATGCTACAGTCCTCTACATTCAGTAATACCTAAATTCTCCGTTCATCAAGAGCGTTCCCCTAAGATAAACACCCACCTATTTGAAGCTTGACCGATCGTCGCATGTTTATCTTCCTAATTATGGAAAGTCTAAGCTCTGCGTGGCAACTACAATAATGTAAAACTGGCCGCGGGAAAGCGAGCCTAGAGTGTATGCAATAAACTCAGACATTAGTCTTCTTGTCTTTTTCTTCTTCTTCTTCTTCGTTCGCCCTGAAAAGGACGGTGGTTGCGTTGTGTCTGTTTACGCCTAAGCTGTGATATCTGCACCTTTCGGTCGACACATCCGACTTCTGCACGGCATTTTTTAGGACCGGTTTGCCTTCCCATTGCGATCCGTGATCGCTCAGCCAGCCTGCACTGCTGCAGACTGTTTCCAGGACCACCACGTGGAGGTGGAGCACGGTCTTCACCAGCTCTGGTTCGCTGATCCTGACGCAGGCAGTCAAGCTATGAGTCGCTGACTGCGGTCTCTATTGCTGCGTCTTCTGGTCCCAGACATTAGTCTAGCAGCATCGTTATCAGCAATTAAATTGTCTGACCCAGACATTCGTATTACGCAGTCGCTTCCGCTCAGGTGAAAAGAAGCAACGGACAAATATTGCCGGATTAGTGTAAGATGATAATTTAAATGATAACTAATATTTAATTTTGCGGGCATGACTTACAGAGAAAATGTTACCCCCAAATATGTCTCGATTACAACAAAAAATAAATGTTTCCGGCAAGGGTAACAATTAGCTACACTACCATATGTGACCATGTCAATAATTATAAAGACGGGTAGGTGGAGAACTGCTTCGCACGGGGTCACTGAAAGGAACCAATAGCAGAGATAGCCCCATGCTCCATAAGGAGCAGACAGAGGACGATAATATTAAAACGTATAGTTCAAATGTCAAACCTCTATTTCAGATTGATGTATATATGATTATGATTCATTTGCATTCTTACGCTCTCCGAACTCACATTTCATCTGACTCGAGCGTCTGAGATTCTATGCTCATCGGAATCGGGAACAATTTAGAGGAAGAGGAATTAGTGGAAGAAAGCTGAGGTTATGTGATGCTTACACCAGGAAACAAAATATTTTACGGGAAATTCGATTTTATACTTCTCTCAGTTCCTGGTACTAGTTACTGTTACACAGCTCTGGATACCACCTATAAGAGACGGGTCTAGATGACACTTGAACCGGCGACATTTGTGCAATGCAACGAACTTGCTCCCAAAAACCGTTCGATTTTTAAAAAGCGAAGAAACAGTCAGGAAATCACTGTGAACTAGCATCAACTACACCAGACGACAGCAACAACCCTTCGGCGCAACTGAACACTTAATCGAAACAGATACTGGACTCCACCAACATTATTCTACCAAATGTCAATTCATACTATGATGAAAAATACATTTTCTAAAAGAAGATAACACCACATTAACCGTTTTCTAATGACATCGATTTTCATTTTTATCCTTGTTGTTTAAATCTCTCACAATAAATAACACGGCGTGTATATATATATATATATATATATATATATATATATATATATATTCTTCGTTAGAAATAATAACTTGGTTGATTAAAGTTGATGTATGCACCCGTATAACTCACTTTTCTTTAAATAATACTTATACACAGAGCTTGAAAACCACTTCAATACTATGCTGAATTACCTGCGGCTGGGAGCTCAATAAATACGAGTCAAATATATATCTCACAGAAGTGGGCGAGGATACAAAGTTTACAACAAAATTAGTAAGCGCAGATGTTGTAATTACCATCCTAGAAATACCTGTGAGACTTCCTAAAATAGGAGCATAATCCTCCTATTTACATCACTGCCAAGAGTAATCTTGATCGAAGCTTATTACTTTTACAAATTTCATCATTTTACTCCACTGTCGGGCCACTAGTGTATCACTACGGCAGATCAAGGGAAATAATCCGTGATAACGTCATAAATACAAAGCGTGGCATAAGGCTAATCTTTTCAGAAAATTCGTGATCGCCCACGCTTGCCAGCATGGTGTTAAAGAAGGAAATGACACATTGTGAGACAGTCATACGAATGCACAAAAAGATAATCTCCGGGAGACACAAACATCAAAGTCATGAGACACCAGAGGTTTAAAAGAAAGAACAAACAGGTTGCTCACGGACTCATCGAAAAGCAATACAATGGACTGGACAAAATTAGTAGATCCTTGTGGACAGCCAGTGACACATGTTGTGCACAATGAATAAAATCATTCATACAAAGTCACACTGAAAAAGGTCGTTGTATTTAAGAAGAAGAAACAGACAACATTAATGACGATAATGAAACTTACAGGGAAGACTAGTTATCAAAAACATCATCACAGAAATGTTATACTAAGGTCTCCAGAAGGAAAGTGAAAGAGAGGTCGACCAAAAATAACTTGGTGGAGAGTTGTAGAAGCCAAAGTGAAAAGCATGAACCATAACTGAGGCACCGTGAGATGGTCACGGACAGAGCTAAGGGAAAAGTTTGGTCTTCCTTACAAGACGCCACTAGGCGTGATGGTCACTGATTGCTTTGTCAGTCAGCGAGTAAGGACCCATGACAAAAATGGTACACTATAAAACTTATGGGTGATTGAAAAGTCACTTCCTGTATTTAAACTGTTATTTCTTCACTTCTATTAAATGAAATAAACGTTAAAATAAAGAGAATAATGTGCCATTGTGTTACATAAAATGATGTGTCACATTAATATAAGAGCTAAGCATGAGATCCAGTTTGTTTGGCACATGGCTTCATAGTGGGCAGCCATTTTGTGGCCCTCTTGTAATGTCAATTTACTGGCCATTCAAAATTTTATTTTATTTTATTTTGCTTCTGGAAATAAAACCAAAAATAAATTAAAAAATAAAACTTACAGTGACATGACAGTTACCACTAAACGTTTTTGTCAAGTATATCCAATGGAAAGAAGGGACGCTATAAAAGTTTACAAATAGGAAGTGACTTAAATCCCTTTGTAGACAGTCAACAACAACAAAAAAAAGCAAGCAGACTTACTAACAAATGAACGCACGCCGACGATGGTAGAAAAATTCCGATTCCAAAACAAAAGTTCCTGGCAAGGTCAAACAGAATTACTGGATTACCAAGCCAGTAAATCACTCAATCTTACAAACATCTTTGTACTAGAACGTTCGTTCCTATTCAAGGCGGAATCAAAACTCAGACCAACATAGATAACTAGATGTACGCTAGACAGCCCACCACTTTAACATGAAGACTTGTTACATGCATGCATGATATACAGGCGGTCTGCTGCACGTTTGGGTGGAATCCTCGTGAATAGAACATAATTCTGAGAAAACTCTGTGCACGGATTGATTCGTTCTGGTGGATTTTTTTCCTGTTTTTTTAATAAGTTTTTTATAAATGACGAACTTTTGCATATATTCTTTTTCTTTTTCTTCCTCGTTCGTCCTAAAAAGGACGTTGGTTGCGTTGTGTTGCCGTGTACAGCGAAGCTGCGATATTTGCGCTTTTCAGCCCGACACATCCGACTTCCGCACGGCATTTTTTGGGACCGGGTTTGCCTTCCCTCTTCGATCCCTACTCTCTCGGCCAGACTACAGTGATGCAGCCTGTTTCCAGGACCACCACTTGGAGGTGGAGTCGGGTCTTGATCAGCTCTGGTTCACTGCCCCTGATGCAAGCAGTCAAGCTAGGAGTCGCTGACTGCATTCATCTCTTTAGCTGCGTCTTCGGTCCCTTGCATCTATTCACGCGGCAGACTTAACTAGCCGATTCAACCTTTTTGTCTGTATGTAATTCTTTCTTGTTTTCTTAAGCGTTATATTGCAGTATGTCTTATTTACTTTCATTCTCCATTATTTACATCATATATTTCTTTCTCTCTGAGCCTTTCTTTCTTTGTATTTGTCGTTCTTACTATCTTTTACTAGCATTCTTTCTTTCTCTCTTGCTTCTTTGAATTTTTTTCTATTTTTCTAAGATTTTTTGAAACGCCTAGAATCCCTACATAAAGGGGCGCTACGATTTGTTTGTCAGAATGATAACATTCCCAGCGCTCAGCTATTTTCACAGCTGAATGTTCTTCCTCTTAAAAAATTCTTCTTCTTCCAAGATCTCCTGTTTTTGCATCAAATTTTACACGGCAGAACGCCTTCATACTTGCAAATGTTCTTTCGCTTTTAATACTGCTCATATTTTTATACGTGGCGACCTACTTTTGGACCTTGCAAAACCTCGAACTGACCTCTTCCGAAGTTGTTTTAGTTATGCAGGTGGTTTAGCATGGAATTCCCTACCCAAGTCTGTCAAAACTTATAATTACATCTCATTCAAAAGACATCTGCATTCACATGTCATGAAATCTTGTACACACATTTAACGACCATTCTTGTGAGCCGCGCTGGTGTAATGGCTACGACGTTGTACTGGCGACCAGGTTTTCATGGTTCAAACCCGGGCGTCAGCGTTTGAAGGAATGTTTACGACCGGAAATTTGACTGAATAACCTGAACGGCTCCTGCACATAAATCCCGTGTGGATGGGAAGGAGCGAAGCTCCTGACCGGGTTGGAAGGAAAGTCCACTGACCCCCCAGCCTCGCAATGACATGTCATTGGGCCAAAAGCGCTGGAAAGCTCGAGTGCCGCTGGTTAGAAAGAAAAAAAAACGACCATTCTGTTTCAGTGAGCATTTAACTGTCATTGTAATTTTTTCACTTTTCAATTGAATTTGTAATATTAAGTAGCTTTACTGCTCTCTCTCTCTCTCTCTCTCTCTCTCTCTCTCTCTCTCTCTCTCTCTCTCTCTCTCTCTCTCTCTCTCTCTCTCTCTCTCTCCCTCTCTCTATGTGCGTGAATGACAATGAGTAAATGTACTTGTGTATGCTCAGTTTCTGATTGTGATGATAATATTAATTAATCCTGTCTTTTAATTTGAATTTGTAAAAAGCTGAAAATTGTATTGTAGGGCAGAAATGTAAAAAGGCAATTATGCCTATTTCTTTACCCTGATGAAATAAAGACTTCGTTCGTTCGTTCGTTCGTGTTTCTTTTGACTCACCTACGATTGTATATCATCGACATTATTTCTTTCTTTGTTTTTCTTTCTTTCTTTGTCTGTTTTCCTTCCATTCTTTTTCTTACATCAATATTTAAAATGCATGTGAGAATAAATTATGTGTAGAAGATGCGAGAAAGGAAGGGCAGAATGTCAAACGTGCCTGCCTGCCCAATTCTAAACCCTTTGAAAATAAGGTTCGTTCTTTCACTGTTTTTCTTTATGTTTTTTTCTGTCTATCTCTGTGTCTAACTGTCTATCTCTGTGTCTAACTGTCCATCTCTGTGTCTAACTGTCTATCTCTGCGTCTGTTTATCTCTGTGTCTGTCTATCTTTGTGTCTAACTGTCTATCTCTGTGTCTAACTGTCTATCTCTGTGTCTAACTGTCTATCTCTGTGTCTAACTGTCTATCTTTGTGTCTAATTGTCTATCTCTGTGTCTAACTGTCTATCTCTGTGTCTAACTGTCTATCTCTGTGTCTATCTCTGCGTCTAACTGTCTATCGCTGTGTCTATCTCTGTGTCTAACTGTCTATCTTTGTGTCTAACTGTCTATCTCTGTGTCTATCTCTGTGTCTAACTGTATGTCTTTGTGTCTAACTGTCTATCTCTGTGTCTATCTCTGTGTCTAACTGTCTATCTCTGTGTCTAACTGTCTATCTCTGTGTCTAACTGTCTATCTTTGTGTCTAACTGTCTATCTCTGTCTAACTATATCTGTGTCTAACTGTCTATCTCTGTGTCTAACTGTCTATATCTGTGTCTAACTGTCTATCTTTGTGTCTAACTGTATATCACTGTGTCTGTCTATCTCTGTGTCTAACTGTCTATCTCTGTGTCTAACTGTCTATCTCTGTGTCTAACTGTCTAACTCTGTGTCTAACTGTCTATCTCTGTATCTAACTGTCTATCTCTGTGTCTAACTGTCTATCTCTGTGTCTAACTGTCTATCTCTGTGTCTAACTGTCTGTCTCTGTGTCTAACTGTCTATCTTTGTGTCTAACTGTCTATCTCTGTGTCTGTCTATCTCTATGTCTAACTGTCTATCTCTGTGTCTAACTGTCTATCTCTGTATCTAACTGTCTATCTCTGTGTCTGTCTATCTCTGTGTCTAACTGTCTATCTCTGTGTCTATCTATCTCTGTGTCTAACTGTCTATCTCTGTGTCTAACTGTCTATCTCTGTGTCTAACTATCTATCTCTGTGTCTAACTGTCTATCTCTGTGTCTAACTATCTATCTCTGTGTCTAACTGTCTATCTCTGTGTCTAACTATCTATCTCTGTGTCTAACTGTCTATCTCTGTGTCTAACTGTCTATCTCTGTGTCTAACTGTCTATCTCCGTGTCTAACTATCTATCACTGTGTCTAACTATCTATCTCTGTGTCTAACTGTCTATCTCTGTGTCTATCTGTCTATCTCTGTGCCTAACTGTCTATCTCTGTGTCTAACTGTCTATCTCTGTGTCTAACTATCTATCTCTGTGTCTAACTGTCTATCTCTGTGTCTAACTGTCTATCTCTGTGTCTAACTGTCTATCTCTGTGTCTATCTCTGTGTCTAACTGTCTATCTTTGTGTCTAACTGTCTATCTCTGTGTCTATCTCTGTGTCTAACTGTCTATCTGTGTCTAACTGTCTATCTTTGTGTCTAACTGTCTATCTCTGTGTCTATCTCTGTGTCTAACTGTCTATCTCTGTGTCTAACTGTCTATCTCTGTGTCTAACTGTCTATCTTTGTGTCTAACTGTCTATCTCTGTGTCTAACTAGCTCTGTGTCTAACTGTCTATCTCTGTGTCTAACTGTCTATATCTGTGTCTAACTGTCTATCTTTGTGTCTAACTGTATATCTCTGTGTCTGTCTATCTCTGTGTCTAACTGTCTATCTCTGTGTCTAACTGTCTATCTCTGTGTCTAACTGTCTATCTCTGTGTCTAACTGTCTGTCTCTGTGTCTAACTGTCTATCTATGTGTCTAACTGTCTATATCTGTGTCTGCCTATCTCTGTGTCTAACTGTCTATCTCTGTATCTAACTGTCTATCTCTGTGTCTAACTATCTATCTCTGTGTCTAACTATCTATCTCTGTGTCTAACTGTCTATCTCTGTGTCTAACTATCTATCTCTGTGTCTAACTGTCTATCTCTGTTTCTAACTATCTATCTCTGTGTCTAACTGTCTATCTTTGTGTCTAATTGTCTATCTCTGTGTCTGTCTATCTCTGTGTCTAACTATCTATCTCTGTGTCTAACTGTCTATCTCTGTGTCTAACTGTCTATCTCTGTGTCTAACTATCTATCTCTGTGTCTAGCTATCTATCTCTGTGTCTAACTGTCTATCTCTGTGTCTAACTGTCTATCTCTGTGTCTAACTGTCTATCTCTGTGTCTAACTGTCTATCTTTCCTTTAAGCATTGTTTTCCACTCTAAACTATTTACGTTAATTATGCATCTTTGGCTGAAGTGCGCCGCTCCGTGAGGTGAGGCCTGGGTCAAATGGCCCTGTTGCACCCCAAGCCCCCCCCCCCCTCCCCGGTTGTAGTGCCTGGCTATAATTACAGCAACTGTTTCATCACTACCATCATCACTACCATCATCACTACCATCATCACAGTCTCATTTACTTTTTCTTCTTCAGCGACTTACTTTATGACTGTTCATCCATTCGTCCATCACACTTCATCTCCCCAAGGAGCATAGGCGTTCAACAAACAAATACCAAATCTTCCTGTCACGTGCCATCAGCTCGAGATCTTTCTATGTCGTCTTCATCTTCTGTATGCCAGTCTCCAGCTCTCTTCTCCATGTTTTTCTTGATCTACCTCTTCCTCTCTTACTCCAGGGATTCCAGAATCAGGACTGCCTGGTCAAGCTATCAACAAATTTCCTTAGTGTGTGTCCTATCCATCTCCAACGTCTTCTTCTACTGCCACTTGTCTGGTTCTTGTCATACTATTTCAATTATTGTGTTTTAAGCAAGCATCCATTGATGACAGTGTATAGCTTTTTTGGTTATTGTTATTGTTATTCTCCATATTTGACAGCCATACAATAGGACAGACTTGACATATGAACAGAAGATTCTTATTTTTGTGTTACACTTGATTGTATTTTTATCTCCATATATTTCCCTATGCAATGAAAGCTCCTCTACCCTTTTGAATTCTTGTTTTGATTTCATTGTCTGCCACTCTAACAGTGTCTATATTGTTGCAAATATTTAACTTTTATAACAGCATAATGCGGGCACAGGAGCAGGATTCGTAGTATAGTGAAGTCTCCAACACTTCACAACCCTACGGCAGTATCTGCTTTAAGATTACCTTTAACTTAATGAGAAGACAGATGCCCATGTTGTTATACTCTATTTTGCATGTTATCTACGCCATCTTTACAGTTCGTATAGCTACCTCATGCATCGTCGAGTGGTAGAGTGGTTACAGCGCTTGCATCTCAAGGCAAAGTTACCAAGTTCAAAATCAGGTAACATCAAGCTCCATTCTACCCAGCTATAAATGACTGTGCTCCTGAGTTACGGAAGGCAAAGGCAGTGTGGACGGGAACCGGTATTCCGTCTGCTAAAGCTAAGACATCTTCTTCTTCTTGGATACTTAGCCCCTGACTGACAAAGCTGTCAGTGGCCATCACGCCTAGTGGTGTCTTGTAGGGCAGTAACAAACTGTCCTCATTTTTCTCGGTCGGTGGCCATCTTTCGTGCCGTGCGCAAGCTCTGGTTCATGCAGTGCATCTCAGCTTCAACTGTTCTCCGCCAGGTTGTCTTTGGTCTGCCTCTCTTTCGCCGCTCTTTTGGTGACCATAGCATAGCAGTTCTGGTGATGGTGTCAGGGTCCCTTCTGAGGACAAGGTCAACCCACTTCCAGCGTCTGCCTGCAATGATGGTGTGCATGCCTTTTTGACTGCACCGAAAGCTAAGACACAGTATAGTGAAATCTCTAACACTTTGCTCCCCAACTGGAATATTTACTATGGGGCTCCATATAGCCAGCTAGCTGTCCTTTTCAGAACCAATCATTTTCCAGTGCTAACATCAATTCTAGCAACAACAACAAAAAAACGATTGTGATAACAGTCTAACATTTAAAATGGGGTAAAAATTGAAACGTTACATCATAATCAAAACCTAAAGTGCCCACCTCGGGTCAGACTGAACAAAATAAATAAAAAAATTTAAGAGACCCCAAAAGGACAACAGACGATGATCTGGGTGGATCCAAAAAGTAGTGGTACATCAAGGCCAAAGATAGGACAATAAAAACCTCGTCGCGAGAAGCTAAGTGTAACAAAAGGAAGCAGGAAAATTCAGCAATTTCCATTCGACCAGCTGTACACAGCCGTGTTACTAAGAAACAAGGGGGGAATCCAACGAGGTCAGGTGAAAGTTACAGCGCCAACAGCCAAACGCAGAATTAAATTTACAGCCTCTAGAACCAGGCAACTTTCAGTGTGATGCTGTCACGTGACCTCTGGGAGAAATTTGGGACGTTCAATGGCCTTTCCTCAGCAATAAACAGAGAAACATGGGGTTTTATGTGATCCAAAAACCGCAACCTCAGATTTCCGAACGCTAATCTTGAGTTTAAATAGGGAATATGGGATTAAAGGAGTTTGAAATTAGTGTTTTACTGAGCCCAGTGCGAACAGAATACTCTGTCTTCTACAACAGCTAAGCCGAATGCCTTAGGCCAGCGTTTCTCAAACTTTTGGATATCAGGACCCCTTTACACTCTTAAAAATTATTGAAAACCCCAAAGAGCTTTTGTTTATGTGGGTTATACCGTGAGAGAATAAGAGTGGAAAAGGCAAATAATGTCTTAGATGATTGATAAGGTTGGATAAAGTTGGTTTTTTTAATCCCAGTTAATGATATCCACCAAAAGATAGATATAAGTGGATGGAAGCAGACATCATCATCATCATCAGTTGATAAGATCTCTATGGTGTTGTTTGCTCCACTGTAGTGTATGGAATGTCAACTTGACCTACGCAGTGGTGTGTAGACATGGATTGAGTGTATAATGTGCGAATGTTAATAAGGGTTCGTGGTGTTGACAAATGTTCTTTTCTCACACTCATGTATGACTGGAAGTCATCGACACCAACGACTGTGTACCTTTTCTAAAGTTTAATTGGACGTACACACTCGACAGCACAGATAGTGACAAATCACAGGTTGGCATAATACATCATGGTACAGTGGATAACTGGTCTTGCAATGTTATGTTACATGGGCACTCATGTGGAATAATAGTATCAAGGACTGTCAGTAGCCAAGCCCTCAGTATCGCCCATACATATATATCATCTGACTTCACTGACTGAGCACGTCAGCTTATAAACAATATTTCAGATGGCTTCTAAACCTAATCTCGTCTAGCGACGATTCTTCAACATAATGTTCAGCACATATTTTTCCATATAATAATATTGAACCGCTAATAACGGGTTCTCATGTGTAGCAGTGATCTCTGGACTAAACAAGCGATAATACGGGCATCCCTTTTCTCTTCTTGAAAGTCACTACATGTTTTGGTTCCAAGATGGCTTCACTCGTGAGCTGTCACTCACGTTTGGATACAGATAATGAATCTGTCCTAAAGTTAGTCATTCATAAAACATTTCATTGCTCTGTAGATTTGATCATGAACAATTGACTGCAATCTACAGGATATAGTGCTGCTAGGAATCGAAGTCGTTTTCATCGAGTCAAATATATTCTCTTAGACATTCAAATCGTAACTATCGAAAATGGTGGCTTCGATCGAGAGTTCATAAGAGTATCTTTGATTACCTTGGTATAGGAAATATGAAACTGCCATTCCTTGGCAATACGAATAAACACTGGGGTAAAGCATACACGATAGGTTTAGACGACTATCACTTTCCCCACCAATACTGAGATCACTTTTTCCCGGCGACAGGCCGACATAGAAAACACAGTCCCTATCGGGACGAAGCCAAATCACACCACACTCCAGCGACACATCCGCCGAATAGCCTTTGACCTCTCTAGAGACAACAGAACATATAGTTCGACTTAGATATGTAAAGATATACAGATATAAGACAGACTCGTCCTACTCAGACAAACAATACACATAAATTCAGGCCATAGATATTCTGAAGCAAGAACAATCTATTATTACCCAAACGAAGACCAAATCGCAGAAAACTGGACTCACCCGCGGAGTTCGATCGAAAAGACGGCACAACTTTCAAGGGAAGTAACTCAATAATGACTTTCCCTTAAGCACTAAAAAATTACCTATGTATAATATTGTAAGATATCCAAGACTGCACGTAACAATGATTATGAAAATAGTTTTGACCTTGCGGACCCCCTGAAAGGGTTTCAGGGAACCCCATTTGTCCGCGAACCACACTTTGAGAACTGTTACCTTAGGCGAACCCGTCTCTCTACTCATGTCTGTTGTTTTTCTGTTGTTTAGTTGTTGCCGTCATTTTTGACGGTGGAAAAAACGCCAATCTAATGTATGTTTGGTTTAACGTGATCAAAGAGAGATAACTGTTTATTGTCTTTCTGTGACAGGTTTGACTGGTGATTATCTTCTCCTGTCGTATGTTGTCCTGTCTCAGGCAATGTCTTATAGTTGACATGTCTTAAGGCTATTTATAGGATCATTTACGGAGTATCTTTATCACCCGCTTGGGCGGAAACGCCTGGTCTGGGTTTGCCTCGATCTGGTCCATGCTCTTTGGGCATGCGCGGGGTCTTGGCGGAAAAAGCCGGGAGACTGATTCAGAGAGTGTGTACCTAAGGCTTAGAACGGATGTGCCGATCCGTCGATTCCTCTCTGCCAAGTTTTCGATAGGGATTGGAAATTCTGGGAATGACTGTTTGTCATTCTTCCGTCCCTGAGTGTTTCTTTATGCCAGTATTGGCTGTGTTGTGTTACCTTAGAGTGTAAGGATTCTTTAAGAAGGTAACTGAAACATTATTCGATCTTTTCGTCTCGTTTAGATCTTACAGGTACATTTATCGCTGATGGCGACATAGTGAGCGAAGCTCACAAGGAGGTATTATACTGTACCCCAGTATTGCTTCATATTTGAAGGAATAGGTCGAAGTTGACCCATTACATACATAAGCCCAGGAATCATCTTTATGGATCCGCAATGCAGGCGGAATATGGTTTGGCAGAAAATATATTTAATCTCAGAAGTTTGTATAAACTGAGAGTGACCTGATTATCGAGGCCCGTGACCTGCGGCCTGATTTTGTCGTCATTATATTGGTCCGTATTTACGGCCAATTCTCTTCACCAGAATGAAGTATCTGGCATGTGAGGCCAGTCTGAAGTCTTTTGCTAATTGTAGGACAATGGCATTGACTTTGTTTAAATAACTGATATCGCCCGTACTAAGCAAGATATTTGCTAGGGCTTACCTGACGGGGCTCAGTCAGGGATTAGAGCTATTGCATAAACAGTAAACAGTGGTCAAGACATTGTTACATGTCTGGGATCTGTGATGCCTGAAGCTGACCTTTGTAACTACACACATTATGTACTCGATCTTATACTATTGACTGTTTCATCATCATCATCGTATTATCGTACGTCATGAATAAATATTGTAAACGTCAGCAGCATTCCCTACTTCACTGACTTCTACTTGTGGTTGTGTGAGTTAATGTGAAGACGTCCAAGAGCCTATACGGCCTTCGTGTTATCAGCACTGTTATCTACACACTTACACGATCAACCACATTGTAATACAAGTACTACATGTCTGAATCTACATGAATACTGACATGATGTATGTGTCTACTATACCCTGGCGGCACCTCACGCTAGTGACCTAGATTCTCGCTACAACTTGGTACTGTCCAGGACAACACGACACGCTCGAAGTACTAACATTCATAACACATCAAACAGTACGTTACATCTGGGCATTTGCACTGTAACAACCATTTACATCTCCGTACAAACCAACCTTCAACATCTAGTAAACACTCTCAACATCTGGTGGACCAGATTCGTGGGTGTTTTTTGTCAACGACACGGATTTTCCTGCCCACATCTGGATGTTTACATCCGGAAGACAAGATTGACGTTTAGTTGTCAGTTACACAGTAGGAAATAGGTCAACGTCTGCTGATCGACGTATACATTTATAGACGGTACAGAATTGCTACATGGACCACAGCTGCTACAGAATTGCTACATGGACCACAGCTGCTACAATAGTGTTACATAGACCACAGTTGCTGACGAAGTTGTTTAACACTGTGACAATCGTCGAAGGACATATGTGTCAAAGTTCACGTCACAAGTTTACGTGCAAGCTCGAATTGTAAACATAGAACAGTTCAACCTGTTGTTTACTACGACATTCTACAAACATTCTCAACTGAAGTCGAGTTTGGTTTGAAAGCTTCACTTTGGAGACTACTACACCCGTTGTCAAGTTAGGGTGACCTTCAACGGTGGAACGTCTACTAGTGTTTACGTGTACTGCAATGAGCTGCATCTTTGCGGTTGTAGAGGATTACGCTTAAAGATAAGTGGCCTGGTTTTACGTGTTAAACTTAGCCTTTATTTTGTGTGCAAATAAGCCTTCCTCGTTACACATTTATTATATGCATTCTATTATTTACTTGTTCTTTGTTTACTTGTTGAGTTAGTGTGTATTTTTTTTTTTTTCTGCGGGTTCAGGTTGGAGGGTCTTACAGTAAATATCCAACTCAACCGAGGGTACTGTAAGCGTTCTTTAGGAATTGTGCATATTTACCACAGTGGAAATTGCAAGCGACTTTTGTTGCTATTTATTTATTTTTTTCTTAGCTGTGACGAGATGTGTTAGTGTTGTTTTCGTTATTTTTCTCCGTACTTTAGAGTTTGATTCATTTTGTTTGTATTTGTCTGCCTTCTCTTTTCTATTGTTAATTTCTTTACACCCTTTTGTTTATACACTGTGTTGTCATTGTATTATTGTGAATTTTTCGCAGTTATCATTGTGATTTTTCACAACATTTGATTTAGTTAAGCTGTATTTTCTTTTGACCTCTGCGAATGTATTCGTTTGTTTAGATGCTTGTCTTTGTTTAGTTGTCGTGATATTGTTGATATATACAGTCTTCATGTATACTTGATCATGTATGTGTATTTATATGATGCAAATTATATACTGAGCTGATTACTGGTGACTTAATAAATAAGGTAATTGTACTTAGTCTTTATAAAAGACTCATCTCCCACTGAGATTGGGATAACTTGTGTTGCTATTTCAGATATATTGACAGCACATTTGTAGACAGAATGTCTACATTAGATTTCTTTATACAGCAAGGGTTGGTTCTTGGCAAGACTGATGAGAAATTGGAGGATTTCGCGCTTGCTCAATATGCCAAAGCATAAAAGGCTGAAGAGAAAAATATTCAAGCGCAGCTAGACAGAGAAACTGAAGATAAAAAGATTCTAGCGCAGCCAGACAGAGAATTTTAAGAGAAAAAGTATCTAAGAGAAGCTGAAGAAAGGAATATTCAGCTTAGAAAAAGAGAATTTGAAGAGCAAAAAAGCATCAAAGAGAAGCTGAAGAGAGAAAGATTCAGCAAGAGAGAGAATTTGAAGAGAAAAAACTGCAAGCTGAAGACAGGAAAATTCAGCAAGACAGAGAATTTGAGGACAGAAAGTCACAAAGAGAACATAAAGAAAAACTCTTGGCTTTGGAGATAGAGAAGTTGAAAGTGATTAATATAGGGAGTTCTCAAGCGACTTCTTCGAGCACAAAAAGTCATGATTATAAGTTCAAACTTCCTCATTTTAACCCTACGAAAGATGACATAACGTTCTATCTAGATAGACTAGAACTTAATTGTGTAACATATAAAGTAGATAAGGCACAATATGTTAGACAACTGTTGAATTCACTTACAGGTGAACCATTAAATATTATAATGGCAATAGAAGAACATGATAGGACAAACTATGAAGTTGTCAGAGCAGCCTTATTGAAAAGATATCAGCTTAAAGAAGATGATTACCGTCTTCGTTTTAAGACTATGTTACCAGAATCTCGTGTAGAGTTCTCAGACTTTATAGGAAAGATACGCCTTACTTTCACTAGATGGATAGAGTTGTCTAAGACTGAACATACTTATGAGGCACTTATGGACTTGTTGCTTAGAGACAAAGTAATGTCATCGGTTAATGAGTCTTTTCTTGCCTTTATACACGAACGTAAACCTAAGGACATAAAAGAAATGGAACAATATTGTTGCCAATATGTCACTGCTCATCCACAACAAACGATTAGCAATAGCAAGATTAAAGAAGGTTTACCCGTGGCTTCTGTGACTCCATACAATTCTAACTTCGGAGGTAAAGTTAAAGGTACTCAGCGCAACTTCGATAAGAAAAGTAAGCGTAACTTTGGACAGGATCAAACTGATTCATGCCAAAGAGGCTCGTCTTCTAGGAATTGGAGGCAATCTGATAGCCCTCATAATTATGGTTCCAACAAATTTGGTAACTTTAAAAGGGGTAGCCACAATAAAAACTATCCTCGCCATAATTATTTAGGAAGACAGCAGTATCAGTCTGATAGATATTTTCATCAAGGTGTAAATCACAATCACAATTGTGAAAACTGCGGTTCAAACCAAAATAATAATAGCAATAGGGGTAATTACCATAATTCCAAAGGAAATAGTAATCGAGGTAGATGACAGCATAATAATAACAGATCATGTCATCATACTAACTGTGCTGAACAAGAGTCACAAGGAGTTAGTAATGAACAAAACAATAGTAAACCTAGCGCTAGTGCTAGTTCTTGTTCTGCCTTTGATTATGGGAGAGCATCTCAATGCACTCAGTGCATCACTTTATTTGAACCTACTACTATATCCACCTTGAGTTGCGGTCATCCTCTGCCCGCTCTTCCTGCCGCAGCGGCGCATGACGGGAGAGGATCTCTTATTCTACATAGGGGTCTAATGAATGATGATCCAGTCTCAGTCCTCTTTGATTCTGGGTGTACCACTATTGGGGTTAGACAATCTCTTGTAGATCCTGCATGTGCTACTGGAAGAGTGATCAAATGTGTAACATTTAGTGGCACAGTGGAAAAATATTCTACCGCTATCATCCGTATAGCTACTCCCTTCTTTACGGGAGAGGTCCAAGCATGTCTGCTTCCGAATCCTATTGCGGATCTTATCGTCGGGCGTATACATGGCATTAAAGAGTGCACCCCGCAGCAGATTATTGCTTGGGAAGAACATAACTTAGAAGCTGCTAATGCAGTTATCACGAGAGCTCAGGCTCAGAATATGCCTCAGACTACATCGACCGAAGGTGTTGAGGTACGTGATCAAGATGATCATGATGTGATTTCACGTGACTCTTTTATCAAAAGTCAACAGGAAGACATTTCATTAAAAAAATTCTTCGTTCTGGCAAAAAAAAGGTGACCCAAATAAGAACACAGATCACAAATCTTGGATCACTATGAAGAATGGCGTACTTGTGCGTATGGTACAGCACTCAGACATGTCTATACATTCACAAATTCTTGTTCCGAAAGACATGAGAGTTAGAATACTGCAACATGCTCACGACTCCCAATGCGCTGGTCATATGGGATTTTCACGTACGAAATCGAGAGTTCTTGCGGCTTTCTTTTGGCCATTCGTCAACAGAGACATACGTCTTTATTGTCGCTCGTGTAGAGTATGTCAAGAAGTAAAATCGAAAGGTCCTCGCCATGCAGCACCTATCCAGGCTGCGGACATTCCTATGCGTCCATTTCAGAAAATGGCGATAGATATCATTGGTCCTTTCAAAATAAAATCAGCCAGAGGACATCAATTTATTCTTACATGTGTTGACATGTGTACTCGATGGCCAGAGGCCTTACCTCTGAAGAGCATTTCGACTGCCGATATTGCAGACGCTCTTTGGCTGATATTTTCGCGGTTGGGATTCCCTAGGGAAATCTTGTCAGACCATGGCACCCAACTGATATCTGAGACAATGTCGCAAGTGATGTCTACTCTTAATATCAAGAGATCACTAAGTAGTATTTATCATCCTATGTCTAATGGACTAGTCGAACGTCTCAATAGAACTCTCAAAAATTTACTTGCGAAAATAACTGAGGATCATCCTCAGGATTGGGACAGAGTCTTACCCGCTGCTCTCTTTGCTTATAGAGAGGTTCCTAATGAACATACCGAGTTTTCTCCTTTCGATCTCGTCTTTTGCGCGCGTCCGCGCGGCCCAATGTCCTTGCTTCACGATCTGATAGCTGCCGATGATATTAGTGATGACACACAATCTTCTTATGAGTATGTCATTGCTCTCAGGCAGAAAATCATTGAAGCTTGCAAATTAGCAACTTCCGCATCTGAATTTGCCAAAGCAAAGGCAAGACAGTTTGCAAATAAAAATAGATGCCTACGTCAACTTTGTCCTGGAGACAAAGCATTTGTGTTACTTCCTTCCAGCGAAAATAGACTTCTTATTGGTTGGAAATGTCCTTTTGAGATTGTATCTAAAATTTCTGATGTCGACTATGTCGTCGATATTGACGGAAAGCATAAAACATTTCACATAAATATGCTTACAGAATTTTATGAACGTCCAGAGTACTTACAACCTATCTTTCAAGCGACGGACGATGCTACGGTCGCTCGTGGCCATTACTCATCGCTGTCTGTCATACAGGATGAGGAATCTACTTTCTCTGATGTTAATCTTCCTCTTCCGATGATTCCACTTCATTCTA
Source organism: Oreohelix idahoensis (assembly GCA_024509875.1). Lineage (NCBI taxonomy): Eukaryota > Metazoa > Mollusca > Gastropoda > Stylommatophora > Oreohelicidae > Oreohelix > Oreohelix idahoensis. Next base: position 24,408 of record JAMPIV010012734.1, read on the forward strand.
CAGAATCATGGAAGGATGTTGCAATTTCACCTAATTTATCAACTAGGGAACAGTCACAAATCTCTTCCATGTTACAAGCATTTCAAGATGTTCTCACGGACATTCCTGGACTCACTACAGTCATTGAACATGACATTGTATTGACTGACCATACTCCTATCAAGGTCAGACCTTACCCTATTCCTATCCACTTCCAAACTCAAGTCGAGAAAAAGTTGGATCAAATGATAAAGTTAGGAATAATTGAACCATCCAATTCGGCATACTCGTCGTCTATGGTTATTGTCCGAAAGAAAGACAATAACATACGCATTTGCGTCGATTACCGTAAACTAAATCAAGTAACGAAGTTCGATGCAGAACCTATGCCTCTGTTGGATGAGTTACTTACTAGACTTTCCAATTCTCGTTTCTTTACAAAGCTGGACTTGTCTAAAGGATACCGGCAAGTTCCTCTAACCGAACGAGCCAAACCTTTCACTGCTTTCTCAACACCTAGGGGTTTGTTCCAATGGAACTTTATGCCTTTTGGCCTTATGAATGCCCCAGCTACATTCGTACGCATGATGCGTCGAATACTGGCATATCGGTCTGATGTGATTGCATACTTGGACGATATCTGTCTTTTTAGCGATTCTTGGGAAGATCACTATCTGGGATTAGATGAACTGTTGTCTACTCTACGTGAGCATAATTTGACAGCTAAACCCTCTAAAGGTTATGTTGGGTTTAGTGAGATTTCTTTTCTTGGTCATCGTGTTGGTCATGGTCTCTTGAAGACAGAAGACCACAACACTTCTAAGATACTGAACATCACTATTCCTAAGACTAAAAAACAGATCCGTAGTCTCTTGGGCCTAATACAGTTCTACGGAAGATTCATTCCGAATCTTTCCTCTATTACGGCACCACTCTCAACCCTATTGAAGAAAGGGTCTCCTAATATGGTGCGTTGGTCCCAAGAATTCCAATCTTCATTGGATCAGATTAAATCATTATTTTCGTCTCCTATTTTAAGACTACCTACAGCCGATAGGACGTTTGTCCTTCGTAGTGACGCCTCAGCAATAGGGATCGGGGCGGCACTGATGCAAGAGTATTTTGAGACTCTGCATCCTGTAATGTATGTCTCGAGAAAACTGAATGCGGAAGAAAGGAATTATTCTGTTCTAGACCGAGAATTGCTAGCTATGGTCTGGGCAATTCTTAAACTCCAAAGATTCCTTCTCGGCGCGCATTTTGTAGTAGAAACCGACCAAAAAGCTCTCACAGCTATGCAGAATAAGGATTTGAAGAGTTCGAGATCCACTCGATATGCTATTGCTCTTCAACCTTTTCATTTCACGGTACGAGCTATCCGTGGTTCGGATAATGTGATGGCAGACGTATTGTCTCGATGCCCACATGAAGCTACTTAGCTCTTTTGTCTAGATCTACTGTTACATATCTAAAGTTATGATCTATTCTTACAATAACATGCTTCTGTAACACTTATTGTCACTTTGTTTAAACTCATGGTTGTATTGATTACTTGCTTTCTCTGTTATCGTCTTCGGTAAAACAGAGGAAGGCTTTGTTTCATATGAAATAAAGGTCAAAAAATTAATGCGGCCACATTTATAGTGACTATGATACATTATAACATTTTAAGAAGTGTACTATTTGTATTGTTCTCAGCAAACCGGTGGGATATGTTGGAACGCTGTAGAACTACGATGACTTCTATAGACGTCCTGATGTTCCTTGAGGATCTTGCTTACGAGACATCGCCGGAATAGAGCATCGTCTTGTTCTTCTGACGTCATCAGATATTAGTTCTATACACACGTATAATTATACGTTTGTAAAAAGTATTTGGAAATGTTGTTTATGATTGACCATTTGAATTTATGGTTATATACGCATTATACATCGTGCGATTTCGATGTTGGTGTAATCTCTAAATGGAAATTGTCATTCACCATTTATACACATATTGATATGAACTTTTGTTGTAACATTACCTGCACTTTTGAGTTGGTTGGTAACACCTCCCCGGATATATTTACTTTGAGAAAATAGTTTCTCCTATCTAGTGAGTTTTTTTTCTTCTCACCAGACGCTCTACTGTGTTCTTATTTGGGTCACCTTTTTTTGCCAGAACGAAGAATTTTTTTAACGAAATGTCTTCCTGTTGACTTTTGATAAAAGAGTCACGTGAAATCACATCATGATCATCTTGATCACGTACCTCAACACCTTCGGTCGATGTAGTCTGAGGCATATTCTGAGCCTGAGCTCTCGTGATAACTGCATTAGCAGCTTCTAAGTTATGTTCTTCCCAAGCAATAATCTGCTGCGGGGTGCACTCTTTAATGCCGTGTATACGTCCGACGATAAGATCCGCAATAGGATTCGGAAGCAGACATGCTTGGACCTCTCCCGTAAAGAAGGGAGTAGCTATACGGATGATAGCGGTAGAATATTTTTCCACTGTGCCACCAAATGTTACACATTTGATCACTCTTCCAGTAGCACATGCAGGATCTACAAGAGATTGTCTAACCCCAATAGTGGTACATCCAGAATCAAAGAGGACTGAGACTGGATCACCATATAAAGAAACACACGCGCAAGTACATTTTAAACAGTAAATACAATCTTAATAGTGTCCGATGGCACCCCTATCCTGGCTGTCACCCGGGGCGGACCGCCCCCATCGCACCCCCATAGTACGCCTCTGGTGTGTTGTTTCTGTTACATGTCGAACCACCCCCAAGTTATTATTATGGATGATTTTGATCCATAATAATAAGTCTGAAATACTTTGAATTAAAATTTTGTCTTGAAGAAACAATCAAAAACTTACATTTTAAGGTTATTATTTAAGAAACATGATGAGTTAAATCCGTTTCCCAAACGAAACGACAGAAGAGTATCTTGATTGTCTGTTGATTTAATCTGCATTTCCGCATCTTCCTGTCTCCAGCTCATGTACTGTTTATAAATTGTGTTGTTGGCTTCTTTCCTCAATCAAACAGTTCATGCACTCCGTCATTTGCGAACTTTTCTATTTTCGGGAGAGTACATATAGGAGAAACAATACAATTTTTGTCCAACTTTCAACCACAGTTGCACACCTTAGGTGTGGTTGAAAGTTAATGTTCTCTCTCGAAAATAGAAAAGTGCGCAAATGACGGTGTGCATGATGTGACCGACCGACCGACCGACGTACTTACGGCGGGAATTGTGGTATTGGATTATTGTCTGCTTTACTGAATGTTTGTTTTGGATCTGTTTGTTTGTTGTTGGTATTGTTTTTTTTTTTTGCTCTTCTTGTTTTTCTTTTGCTTACTTTCATGTTTGTCAAATTAGGATTATATCAGAGCTGTGTGCTTTCTGTGCTTCTTTATGGTGTGGAATGCTGGAGAGTTATAGAGAAGGAAATGTCGAAAATGTCTTCTTTTCACACAACATGCCTAAGAAAAATTCACCGAATCTTTTGGCCGAATACCATCACCAACCACGATCTGCTTACTCGGAGCAAGCAAGAGGACATGCACACCATCGTAGCTGGCAGACGCTGGAGCTGGGTTGGCCATGTCCTCAGAAGAGACCCCGATGCCATCACAAGAACAGCTATGCTTTGGACCCCTGAAGGAAAACGAAAGAGAGGCCGACCAAAAACAACCTGGCGGAGGACTGTGGAGGCTGAGATGCAAAGAATGAACCAGAGTTGGGGCACTGTACGAAGGATGGCCACCGACTGAGCAACGTGGAATCAATTTGTTGTTGCCCTACAAAACGCCAATAGGCGTGATGGCCACTGACTGCTTTGACGGTCGGCGGCTAAGGATCAAAGAAGAAGAAGAATGTTTGTTTAAAAAAAAACATACTTAATTTTGATTAAGATTGGTTACTGTTCATGTATGCTGTTATATTACGTTTATAATGTTGCATGCCGTTAAATTAATGCTTAAAGTAACAAGTGGGAATGAAAGGATATAGAATGCAAAATAAGTGAGAGTGGAAGGGCAGAATGTTAGACGTGCCTGCGCGCCCAAGTCTTGACCCTTTGAAAATAAAGTTCGTTCTTTTTATCTGTCAAACTATCCAATAACTTTTCTTTTTATCGGTCAAACTATCTAGTGGTAATCTCTTTATCTGTCTATTTATCAAACTGTCCAGTAACTTTTCTCTTTATTGGTCAAACTATCCAGTAACTTCTCTCTTTATTGGTCAAACTATTCAGTAACCTCTCTTTTTATTGGTCAAACTATCCAGTAACTTCTCTCTTTATTGGTCAAACTATCCAGTAACTTCTCTCTTTATTGGTCAAACTATCCAGTAACTTCTCTCTTTATTGGTCAAACTATCCAGTAACTTCTCTCTTTATTGGTCAAACTATCCAGTAACTTCTCTCGTTATCGATAGAACTATCCAGTATCTTCTCACTTTATCGACCAAACCATCCAACTATATCCAATATACATTCAGACAGGACACTGGAAACAAATGTTATCTCGTCAGCAGCCGAGGAATGACTGACTGAGAGCGAGTCTAATCCGTGAATCAAAAGATTGTTGAAGAATGCACACTAAACAGCACGCCTTTTGTTATCAAGATCCGGCGCAGTTATGTTCCCGTTACATAATAATATAAAATGAGCCGAAGGGACTATTTACACGGAAACGTTCTGCATTAAAAACAGGATAGAAACTAATGAAATATCCGACAATATCAAGACTGATCAGCATTGCTATCAACAAGCCGGTCTACAAAACGTTCCAGAATTCATCTTCGAGTCACTACCTTTTTTCAACCGTATAATTTATCCCTGCCACTGGGGAGCCGCGCTGGTGTAATGGCTTCGGCGTTGTACTGGCGACCAGGTGTTCATGGTTCAAACCCGGGCGTCAGCGTTTGAAGAAATGTTTACGGCCGGAAATTTGACTGAATAGCCTGAACGGCTCCTGTGATAAACCCTCTGTGGATGGGAAGGAGCGAAGCTCCTGACCGGGTTGGAAGGAAAGTCCTCAGGTTTCCCAGCCTCGCAATGACATGTCATTGGGCCGAAGGGCTGAAAGCCCAAGTGCCGCTGGTTAAGGAAAAAAAAAAAAAAAATCCCTGCCACTGATAATACAATTATTCCAAGATTCATTTCTCCTTCATATATTCAATAAAATCACTCCAACCCCTAAATCCCAATAAAGATACTAATCTCATTCCAACCCCCAACCCCTTCATGACCCGGCCATGACCTCATTTCCAAATCCAGACCTAATCAAAGTCCCATTTACTGCATAGCAATGACCCGTGCTACGGAGTCTGTATCAGGATCTGTTCACACATTCACATCCGTGAGGTTAAGATATATTTGAGCGCAGTCGCGAGCGTTTCTCCCCGACTGTTGTACTAACTTTGTTAAGGATTTCTCAATGTCTCAATTTATCCATTTCCTTTAGCATCCATCATCTCTTACTCATCTCTCTTGTTCTATTCCCATTCATCGATTGACAAACACGCACACGTGCGCATACAATCAATTTTTTACCACTCAGCAAACACAAGTACACACATCATCAATTTACACCACCAATCAAACATAGGTTTTCCCCGTGTACTTCCGGGGGAAAAAAGGGGGGGGGGGTGGACTCGAGACACAGCAGGAATAAAACTACTGCTCCCTCATGTGTGTCGTACAAGGCTACCAATATGAGGTTGCGCATGAGGTTTGCAACCTCATATTATTAAACATATTGTGGCAGAAACCACCACTACACAAGCAAGTGAATGCTTCACGTAGCCATTGTGCAAGGGAACCAGATACAATGGTGGCTCCATGCTATGTAAAGTGCACAAAGGAAGGAGATGATGATATGATGATCATGATGATGATGATGATGATGAAGAAACACAAATTTAGTTGCCATGAATGTTGACCACCCATCAAACATCCGATTAGCTACCGGTGGTATCCAAAGAGACAAAGAAAGAATATGATTACTGCTGCCTGAAGCAAATCGTGAGAAGCGACTAATACGAGGCTCCATATGAGGCTGGCAATATCAGCATGTACAAAAGCTGCTACAAAAACCAACACTGTAAGAGTTTTGGTTCGGGCTTCCTCCACTGGTGGCTCCCTGGGTGTGACGATACGGTTGTGCGATCTCGTCCACTCCGGCAGGATTGCATTACATTCCCATGCGAGTGATATTTTCTTATTTTTCTCTCCCCTGTCATTATTATGTGGCATATTTTATGCATTATTAATGACTCTCTACGTTGGATCAGTAGAGTTAAGTCTCTAACAATTCACTCCTCGACTGTTTGTGTTAAGCCAGGTTTATTGACCCAGGTAGCGATAATATTTTATCACGTATTATCAGGCTGACCATCTTTTCAAAGCGACTGTGCCTGTTTATTCAAGCTTGCATTGTGCACGGTCTATGAATAGAACCCTATATTGTGTGGCTAATCTGGCGGGCGGAGATCCGTCTAGCAAACCGCAGGTGGTAATGCGTAATTTGTTTCCGCTTAGACCATCCCTGTGTGTAATTATCTCAGATAATCTGTCTGGAAACTCAAGATTTGTAGACGTTACTCCAGGAACACATGGTCACAATATGTTGAGAGGCAGATAGGTGCAGCCGGAAGTCTGACGCAACGATATGACATCTCTGTAAGAGGTCACGCGTGGAAATTAAATTTAATATTGTGACACACGTGAGGGTATTTTTTCGAATTTGAAAACGCCCCTCCCCACGTAGTGCTGAACGAGATTCGATTGGATCTGTTCATTTTGAGGAGCTGAATTATACAATGTATTTTATTGGCACACTAGTCTGAAGTGCAATCTGTGATTTGCACTAAGAACTGAGAATATAGTGTGATGAAGTCACAGATCACACAGAGAGACTGCAGCGCACGTCATATCAGCGACTCCTTAAAGCCAGAAATAAAAAGGAGACATTGGACTTAGAAATTCCCACAGATAACAGATCGAGTATTGAGCAACTTTGGAATTCACAAGTAAACCCGAATTTTTAATACAAGACAGGAAAATTAAAGGGGCCAGGACTTTAATTAACAAGACTGAAATCCTAGGAATTTGGTCACAAGTCATAGAGGAATTTAACAAAAGTTTTCCCAGGCCCAAGTGATTTCACAGAACATCCGCCGTCAGATGAATTAACTCTGATTTACCAGACCAAGTCATAGAGGTATTAAACAAAAGTTTTCCCAGGCCAAGATTTCGCAGAACACCCGCCGTCAGAGGAATTAACTCTAATTTCCAGACCAAAGTGATTTCGAAGCATCTAATACAGAGCTGTGTCCATTCTAAATCTGTGCAAGGAGACTGTGTATTCCCAAAATTTTTGGGTAAGTGTAAACAATTTATTTCCTAATGTAAATTCTACAGGTTTCTTGCTAATTGGTTATATATGAGGCTGGCAACCTCAACATATGAAAATAGTATATGAATGAACCACTACTGCAAGAGCTGGTGATCGTTTCTGACTAATCCTGCGGGAAACCCGACAGAGCGATCCCAGACTCCGACGGGAGTAGTGATGAGTAATGAGTGATGATTACATCACATGTGCCTAAAGTGTAACATATTATCTTGTGAGATTTATGCACCTTTTTTAATTGTAATTCAGGCAAATCAGTATTCACGCACTCCAGATGCAATTTCCTAGTTAACACCCAGAAGGATATTAGTGAATTTTCATCATATTCCCTGAGTTACACTGTGGGCTTGGGAATTTAATTCCTCTGAGAGGTTAACATTGGTGGGTGGAGCGCATGATAGTTTGCGGCGAGTAAATGTACTTACCAGGCATTTGTTTCTTTCTATTTGTCTAAAGTTCGTGGTTACAAGTCATCAGACGATTTTTGGTATTTACACCGCTATTGTGAGGGAAAAGCATTCACCTTAACCGCCTACAGTGGAAGAGAGTGTGGAGAAGGCTTCCGTCATCCCAGAATTGATGAACCACAGCTGCAGGACTCATCTGGAGTTAAGTTTTTTTGTGTCACAGGCAACAGCAAAATACTGAAAATGATAACACCCTGATCCAACATCTGTGAGAAAAAATTTAATTTACCTTTCACCCCCATTCAATCCTTACTTTAACGTTGAACTAATTGACTATTAAATTTGTTGTATGTTATTTTAAACTAAACAAATAGTAGTTTATTCAGTCATTAGAAGTATGAAAGCAAACGTATGAGCAAGACTACTTAATACTTATATATATATATATATATATATATATATATATATATATATATATATATATATAGAGAGAGAGAGAGAGAGAGAGAACGAACGAACGAACGAACGAATGAACGAACTTTATTTTCAAAGGGTTAAGAATTGGGCACGCAGGCCCGTCTGACATTCTGCCCTTCCTCTCTCTCTCATCATATATACTATATCCTTTCATCCTCACATTTACTATAAGCATAATTAAGGCATTTATCATTATAAAAGTAATATTACATTTGCAATAATCATCATAATTAAAGTACGTTTTTAACATTAAAAAAAGAATAATAATAATAATAATGAATGTAAAAATAAAATAAATAAAAATAAACATTAATAGATAGATAGATAGATAGATAGATAGATAGATAGATAGATAGATAGATAGATAGATAGATAGATAGATAGATAGATAGATAGATAGATAGATAGATAGATAGATAGATAGATAGATAGATAGATAGATAGATAGATAGATAGATAGATAGATAGATAGATAGATAGATAGATAGATAGATAGAACGAACGAACTTTATTTTCAAAGGGTTTAGAATTGGTCACGCAGGCCCGTCTAACATTCTGCCCTTCCTTTCTCTCTTCTTCCATAGTTAATCCATTTATTCTCACACGTATCCTAAATGTTACTTAAATAATAAAATAACAAGAAAGTACAATAAAATAAAATCCCAACATTGTAACAGTACAATAACAGTTACACAGATTTACAGATGAGAGAGAGAGAGGGCATTCGTTGGATTATACCTACTGAGGGCCGAACGGGCCAGAACCTTTGCTTAAACCCTTCACAAAAGGCGACGGCCCAGATAATAAGTTAACAAATTGCTCAGCTCTAAGCAGCTTTTGTTCTTGACTTCTGGGAATATCTTGTGAAAGCTCCCTTAACGTAGAAATGTCGTTAATCTTCTATCTACGTCTCTGCCAAGAGTAATCTTGCGCGCAGGTAGATACATGGGAAGCCATTATTAGATACTCTTGAGTTTTGGTCACTGTTGGACCACTACTGCAAAGCAGGGGAGACAATCCGTGACAGTGGGACATATGGTACGAAAAAGGAGGTGAATGAATGAAACAAATTTAAAAAAGTACATACCTTGGATATTTACCATCTATCAAAGACATGCAAAATACCAACAAGTTTTGCCACTCATCAAACACTGATACTCATACATCAAATGTACACCCGTGAGGCCCAGAAAAATCATCAATTTTTACCATCCATCAAACACTGATGCACATATCATACACATGCCATCAAATTTAACCACAAATCAACGGCATTTACCATAAACTTTTTCCACTCATCAAACACATCATCAACTATTATCACTCATTAAGCAAAGATTCCATCTCTTGGTTTGGTTTGGTTTTAAGGACTATCTTCATTGTACAGGGACAACTCCATCAGTGCTCCGATCTCCTCCCTTAGATCACACAAAGAGGATCTCAGCACAGTGGACGAACCCCGTGTAGTGAGATTTGGTACCACTTGCATTGTTTGTGAAAAAATGCGTAACGCGACACACACACACACACACACACACACAGCGCAGGGGCAATGTGGCGGGTCTTGCTTTGAAGTTTGAAAGTGGCTGAAAAATTTGCTCTTCGTCTAGCCGACCAATATTGAAGAAGGTAGGAAATAGCGAATATATGAAACATGGCCGACCTTAAAAGTTTGCATTAGCTGGAAAGAGAATCTAAATCTACAAGAGCAAGCCTGGTTGTAAGACATTTAAACAATAATAATTCACCAAAGGAGATAGAGTATGAATGATATCCAAAAGGATATTATTCAAATGTAAATAGTTTTGAAAGTAATTGATATTTTTCATCGTCATCACATCTGCTAAAAGTTAGCTCATAATCATATTTTTGCTGAGGCTTGTTTGGAAGGGAACTTAGATTGTGGTCAACAATCGTGCTTAGGCCCAGCTTACTGACTTGTGATATATGATGCTATCCATGTACTATCGTCATGTCTACATGTTCCTGAGTCTTGTTAAATGATCATGTCTACAACGTTCCTGAGTCTTGTTAAATGATCATGTCCTGATGTCGTCGTACTACATTAAAGTTTTAGAAAAAAGTCAGTTGCTGTTACAACCTTCACTGACTTCTACTTGTGATTGAGTGTGAGTACTGAGCCAGGCTTTAGAACTGTACATGCATTCGCGTATATTACATCTACACTCATACTCTATGTCAACACTGCACTTTGCCAGCGCCTTAAGACTTAACGAACAGGCTGACCTACATTCACGTTCCTGCACTGCTTGGGTTGACCTGACCTCTACACTCACATACACAGTGCTGTGCCCTTTATATTTGTAAACAAGTAAACGGTCAGCTGCTTTATGATAAGGTATCAATGTGACTGTACCAGAATTTACACCTTATCAATGTGGTGGCCAGTGTGTAGCGTGCAGTTTCGCGCTGTGTATAATATTCTGCTTTAATAAAAATGTCTATATTAATTTTGATTCATGACCTAAGGGATATCACCCAGGATTTTTCTGGGAGGAGTATTTAACAGTGGTTGTCTGTCCACCGGTTTCAACTTACCGGTTTAAAACGAGAACCGAGGTTTAGTTGCATGTCCATATTTGGGCTTATGGCTAACTTTTCTAAGAATGTTTGCAACTAGAGCTTAGGTCTTAACTCATGACCATATAAGGCTTCAATGGTCAATCTTTACCTGGAATGTGTTGAAACACTGCGTTTGAGTTTTCGCTCAAGGAAGCGTAGCGTCCAGGCGCATGCGCGGTTTAGTAGGGGTTAAACGAGATTTCCGATCTGGAGGTCGAACGAAAAATGTCAGAGGGTCAAGACGTGTTTTCGACGTCTTTGTGTTTCGGCTTCATGCCTGGGGAAATGGAAAACCTCTGTGGATGGACTTAGAAGTATTTGAAGATATTCCCCGATGATAGTGATATATTTCTTACGTCTTTGAGACGTGTATGTATGTGTGTTATTAGTGCATTCTGATGGTCTATCAAGGTAAATGGACATTTTGTTATTCTCCTTGCCTATCAGTGTCGCACCACATATATTTGTCAGCTTATTGACTTTTCCCAGGGTGGAAAGGCATCTAACAGTTTATATGAGCTAAGCTCTTAAGTTAGGCTGACTTTATTAGCTGAGGGCTTGTGTACGCCCAGGAAACATTGCAGTTTGATGCATCCCGCTGTTTCAGCGGTAAAATATTATAGTCAAGGTCTGACCCACCTTGCCTGCCAGTCACAGAGGCTAGTTAAACTTATAGGCCTGCTACCTTAAGGCCTGTTGCATGCAAGCAACACATCTGATGAACTCATGTCAGGAAAAGAGTTGGTTAACTCGTGTATCAACACCCGCAAGCAATGCGGGGTATTTTTACTGCTGCTGTTTAGAAGGTCAAGTTACTGCTGCTGTTTAGAAGGTCAAGTTACTGCTGCTGTTTAGAAGGTCAAGTTACTGCTGCTGTTTAGAAGGTCAAGTTACTGCTGCTGTTTAGAAGGTCAAGTTACTGCTGCTGTTTAGAAGGTCAAGTTACTGCTGCTGTTTAGAAGGTCAAGTTACTGCTGCTGTTTAGAAGGTCAAGTTACTGCTGCTGTTTAGAAGGTCAAGTCACTGCTTCTGTTTAGAAGGTCAAGTCACTGCTGCTGTTTAGAAGGTCAAGTACCGTTCCCATTGTCACGATTGCAGTTCAGAAGTTCGATTGTCGTTACCATTGTCGCTGCTGTTGTTGTCAAGTTCAAGTTCTTGGAACATTGTTGTTGTTAGAAGCACGTACAGAAAGCTCTTTTCAGCGTTGGATCTTCGCGATCTTAGAATGCTGAACACTGTACCTCTTCATTGTTCATAGACGATAGGAGTGCATCATAAGTTAAGTGGCATGTATTTTTATTGTGATTTGTGCCATTATAATGTGTAATTGAGCCTTCCCTTTACACAACTTTTGTTTACATATTTCTTGTTGTGTTACATGTTGTTTATATGTCATTTCTATGTTTATTTTCAGCGGGTTTCAGGTTGGGTGGTGTCTGATATAGGAGATTCCACGTAACAGAGGACCTATATCGGCGTTCTGTAGGGACTGTGCAAATTTCCCTTACCGGAATTTGCTAGCGACAGTTGTTGCTATTTACGTTAGTTGTGACGAGCTGTAATTCGTTGTTATTGGTAATATTTTTCTGTTTTTCAGTTTTGTTTTGAGTTGTTTGTATTTGTAGGTCTCATCTTTCTTTCGTTTAGTTTTTACAAATGTATGTTTATACACTGTGACGTCATTGATTTGTGATAGTTTTTGCACTTATCATCACATACTTTGTGATATTTCTTTTAGTTTTCCATTATAATTTATTTGATTTCTGCAAACGTTATCGTATTGTCCTTATTGTTTGTTTACATTAGTCATTGTTGTTATACACTGTTTCTATATATAGTTGATCATATTTAGTACACTTAGGATAAAAATGATTGATGGTGGTATTATTATAAAGATGTTTATACAAGTTCTTGGCTAAAAGACTTGTCATCCTCAAAGATTGAGACAAGGTGAAATATATATGCAAGTTCTTTATAAAAAAAGACTTGTGCCCACAGTGATTGGAATATAAAGGTAACCATACAAAGTCTTTACCAAAGACTTGTTCCAACTGAGGTTGGTATATAAATTGTATTGTTATTTCAGGTGGTAATAACACAATAGTAGACATAATGTCTATACTGGAATACTTTACTTGGCAAGGAAAATCCCTTGGTATGACTGATGAGGAAGTTGAGAAATTCGCACATGTCGAATATGCCACGGCTCAAAAGTTTGAGGTGTCTCGAGTACAATATTTCATTGAACTAGGGAAATCGCTTGGCATGTATAGGGAGAAACTAGGAGAGTTTCTGAAAATACAAATAGAGTCTGAGGAGAGAAAACAGAAACTAGAAGCTGATGAGAGAAAATTCCAAATGGAAATGGAAAAACAGAAGTTAGAAGCTGAAGATAGAAAAATTCAGCAGCAAAGAGAGTCTGAAGTGAGAAAGATTGAAGATGAGAGAAAAATCCAAATGGTGAAGGAACATGAAGAAAAACTCTTAACTATGGAAGTGAATGAACATAAGCTAGCAGATGAGATGAGTTTTTCTCAATACGAACAATGGTTAGAAGGTGAGATGAGCTTGGCTCAATACGAACAATATAGTAAAGAACAGTCTCTTGATAAGGAGTTAAACCAAGTCAAAATGGACTATGAGAAATTAAAGATGGAAGCTAAGAGACATGAAGATGACTTACGTAAAGCAAACTTAGAACTTGCTAGTGTGCAAGAAAGGTGTTGCAAAGTAAAAGTTCAAGCCAGACAAGACAAGAAGTCTTATGAAAAAATAATTCTGGAGTTAAGGAGTGAGGTGAATTTTTTGCAAAATACTGCTATGGAGAAGAACATGAAATCTCTGGAGGAGATTGGTGAGTTTAAAAATAGCAAGGATACTGAAATTCAGGCACTACAACTGGAGTTAACACAGTTGAGATCAGAAAAAGAAAAGGATGAGAAAGTTGATGAACTTATGACTACTCATCATAGTGCTATGGAAGCACTCAAACTCGAACTGGTTCAGGAGAAGGCTAAGGTCTTAGAAACTACGTCTCAAATGACAAAGCTGAGAAAGGATCTCAGAGATAGAATTGCTAAAGACAAAACTTTTACTTCTGAGTTACACGACTTGAGATTAGATTATAACAGGGAAATTAAAACCAACGAGAAAATGCATAAAGCCCTTGCTAGGCAAAAAGCTATCTCAGAAGTAGAAATTGCAAAACTTCAAAAAAGAGTTGATGGTCTATTAGATATTGTTTTGTACAATAAGATGTTAACTACTACCAAGGTGAATGAAGTTAGACATAAAGCTGATGGTCAATATGTTAATGCAAAGAGTCAGCGACATGCACTCAATGCTAGAAGTAACATTAAACAATATGTGAATAAATCTTTTCGTGGCAAATATAATTTCCAACGAAATAACGATACTTCCTCGGATAGAAGTGATTCTTGGCTTCAGGCCAACAAAAGTAAATCAACTTTGCATCACGATGAGGACTTTGATAAATTTCATAACAAGATTCCTCACGAAAACCGTGTATCGACTTCTCAGAGTTCAGATAGACTTATAACATCCGACAAAACTATTAGTGCCCATCATACCCAGTCAAGTCAGTATGATGTACCAGTTAAGCCCATTGCCACAGACAAAATTAACAACAAGTTTGCTAGGAAAGATAATCGTGGTTATGAACAGCACCAAGGGCGGTCATCACGTGATAATTTTCTTTTTTCAAATAATTGGAGACAATTTAAAGGTCCTCAGAATTTTGGTTCTGATATCTATAGGAACTTTGGAAAAGGTAACTCCAATAGAGGTTGTCAACCTGGTGGTAATTTTTCTGGAAGACAACAAAAACCATCACAAAGATATTTTGACCAAAGAGAAAATAACAATCACAACTATGCTAACTGGAGGTCAAATAAGAGCAATGGTCTTAATAGAGATAATAATTGTGATAGATCTCAACATGACACTACTAGACTATTGTGTCCTAGTTTTCCTGATTTACTTTGAAACGTATAACAATACTTTTCTACATCTACATATCTGCACATCTATTCTCACTTTTAGTGAATTCATAGTATTATGCTGTGTGATTGCCTTTCTCTGTTTCCATCTTTGTTATAGCAGGGAAGGTTTAAGGCTCACAGTATAATGGCCGTAATATCACTCGGCCACAGTACAGTTAAAAATTTATATTTCATTATTGTATATTACAAAAATCTTATGGTTGTCAAATAGAATTGTATTCTTTGTATTCTCTTAGCGAGTCATTGATGTTCGCAGAGAAGCAGTACATTATGCCAACCAAGAAGTTTTGAGATGTGCTTACTTACACTTCGGATGTTACAGTAGATGTGCCCTCTCAGTCTAGGATCTGGAATTCATTGTTCATTCGTAGTAATATTATGTATAAGAATATGAAAAAATATTGTTGTATATTAACATGAAGTAATATTTATGTTGCTATCTGTTTGTATATCTAAAGCGGTATATTTAGATTATAACACCGCTATTCTTGATGATGTTGTGATGTATAGACTTGAAGATAAGTTACTTGATATCAGATAAGATTATATATATATGTAACTTTTGCTATATTATAATTATGCCAGCATTATGATGTACGTTGGTGGCTCCTCCCTGGAAAAGTATACTTAGAGAAATATTTTCTCTAATGAAATTTACTTTCACCAGATGCTCCATGCATCGATTAAGCCTCACATTAGGCATTATTTTTATTTGTGATACTAGTCATCCGCGCATCATTCGTGCGTTATGAGCCTGTTGTAGCTTGTTCTCGGATGTTCTGTTAAAAAAAAAAAAATGTTTCATTTTTTTTTCCCGGGAGGTGCGGTAAACTGTAGCGTGCAGTTTCGCGCTGTGTATAATATTCTGCTTTAATAAAAATGTCTATATTAATTTTGATTCATGACCTAAGGGATATCACCCAGGATTTTTCTGGGAGGAGTATTTAACAGTGGTTGTCTGTCCACCGGTTTCAACTTACCGGTTTAAAACGAGAACCGAGGTTTAGTTGCATGTCCATATTTGGGCTTATGGCTAACTTTTCTAAGAATGTTTGCAACTAGAGCTTAGGTCTTAACTCATGACCATATAAGGCTTCAATGGTCAATCTTTACCTGGAATGTGTTGAAACACTGCGTTTGAGTTTTCGCTCAAGGAAGCGTAGCGTCCAGGCGCATGCGCGGTTTAGTAGGGGTTAAACGAGATTTCCGATCTGGAGGTCGAACGAAAAATGTCAGAGGGTCAAGACGTGTTTTCGACGTCTTTGTGTTTCGGCTTCATGCCTGGGGAAATGGAAAACCTCTGTGGATGGACTTAGAAGTATTTGAAGATATTCCCCGATGATAGTGATATATTTCTTACGTCTTTGAGACGTGTATGTATGTGTGTTATTAGTGCATTCTGATGGTCTATCAAGGTAAATGGACATTTTGTTATTCTCCTTGCCTATCAGTGTCGCACCACATATATTTGTCAGCTTATTGACTTTTCCCAGGGTGGGAAGGCATCTAACAGTTTATATGAGCTAAGCTCTTAAGTTAGGCTGACTTTATTAGCTGAGGGCTTGTGTACGCCCAGGAAACATTGCAGTTTGATGCATCCCGCTGTTTCAGCGGTAAAATATTATAGTCAAGGTCTGACCCACCTTGCCTGCCAGTCACAGAGGCTAGTTAAACTTATAGGCCTGCTACCTTAAGGCCTGTTGCATGCAAGCAACACATCTGATGAACTCATGTCAGGAAAAGAGTTGGTTAACTCGTGTATCAACACCCGCAAGCAATGCGGGGTATTTTTGCTGAGGCTTGTTTGGAAGGGAACTTAGATTGTGGTCAACAATCGTGCTTAGGCCCAGCTTACTGACTTGTGATATATGATGCTATCCATGTACTATCGTCATGTCTACATGTTCCTGAGTCTTGTTAAATGATCATGTCTACAACGTTCCTGAGTCTTGTTAAATGATCATGTCCTGATGTCATCGTACTACATTAAAGTTTGAGAAAAAAGTCAGTTGCTGTTACAACCTTCACTGACTTCTACTTGTGATTGAGTGTGAGTACTGAGCCAGGCTTTAGAACTGTACATGCATTGGCGTATATTACATCTACACTCATACTCTATGTCAACACTGCACTTTGCCAGCGCCTCAAGACTTAACGAACAGGCTGACCTACATTCACGTTCCTGCACTGCTTGGGTTGACCTGACCTCTACACTCACATACACAGTGCTGTGCCCTTTATATTTGTAAACAAGTAAACGGTCAGCTGCTTTATGATAAGGTATCAATGTGACTGTACCAGAATTTACACCTTATCAGGCGGGTCTTGCTTTGAAGTTTGAAAGTGGCTGAAAAATTTGCTCTTCGTCTAGCCGACCAATATTGAAGAAGGTAGGAAATAGCGAATATATGAAACATGGCCGACCTTAAAAGTTTGAATTAGCTGGAAAGAGAATCTAAATCTACAAGAGCAAGCCTGGTTGTAAGACATTTAAACAATAATAATTCACCAAAGGAGATAGAGTATGAATGATATCCAAAAGGATATTATTCAAATGTAAATAGTTTTGAAAGTAATTGATATTTTTCATCGTCATCACATCTGCTAAAAGTTAGCTCATAATCTTTAAAAATTTATTATAACTACATACCTCAACGGATTTCGATAAAACTTGGATAGAATGAAAGCCTCATATGGGGGAAATGAAAGGATACATAGGAAGGAAGGAAAGAGATAAGTGTGTAGTGACAAGAAGAGAAAACAAGTACAGAAAAAGCACAGATCGCCTAAAACCAAGAGATTAAACGAAAATCTTAGCGGACTTCAGACGGTGCTTTCTCGTACGGGAGAGTCGCCCAAATATAAGGACACGGCGGCGCGTTTAAAATAAATCACACACACCAAATCCAGAAGCCAGAGTGAGAAACTGGAAGACAGTATCTGCAAGAAAAGTTCTTTTTTCACGCTGCATGCAGGGCAGATAGACTTCAACCAATACAGCCTCACCATGCGCTTATTAATCCTAAGAGGGTATGTAAGTTTATTAAAGATATGTGTGACTAATATCAACTTATTTCAGATTTTTTTAACGATTTGATTGTATCAGACATAATAAAAAGGAAATAACGCTAACCAGAGATAACCTCCACCGGCATTGTCAGGAAGCATAACCATTAATTGGTTAGCCAAATATATCATGGCTAGTTCTTGTCTGGAAGCTTACGACATACCAGCAAGTACATAAGTGACTTGGCATCCATAAGTGGAAGGCAAAGGTTATATCTTACCCATGTAACATAACATGTGATTTATTCATGTATTTTGTTATTTTCTGCACAGTGGATATTATCTTATCATGCTATCTCTGTAACATACTACCATGATTCCTTCATTTATATACAAACACTGAAGACATGGTTGCCTCATGAACAACAGTAGTTGGTGAGATTGTTGGAACACCATGGCCACCTATTACCTTTTATTCCAGGTTTTATTATCGTTCCTGATCGAGCTTATGATCGAGTTCGTGATCGAGTTTAAACTAAAGACTTGAGGACCTTTGGTCCTGCTAACTGAAGCCTAGTGGTCAAACAATCTTCAACACCTTAGTCCCCCGTAGGTATAGGGCGGGCTGAAGGAAAGTCTTCCTGATCGCCAGTGTGTCTCAGGAACCTCGAACAAACACAAGATGAGTTTTTCTGTATTCAATCCAACAAACACTGTGAGCCGTTTCTAAAGCTAAATGTCGATGATGATAACAGCTAGAGACTAGATAGCAAGACATATCAAAAATACTGTGACAGACTTTTATAATTTCATTGGAAGATTCATCCAAGATCTTTTTACTATTATTTATTTTAATTTGTAACCATAAATAATCATACATTTTACCATCTTCCAACACTCATTTCTCATTACAAGGATATATAGATGTACATAAAAAATTATGAAATTGTACTCATTTGACTTGGTAAATTTTTAACTGTTAATTTTGAGTTACTTTTTCTAATTTAATTATATTATCACATAGGGTTACTATAGCGAAAGTGGCACAGTATACTTCTGAAGCCTAAATCTATCGTCTAGCTCAGAGTATTCACAGCCGTAACTCAATTGTGATACCAGTGCACTTCTATGGCAATGGGACTTCATACTTTCTGGAGAGAGATTCTACTTCTTCTCTACCACTATCATCACACCAGAAAAACCTTTCGCTACCCTCCGTAGCATGTTTTCTCACCCAAGACACAAGTACTGTCAATGATTACCACTCATCGAACACTGCAGGCCTATGTGGCTCCCGATGATCTTTGGGGAGATAAATAAAGAATACCACAAGCGCTTCTACCAAACATGTTTTGGTATGGGATGACAACACCATCATTTAAAAAACTGCTACAGAAAACAACGTGGTGTCACAGAACGGATTGGGGCGACCCCTTCTTCTCGATCTCTCTTTCACTACGGCTGTACTCAGTTCATTTGTTGTACTGATTTAATTGGGTGCATTTCAATAGTAGCACCATTTCTTTCTGATGTGTAGCAGATATTTTCTCAATTTTAAATATTCTTACACTCCTCTCAGCGATAGTCGTCACGTCTGTGTGTTTAACTGCCTATCTCTGCGGATAGTTTGACCGACAGAAATCCTATTGTACCACAAGGGTGCGACTGTTTTCGCACGTAAATGGCCAAGCAAGTTTACTTAGCGCTGATAGGGCTCGTGTGACCGACTAATTATTGTCGTGATAAGACACAGCACATATGGTCAAACAGGAGTTTGTGTTTACACAAGGAGCGCCGGTCAAGTATCGACCTGGTGGGATGACAGACACACCTGAGCGGAAAAGCTGTAATATTTCCGGGTAGATGTAAGACGTTACATGTAATAATTGACGAGAATATTTGAATGTCACGATTGCCATTTATGGAAAACGTGACGTTTACATTACGTTCAAAATTATCACATGGTGGAATATTTTGTAATCGCCCCACCCCACCTAGCTTCCCAACAAACAGAGCGGAGGAAGACAATGAATATAACCTGACACGTTTCAGTGTTAAGACACTGTGAGAAATCGCTTGCCAAGAAGACTATAATCAGACTTGTCAGAAATTAGAATTTAAAAATTCCATTTTATCTGACCGGACCTTTTATTGGAGAATCTTTACGGACTTACAAAAACAGACTAGGAAATCTCTATCATTTTAATAATGAAAGCCGCAGTCTGAGGAAACTGAAGGAAACACATGGAGTCAGAGAGGGAATTAAAATTAAAATTAACGACCCCAAGTACACGTGAAATAAAGCATCTGCCAGTGCCTTTTATTCCTCTGAGCAAAAAAGTCTGTTAGCTAGGATTGGCGCAAGTTGTGATTTTACATTCTATATTTCATTACCAACATGTGAACTCACACACACACACACACACACACACACACACACACACACACACACACACACATATATATATATACTACCATGTGAATATTAATATGTGAAAATAGTTAGTGGATGTCTAAGTCATTTGAGGCAGGCAACCTCCGCGTATAGAATGATGATTTCATGAACCATCACTGCACGGGCTGGTGACTGCTTTATTGCTAGTTTCTTACAGAGAACTAAAAGCATAAAGTAGTCCCAAGTTCCATATGGAGCAGGGAGGGAAAGATGAAAGAAATGATGTACATTTTAATTATAATACTTACAGTTTCAAACTAGTGTAAATGTCTATGTAAACATATTCACTTTAAAATTAATGGAAGTTTCAAACTTTTCAAATGAGTGTAAACATAAATGAAAACATATTCAATTTATATTGTGAACACTTTTCAATCAGTGGAAATTTAAATGTAAACATATTCTATCTGTACTATTAACCTTTTAATTTAAATGTAATATAAAGCTAAAGCTATTCCATTTAAATGTAGAAACGCTTTACCGGCAACTCGAAGGATTGTGACGAAGCCAACACCATTGTCAGCGGACATTCTTTATCAATCAAGACGTACTCATCATTCAAGTCAAGATCTCAAGACAGTTTTATCCCGAGGGATTAAATTAATTCTCATCGACGGTAAATTCTGAGTAGCTGGGATGGTGGAATAAGAAATTGGACACATAACTTTGTGTCGGAAAACGCAATACTCAAGAGAGCGTTTCGCTTCTATTCTTTATCATAGTTATTGGTGGTACCAGCAGAAAGTGCTATATCTGGAACAAAAAGGGAACAGTGGCCTAAGCTTGAAGACGAGGGAACAACTTCGTAGACTCTCCCTGACATTTCTGGGAAACGAGCTACATCCAACAACTTTGACCAGCAACGAGCGTGAGCAGTGTAAAAAGAACCAGCCCATCAGAAGGAGCAGAACCGTCATTGGCAGCTAAGTTCAATATATAAGCTGACAAAGTGAACTTTCTTTATGGGAATTCTATCATCAATCAATGATGAATCCTTTCTGTTAAACTATTCAAATTATTTTCAAACTGTTATAACGTAAGTGATTATTAAATTTTGTTATTTGTAATTTTACAAATTTAACTTCGATTTAATCCTTTTAAATGTACTGCATGTTTGTCTCAGTCAATTTACTCCAAGCACTCTAAACAGAGCTATACCAGAATGAGAAGAATTCCACTGAGTAAATCAGAGGTGGGGGCTTGAACGAGCGAAAATTAATAATTTGCTTAATTTTTCACAAAAGTTGGCAGCAGACTCTAGAATTAACGTGCTCAGCCAAAGCAGCATTGTTTTCGCTTAACTGAATATCTTGTGAACACTCTCTTGAGATAGAAGTGTCATTACCCTTCTATTTACAAATCTGCCAAGAGTAATCTTGTGCGAAGGTAGACTCCGTTGAAGCCCATATTAGATACTCTTGAGTTTTGGCCACTGTTGGACCACTACTGCAAAGCAGGGGAGGCAATACCGTCACACGAGGACAGTTTAAACGTTTTGATGCAGGCTCCAGCATGAGGTCCAATAGCAGTAGTGGTTCATGCTCTTTCATCATTCATTCATGACCAGTCAAGTCCTCAAGTAGCAGATGCCTTAAAAGATTCATGCCACGCCCATCTGTACAGCCATTGGTTCAAATAACTTTCATGTCCTCTTCATCACCTTCATTTATGTCACCAATTCTCTTCTCCGTGTGTTTTTAGGTCTCTCTCATAACTTTTACTCTAGGCATTCCAGAACAAGGCCTGGCTTGTAGTGTCATCACCAGGTTTACTCTCTGTGTGCCCTGTCCACTACCAGTGTCTTCTTCTCATCTTATATTCCATTGGCATTTGTTTGGTTCCTGTCCGTTCTTCATTGGTGAACATTATCATAGCATGTCAAACCTTCTACTCTATGGAAGCACCCATATATGATAGTCTGTAACTTCTTGTTTGTTGTTTGTCTTACCCTCAGGTCTGTCATACAACGCTACATAAATGAGGTTGTGTATAGGGCTGGCAACCTCATCACGTAAAAGATATTGCTACAGAAACCACGTCTGCAAGAACATGTGAATGATTGGTGCAGACGTTCTGCACAAGGACCAGCTACAGGGGAGGCTCTATCATCAATATATATATATAAAATCCCAGCTTTTTCTGTCAGTAACGCTAAGGGATGCAACTTTGGTTGAAAGTTAGACATTAATTGTATTGTTTCTCTTATATGTACTCTCCCGAAAATAGTAACACTCGACAAAGAAAAGTGCGCAAAAGTTGGTGTGAACAAAAATATATTTATAGAATGTGTGATCCCGTATACACACAATGGGATCCTCGCTGCTGCTACGTAGTTCGTGTACTGTGGTGATGCACAGTGGTTTTAAAAAAATACTTTTGAATAAGTAAAATTGCCATTAGGTGTTGCTGCTTATGAATGTAATTTCCGTCTTACGACAAGATTTTACACGAGTGCCCTATAACAGCCTTTCTCAAACTTTTTATACTTTAGGAAAATAATTTTCATGTCTCAGGAAACCCCTGCATAAAAATTATTTTATCTACAGCTCACTGTATGTGATCGTGATCAGTAAGTTGTAAATGTAATAATCCAATAAAATTTGTCAATACTCTTTTGAGTAGAAAATATGTTTCTTTCTGTGGGTCTGTTTTTGTTGTTTTTTTTTTTTTTTTTTTGTTCACCTTATTAGTATCCTCTTTTCGTGTGGTTCCCCCACCCCCCAGAAAAGCTTTCAACTTTAATGCAATAGTGTAGGTAGAATACACTTAAGTTTTTCCTCTTTTTTTTATTTCCTGCTTGATTTTTTTAAGCCTTATCCAAGTAGGTATAAAAGTCTACTCTACAAGATGCTAATAAAATATGGTATATGCATGAGTGGAAACGGTCCTTTGGGCACTACCAATACAGGGCCGATCGCTGACTGCGCTCCACTGCGAGCGTTAACATCGCCAGGTGAGCACTGTTTAAAAGACGACTTTATTTTGTTTAAAAATCACGAATCTTCGAGGAGCCCCTAGAGACCTATCGCGGAATCCCAGGGTTGCGTGAAACCCCAGTTGAGAAAACCTGCTCTACAAGGATCGCAAGTTCTCATAACATACCTCTGAATATGTCTCAAATCACTAATTTACAGTACGAAGAATTCAATTTTTTGTTTTTTTTTTGTTTTTTGTTAAACACTTTAATTATGATGATTATTGCAAATGTAATATTACTTTTATAATGATAAATGCCTTAATAATTCTTAAAGTAAATGTGAGGATGAAAGGATATTAGTATACATGATGAGAGAGAGAGGAAGGGCAGAATGTCAGACGGGCCTGCGTGCCCAATTCTTAACCCTTTGAAAATAAAGTTCGTTCGTTCGTTCGTTCGTTCGTTCGCAAAGGAAAATTATGACGATGATGATGATAATGACTAGTTATCTTTCTCGGGATTAATGCTTCCATTGCTTTGTTCACCTTTTCCTTTATCTATTGATTATCTCGATAAATCAACATTGACAATTTTACCAGAGAAGCATGGCATTTCCAAGCCAAAAATCCTCTGGACAAACCAATCTTCAGACAAACAAAAAGTTCATCTTGGCAAATCCTGCCCTGGCAACAAAAGGACAATAGGTCACTAATGTGCCAGACTTAGCGTTATTATCACCTCATTATAACGCACGTCGAAAGACTTTTAAACTGCTTGCCTGTCACAAATTGTGTGCATGATTTTGGTGTTGACAAGGGATTGGTGTCAACTTTTGTTCCGGAAGAAAAGATCGCGCTTTTTAAAATGGCTGCTAGCGTTGACAATTTGCGATGAACTTTGTGCAGATAAAAATAAATGGAATAAGCTGAGAGATTTGTCTGTCTTTCCTGTTTTTGGTTCTCCTTTATGGCTCGTGCATGAAGTTGCTGGATAACAACTGAGGTATTTTTCTGAAGCTTCCACACTAATGACATCAAAAGCGTATCCTTAATATCTGATCCTTTGTATTAATACAAACAGAGACCTTTCAATGGACAACGGATATTATCAGGAAAAGGTAAAGGTGTCCCATGGTAGATACTGCCGTAGGGTGTGAGGTATTTGAGACTTCACTGTAGTAGGTCCAGCTTCCAGAAGTGGAGTGAAGAGTTCCTTTTCTCGCTGCCTTTCCCTTCCCTAACTTAAGATCAGAGCCAAGTACCTATTTACAACTGGGTAGACTTGGAGCGTGTTTAAAATCCAGCACCTTTGCTCGAGAGACAAGGCTCAATACCTAAGCTCAAACTAATCGTGTAAATTACATTTCTCCTTATAGGGGCCGAATATGTCTAGCATAAGTGTTATGCGGTTATAAGTTATATGGTTACCTGACTGGGCTCTTGCGTTAGGAAAGGAAAAGGCAGCGAGGAAGGGAGCTGGTCAACCTTTCTATCAAAGCTGGATCTAGTACTGTATAGATAAATCTGGGAGCCGCGCTGGTGTAATGGTTACAACGTTGCGCTGGCGACCAGGTATTCAAGGTTCAAGCCCGGGCGTCGGCATTTGAAGAAGTGTCAACGACCGGGATTTTGACTGAATAACCTGAACGGCTCCCCAGCCTCGCAATGACATGTCATTGGGCCGAAGGGCTGAAAGCCCAAGTGCCGCTGGTTATGGAAAAAAAAATAGAGAAATCTTCACTCCCCTGCAGCAGTATGGTTCTGAGGCAACCCTTACCTTGACCTTGCACTGAGCAAATATTACAGATCGCTGTATTCATTGCACAGTACAAAGAAGTGTGCATTTATTTAAAATGTGGTCATCTACAAAATGTGATGTATTTGTAATACATTTATTTATTAACGTATAGAATGTTCTTCAGTAATCACAATGAAACAGTTAATAGTTCATTGGAATGGTGGATGTTGTTTCGTGGCCGCAAGCTTACAAATCCCTGGTCCCAGAGACGATATTTTAAGTCGCAGGTCTGTTTCTACATTAAATCTTTTTTTTTTTTCTCTTGATTGTTTGTTTTTGTTTTTTAATGTGGACAAGCGCCGAAAATATAGCAATAGCGTTTGTTGCTGCTGTTATGTTGATTTATATGATGTTATTTTGAATATTTAAAAAAAATAATTGTTCGGACTATATTGTCCTTGTCGCGGTTCTCCCTGAGAGTCAACTGTTCAAAGATTGGAACCATTGTGCTATGAAACTATCTTTACCTTTGTGTACCTTGTTGAACGCGCTTTCAGACGAATAAAAACTCACAATGACACGATCCAGAGCAAAAGTGTACGTGTTCCTACGTGGAGCAGACACATTAAATTTGTTATAAAGGGAGATAATAAGTTAGCAACGAATTCAGGTCAGATCCAGCATCGACTGCACACTTGGTGTTGGCTGCAGTGGATCTTCATAGTTCGTGTCTCTTGATTTTAATGGCGCATCCCGGCATTCGTTTTCAAATCAGTTCAATGGTGTTTCCTTAACCAAGTCAGAGTAAAGAAAGGTATATCTGTCACTTTTATGGTGATTATGATGATGTTGACGATGATGATGATAATTTTACTCAAGAATACTCAGACACATTTAAACATATCACTCATAAGCATCATCACTACTTTCTGTTCCCCGCGGAACATAGGGCTGAAACAGGTGCTCTCCATCGATTTCTATTCTGTGCCCAAGTCATTCCAATTTCCCTAGCCTCCTCTTCCACAGTTCAAGTTCTCCTTGGCATCCCCACTCTTCTTTTCCCTTGTGGGTTCCAGTCAAGGGCACCTCTGGCTATGCTTGATTGTTCTCTTTTGAGTGTATGTCCTATCCATCCCAACTTTCTTACCTTAATTTCCATTTGTGTTGGCTGTTGCCCGCATCTTTTCGTTAGTTCTACATTTGTTATTACATCTGGCCATCTTACACGGAGGATCCGTCGGAGACATCTATTACAAATGTCTATAGCTTGGAGGTGATACTCTTTGAGACATGCCATGTCTCTGAGCCATTCAACAAGACTGACTTTACATTTGAGTTAAAGATTCTGATTTTGTTCTCTCTGGATATAACTGAGGAGTTCCATATTGATCGAAGGGAATTTAAAGCGTATCTGGCTTTATTTATCTTAGAACAGACGTCACCATCTGTTCCACCTCCTTTGTCAATGTTACTCACCAGATAAGTAAAGCTTTCTACTTCTTCAATAACTTGACCATTGATCTTCACAGAGTCCATCTGCCTATTGTTTATCCTCATTTCCTTTCTTTTATTCACATTTATGTGTAGTCTCATCTTTGCTGCTTCTTTTACTAATCTATTTGTTTTCTCCTGCATATCTTGCTGTCTATGTGATAGAAGGCACAAATCATCTGTGTCGTGAAATGACGTCTGTCTCACATCACGAATTCGAAATAATTCTGACCATACCGCGCGCCATACATTGTAGAACGATATGATACACTAACCAATGAAAACGCTTTCTTGGTCTTGTGTTTACTACCGCTGGGAAAATAAAGATGGCAAGGCCCAATCTGTGTAACCTGATTAACTTCGGAATTTTGCTACAGCATTTTGGAAGAAGTACCACTTGAAAGAGGGTACCAAAACAATATTAGGAATGTTACTCTACCCGTAAGTAATAATACTTTTACTAAGACTAATATAGCACGGGAGAAATCTTGGGTTGAATGCATTCGAAGCTTCAGGTTGTCCTCAATTTAGCAGTTTAAACTATGCATAACATAAAATGCAATTTGGAAATTAAAAGATGATTACATAGATATATAAAGCCTAATTCCGGGTATAATTTAAGCTTTGGGGGAATAAAATCTCATCAGGAATAACGGAGATAATTTAAAAAGTAGTTTTCCTACATTGAACGATAGGCAAAAAGGTACCCATATTTTCTGATCGTGATTACATTCCTCGGGGTTCCCATCTCGTACGTCCGAGGTCACACTATAAATAGACTTGCCTAACAAACTCGGGTCAGTCACTATTATTTGAATATACAGAGAGCGGCAAAAAAGGAGCATATATATATATATATATATATATATATATATATATATACATATATATATATATATATATATATATATATATATATATATATATGTGTGTGTGTGTGTGTGTGTATATGTGTGTGTGTATATATGTGTATATATATATATATATATATATATATATATATATATATATATATATATATATATATATATATATATATATATATATATATATATATATATATATATATATATGTGTGTGTGTGTGTGTGTGTGTGTGTAATTCTATTGATTAATCCATCTGTGCAATAAGATGTGTATAGATGTGTTGGGAATGGACAGTGTGTACTGGTGAAACTTACAGGCTCATGTGTAATTCTAGAGGCAAAGCCTGCCTTCGGAAATATTTAAAATATTGAGAATGATGGCCAAGTGTGTCTATGAGTTTAGAACTGTATTTAAAGAAGTATTTCTTGAATGGAATGAGACACCTACCAGGAACATAAGGAAGGATGAAAGGGATTGAAGTACTGTATATTTTGACCTATTACTTAGTAGTTTTATTCGAAACCAAATTATTGTATGGAGGCGAATCATGGGAAACGAATGATAATTAAGAAGCTAGAAGAAAATTATGATCACACTGAACTAAAATGATTGTTGCTACTATACTATACCTTGTGCATCTGCTAGCACTCTAGTCTTAAACTGTCTATCGTCCCCATCTGTGTCATAGAGGGATATTGATAGGCAAATACAGGGATTGCGTTTGACTTCGTTTCAGGTTTAATCGTTTAACTTAAAGCCTACAACAAATAAAAAGAGGCTTCTCTTACTGAAAGTGCAACGAATGCAGTGCCAGTCTATGTAGAGGGCCAGCCATATCGTGTGTAACAGTTGGAAGGTTTTCATCTGAAGATTCTCTCCAGCATCAGAGGGAGCCATCTGCAGTGACTCAGTTAAGTTGCTCTCAAGGCAACTGTGTAGCGTATGCCTGTTCACCAAAATAAACGCACCCAGTTCGTGATGAACAGAACAGTATAGAGCTTCAATTAAATTGTACTAATAACACTAGGAATTCTTCAGTGAAAGATCAAGCAAGCTAAACTGTCTACAAAATGATAAACATCTTAACACAAGTGAAAGATATTTGTTGAACTGTTCTTATTTATTTACTTTTGTAAAATATTTGATTTAAAAAAAACTTTTCAAACAGAAAAGATTACATGTATAAATAAATTGTAAATATTTACCAGCAGACTTACTTAAATTCTTTAAGTTAAGTTTGTATTCAATGTTGGTAAATTTTAATTAAATAATTTCCCCTAGCAGAGTCAGAAACAATATTATCTACCATAATCACAGAGGTGGATCAGGAGAGGTAGCAAGTAGGGAATGAGAGTATACTTTACCATCATCTCTGGTAACTTACACAGCTTGACCCTACCTTTGTTGTCTATACACCCTTACTATCTTCAGAGAAGGGGTATTTCTGATAAGACCAGACTCTTAGCTGGCACTACCTTGGTATCATCTGATACACCTTTATATCCAGGATATCTTCTTATTTTCTTTAACATCTGAACCTCTCGCGACAATCTGCAAAGTCAAGATCCTCCAGCTGTTTTTTGAATATCAACTGTATTCCTGTTTTTTCTCCTTCTGTTGCTTGTCTCATAACCCAGTCTATGACCATGAGAAAAATTGTTGGTGATAGCAGACATCCCTGTCTGACAACGCTGTGCACTGTGAAGGGCTCTGGTAGTTTTTCTTTGTGAACTACTTTGCATGAGGCATGTAGAAATCTTGGATAATTTTAATGAATTTCTCAGGGATTCCATAATGTCTCAGGTTTTTCCATATCACAGTACGGTCTATACTATCAAAAGATTTTTCGATACAATTTATATATTGTGGCAGAGGATATTATGAAAATAGATTTCATACATCTACATTTTTCTTCCACCTGTCTTTCACCAGCTTCCTTATGAGCCATGCACGGTTTGTTAAGGTAAAACCCTCTTACACTCAGATATCTGTCTCTTTCTTAATTTAGCACGCCTATTTTCTTTTCTTTTCTCTATTTGCCTTAGGAATGTTTACCAACAGACCTATTTGTTAAACGCAGACCCCTTCACTTCTCTATATATGACAAACTCTTAATTTGGCCACGCACATTTTCTTTTCTCTATGTCGTATAAACTACGAGGAACGTTTGCAATCAGACAGGTAAACGGAACGCGTAGAGAGGGGACGGGATGGTGGATTTGTAGAAAAGGGGAGATAAGCTAAATGAAAAAAACCAAGGGGGGGGGGATAAGTTGAAACGTATTTTTCGGTAGACATTTTATTTTACTAAGATTTTTCTGTGTAGAGGGATTTAACTGTTGAGTCCGTCAATTATATTCCATTAGGATTTTATTGTGTGTTAATTGACTAGCGAACTAAATATAATATATAGCTAAATTGTTCCGACTGTAGCGTTAGTCTAACTAACTGATTTAACCAGTAAAAGATATTTAATCGACTAGTAAATGCACTGTTCATTATGAGTATTGACGAAATATATATTTATTTCTAATTCATGATGATTAATTTTGTAAATGACTAGAATTTATTTCACGGGAGTTTTTAAACGATCATATAAGCTCTAGGCTTGTAGTTTCAATTAAAGTTAAATAACCGAAGTGGATAAATATATTATATTTTACGCGGGTGAGGATAGGATTGAGAATACTATATGGTGGTTAAGTATTTTGTACTTTTTTCTTCCTATACACAGTACTGGGTCAAACCCAAAACCTACCAGTGGTCTAAGCCTACGGCTTCCATATAAATCTGAGAATAACCATATAAAGAACATTTTTTACTTAGTATCTGGGTCTTCAAGGTAAACCTGTCTGGATTTGTGTTTACACCCAGAAAGAGACAGAGTACCAACCCAAAGAACATTAAGAGTGACTTTGTAACTGGGCCTATAGATCCAGATTTCGTTTTTCCCAATTTCATTTACATTCAGCCCGTTGTGGCGACATCACCAACATTAACTTTTCCCGACGTTTGACCATTTGTGGTGTGACAAGGAATTTTTATACTGAGAGAAGTTACCGACCTGACATTCCTATGTACTGGAAATCTCAAGCTACTGACACTGTGAGCACTGTTAAATTTCTTACCTGGACTAATTAATGTGACATAAACAGAAATCCTAAATAAAAGTAACAAAGTGAACGTTCCCCGGAGAAGTGGATTTAACTGTCTTTGAGGAGCTGGGGTTTTTCTTTGCCAAAATAGCACTGGATTTGCTGTGTGCGTGTGTCCTAAAGATTGTTCCAGAAGTTGCAAATCAAGTATTAATTAAGAACGAATGAACGTGGCCACGGTTGTATGGAAAGAAAGAAAGCAGGAATGAGTAACTCTTTTATTGTATAATCCATGTACTCACGTTGTATATTTCTTACTGTTTTGTTGTTGTTGTTACTGTCGGAACAACAATATTTTTAGTCGTAACCGATAGGCTGGGCTAGAGAAGTTTTCTCAAATCCAGGGACAGACTTTACCTTTTCACCAACTCACTAGTGAAATCTATCTGTTTACCTTATCTCACACTGAGTCATCACCTTTGTCAGTTCTATTCAGAAGGGACCTAACATTGTTCTTAATCACCTATCGAAATCTACGACATATATAAGGGGGTCTGCCATTCATTTGATTGCTCTATGATGATTCTGAGTGTTGCTATCTGGTCTGTACATGATCGTTGTGCATGAAATCCTGCCTGTTCTTCTCTGAGTTTGTCATCCACCGAATTCTTAATACGGTCCATCAAAACTCTGGTCAAGATTTTTCCAGCCACAGCTAGCAGGGTTAAACCCCTCCAGATGCCACACACAGTCAAGTTTCCTTTCTTCGGCAGCTTGATAATGTGGCCTTTCTTCCAGCTCTTTGGGATGGCCTCTATTTCCAAGATTTCCTTGAAGAGCTGGTGTAGCAACTCTGTAGTATAAGGTATATCTGCCTTCAGGGCTTCTGGTGGTATTCCATCTGGTCCTACAGCCTTCCCATTTTTTAGCTCTTTTATTGCCCGAGAGATCTCTTGTTTAGCGGGTGGGTTCATGTTGCACTGTAGTGGCTCTTCTGCTGGTTCTATGATGGGTTGCTGTATTGGTTGGTTTCGGTTTAGAATTTCCTTAAAATATTCAGCCCATCTGGCCCTTTGTTTCTCTTCATTGCTAATGCTTTGTCCTTCTCTGCTCTTCACTGTTGTATTATGGTTTAGCTTTTTCTTTGATAAATTTCTAGTGATATTAAATAATGTTTTCAAGCCTCCTGTTTTTGTCGCAATCTCGGCTTCCTCTGTTAGTTTTTCAATAAATTCTCTTTTATCTTGCCTGGCACTGTTTTTCACTTTCCTGTTTAGCTTCCAATATATTGTGAGCAGTTATGTTTTCTGTTCTGCATCTTTACAGTTGTTTACTTGTTGTTTGATGTCTCTTCTTTCTCTTATGAGGTTCCATGTGTTTTCTGTGAGCCATTCCTTCTGTTGTTTATTTCTTTTGCCAAGAACCTCTTCACATGTATTCCTGTATGCTTTCTGAGTTGTGAACCAATGATTATCTATACTTTACTCTTCCAGGTTCTTCAGTGCTTCAAATCTATTTCTCAACTTTAGGTTGAATTGAACTCTTGTGTCTTTGTTCATAAGGTTCTGGGTATTATATTTCAGGCTTGCTCTTTCTGCTCTGTTTGTGCGCCCTCAATCGTATCCTCGGTGATGCTAGGAGAAGGTGGTGGTCTGACGCTACGTTAGCTCCTCTCTTTACTCTAACATCTTGTAGGCAGCGTCTCCATTTTCTTTCTTTGGTGAAGTAGTCTGTCTGATTCTGCGTGTGCCCATCTGGGGAGTTCAATGTAGTCTTGTGTATGTCTTTGTGTGGGAAGATAGTCCCTCTGATGACCAGGTGAATCAAATCACAAAAGTTTACAAAGAGTTCTCCATTATCATTTCTGTTTCCAATGTCATTCTTTCCCATGATTAGTTAACAGTTTTTGTTGTCTACTCCTACTTTTGCATTTAAATCTCCAATTACTATCTTAATGTCTTTCTTGTGTGTTTTGTCCATTGTTCCTTGGAGTTCATCATAGAAATCTTGCTTCGTATCTTCATCTGCATTGTTTGTAGGGGCATAATATTGAATAATGGTGATTTTCTTCCTTTTCGCTGGAATCTTGCCGTTGTTATCCTGGGGTGATATTGACTCCCATTCTATTAATGCTTTTCTGGCTTCCCGAGACATCATAATAGCAACCCCTTCTCTGTGTGTGTGTGGTCTTCATCCTCGTGTCCTGAATATATGACATTTTCCCCTGTATTGGTTATGAATTCACCAGTTCCATTTATTCTCGTTTCTGCTATTCCTAAGAGTTTTATTCCATATCGTCTCATCTCTCCAGCTACCTGTGCTGTCCTTCCGGCTTCCTACATTGTCCGTCTGTTCCAGGTGCCTATTCTAATTTTTGCCTTCGTCGTTAGAAGAGGTGTCGGCAGCCTGACTTCCATTGGCTGGTTTTCATCAGGTGTCGGCAGCCTGACTTCCATTGGCTGGCTTTCATCAGGTCTCTGCGTCATACGTCCCTCTTGCGAGGGTTCTTCCTGACTCTGGCTTTTATCATCATGGTACAATACTAATTCTTCTTCTTCTTCTGTCCCGTTTTTCACCACTGCCTCAAAGACCCTCGGGAACTACACGACGAACAACACACATTACACGGTACGAACACCGCAACCAATCAAACCTCCAGAAAGAGAATAACCAATGAAGATCGTAGAATTGTTGTAATTACTGTACGCACTAGATTTGAGAACAACAAACCCATTTCGCACAAAATCAAAAACCATCTATTAAGTTCCAGACAGCTGTAACGGTTGTTCCAATATCCCAGACGCCACTTTGTGAATAAAACAATCGATGGCGGTTGAGTAAACTACCAAAACTATATTCCAGAGAACATCAGTAGACGAGAGATTTTAACGGACATTTTTTTTTATTGTCGCAGAATTTGATCAAACACCGGACAGACGCGGCGTGCAATCTTAAACACTAGCAACGCCTTCCCTCTCTGCAAACGTGTATCCCTTTACGCCCCGTACAGTACCGGGCAGATCTCTGTGAATACAGGCTTTCTGCTTCTTCAAGCAAAGCGTGACATGCGACTAATATGAGGTTGTACGTGGCGCAGACAACCTCATCATACAAAACACACTGCTACAGACAGCACAACTACAAGAGAATATAAATGCTGTGATAAAGGCTTCCTGACAGGGGAACAGCTACAGTGACAACTTCATGCTTCATAAAGAGCATCATGGGAACAGCTACAGTGACGACTTCATGCTTCATAAAGAGCATCATGGGAACAGCTACAGTGACAACTTCATGCTTCATAAAGAGCATCATGGGAACAGCTTAAGCCAATTACAGACGTGCTAAAGTGTTAGAAAGGGGAGCCACGGTAGCGCTGTGGTTAGGACACTGGCCTCCTAGCTCGGTGGTCCATAGTTCGATCCCCAGTTGAGGTGGGATTTTTTAGACCGCAAACGGCTCCGGGGTTGACCCAGCCTCATGAATTGGGTACCAAAGCAACTCTGGGAGGGTTAAGGCGGCCGGCGTGATGCTGACCATATCACCCCTAGTGTGCCAGTGGTCAAGAAATATTGGCCTAACACCATATTCCTAATGTGCCTCAATCTTTTCTCTGTTCATTCATTACAGACCACTGAACCTCCTCTGCCGCTGGTTTCACTTGTAGGAAGCTTGCACCAGAGCACTCACGTACAGTGATGGTTTCTGTAACTATTTGTTTTATATGGTGAAGTTGTCAACCACATACGCAAACTTATATTAGTCACCATTAGGGCCATGCCTCAGGCAGCATTAGTCGCATTTTTTCTTTATTTTTTTTTTTTAGATAAACCCGAGACATAGGCGGGGCTTGTCTAGAACAGATGGGGTGAAATAGTAGGACAGCATTAGTAATAAGGAACACATTGGGGAAAAAAACAGAAGAAAGACACATACCAGTGGGACAAGAGATGTCCAAAAGACACTGGCAAAGGCGGCGCCACATGTCGATGAAACCTGCTGACAGCATTACAAGGCAGCCCTTGTTCTGGAACCTCCGGGGTAACAGAAATAGTCGGAGATCGAAAAAAGACGTAGGCCCTCAGGCATGTCGTACAAGACAGCTCATACGAGGCTCTGAACGAGGCTGGCAAATTAATCGAGTAAAACATACTGCTACAGAAACTGCCGCTATAAGAGTATGTGAATGCTTGGAGCATGCTTCCTGCAAAGAAACCAGCAATAGTTGTAGCTCTATGCTTTGTAAGGAACGAAAATGAAAATGATGATGATAATGATGATGATAAAAATGATGATGATGATGATAATGATGATGATGAAGCTAATGATGATGATGATGATGCTAACGATAATGATGATGATGCTAACGATAATGATGATGATGCTAATGATAATGATGATGATGCTAATGATAATGATGATGCTAATGATAATGATGATGATGATGCTAATGATGATGATGATGATGATGCTAATGATGATGATGATGATGATGCTAATGATAATGATGATGATGCTAATGATAATGATGATGATGCTAATGATAATGATGATGATGATGGTGATGATGATGATGCTAATGATAATGATGATGATGATGCTAATGAGGATGATGATGATGATGATGCTAACGATAATAATGATGATGATGCTAATGATAATGATGATGATGATGATGATGATGCTAATGATAATGATGATGATGATGCTAATGATAATGATGATGATGATGCTAATAATAATGATGATGATGATGCTAATGATAATGATGATGATGATGCTAATGATAATCATGATGATGATGATGCTAATGATAATGATGATGATGATGCTAATGATAATGATGATGATGATGATGATGATGCTAATGATAATGATGATGATGCTAATGATGATGCTAATGATAATGATGATGATGATGTTAATGATAATGATGATGATGATGATGCTAATGATGATGATGATGATGATGATGATGATGATGATGATGATGATGATGATGATGATGCTAATGATAATGATGATGACGATGATGCTAATGATGATGATGATGATGATGATGCTAATGATAATGATGATGATGATGGTGCTAATGATAATGATGATGATGATGATGATGCTAATGATGATGATGATTATGCTAATGATAATGATGATGATGATGCTAATGATGATGATGATGCTAATAATGATGATGATGATGATGATGATGATGATGATTATGATGATGATGATAATGATGCTAATGATAATGATGATGATGATGATGATGATGATGATGATGATGATGATGATGATGATGATGATGCTAATGATGATGATGATGATGATGCTAATAATAATGATGATGATGATGATGATGATGATGATGATGATGATGCTAATGATAATGATGATGCTAATGATGATGATGATGCTAATAATAATGATGATGATGATGCTGATGATGATGATGATGCTGATGCTGATGATGATGATGATGATGATGATGATGATGATGATGATGATGATGAATAAAACGACGTGGCTAAAGGAACTGATACAGATCGGAAAGGTACAAAGAAGAAATGGAAAAACTTTGAAAAACAAAACATTGAGGAATAAGAACAACCGCCTACCAGGTATTTACGTTATTACTTTTATTATTATTTGTTCAGTTTAACTCATCGTCAATACTGTTACTTTGAGCAGGTACAAAGTTGTTGTATGATGGCGAGAGGATGAAAGCCAGAAATATTGAGAAGTCTTTCTGTTGGGTACACTGAGCTAACAGACCAGGATTTCTAGTAGGGAGAAAGCTGGGTATAAAGTGAAAACTGGAATATGGATGGGGAAGCACGACCAAAAACAGAAATATGGATGGGAAAGCAGGGGTGAAATCTGGAACATGGGTGGGGAAGTATGACCGAAAACTGAAAAATGGATGGGGAAGTATGAGCAAAAACTGAAAATGGATGGGAAAGCATGGGCGAAATCTGGAACATGGGTTGGGAAGTATGAGCAAAAAACCGGAACATGGGTGGGGAAGTATGAGCAAAAACTGAAATATGGATGGGGAAGGAGGAGCGAAATCTGGAACATGGGTAGGGAAGTATGAAGGAAAACTAGAATGTAGATGGGGAAATATGAGCAAAACCCGGAACAGGTGGGGAAGTATGAGCGAAAACTGGAATATGGATGGGGACATATGAACGAAAACTGGTATATCGATGGGGAAGTATGAGCGAAAACTGGAACATAGGTGGGGAAGTATGAGCGAAAACTGGAACATAGGTGGGGAAGTATGAGCGAAAACTGGAATATGGATGGGCAAGTCTGAGCGAAAACTGGAACATGGGTGGGGAAGTATGAGCGAAAACTGGAATATGGATGGACAAGTCTGAGCGAAAACTGGAAGATGGGTGGGGAAGTATGAGCGAAAACTGGAATATGGATTGGGAAGTATGAGTGAAAACTGGAATATGGATGGGAAACCACAGAGTCCTATCAATTGTGTCCCGTCTGTTTCAAGCGGTTATCTGTCGAGGTAAAGACAGAATAGAACGACTGCTATCTTCAGGATGTCGTCTGCGGCGACTAAAATGAGGTTGTGTATTTGGCTGGCAACTTTGTCATGTAAAACAAGTTGCTACAGAAACCTTAACTGTTGTAGCTGGTGAATCTTTTGGTGCAGACTTATTTGGCAATGGTGGTTCCATGGTTCATTAAAGAGAGTAAAATGGAAACGTGTGAAGGGATACATGTTATTGGTGTGCTCCGTCTTAGTTCCCGAGGGTATCTGAGGAGACTAGAGCTGCTGCTAGCTCTGGTATGTTGAAAAAGGCTACTATTATGAGTTTGCGCATTTTGGATGGCAAGCTTCTATTTGTACTAGCAGCCCCCAGCAGTCATAAATGACTAAGGCAATGTGCCCCTGAGGCGAAAGCCCTCAGCTGCTGTATCCCAGCGTTCATTTCGGCGGGTTTTTTTCTCTTTTGCTTGTTGTAATAGTCGCTAAATCTGAGGTAGCGCACTAGGAAGCATCGCCATGTGCTACGACTGGCAGCTTCATCGTTCTATGTTGCTAAATGTATGTCCAGTTCCTTCATGTCTCTCTTGCAAACATCTCTGAACCTCAGCTGCGGTCGCCCGTCTGTTCTTTAGTCATGTGACAGTTGTCCGTAGAAAATACCTTTAGGTGTTTGACTATCTTTCATGCGGCGGACATGGCCAAGCCAGCGTAGCCTGCGCTGTGTAAGTGTCACGAAATATGTTCGTTGTCTTTTTGTGGTCTTCACTCCTCTTCGGCATTATGACACTGCCATTACCTTCACGTGCTAATTCTTCCAGTATGTATTCGTTGTATTCGCTTTCATCTTTCAAGGTTTTCTTATCATATCTTGTCACACCTCTCACCCACCCCTCTCTCCTGGTTATCATCTCCATTGTTATCGGCAACGTTTAGTGAAGGTGCGAACTTGTTACACTAAGTAGTGTAAACATACTCTAAATGCCAGCACGTGACAGCATCTCGATAGTTGTCATTTTATCCTTCCACGAAATACCGAGCATGTGGCGTAGATGACAAGTAATGGCAAGCTCCGTGTAAAAGTTAAACACATTCTACAGAAACCACAGCTGCTAGAGAACATTTTTCATACAAACTTCCTGAACAGTGAGGCTTCATGTATCATAATGAGCGAAAAGTTAAATGTCAATAACAGAGTTTTATGCATATATGATCAATCTGATTTTGATATATGCATAAACAAGAAGTTTAGATCGTCATTGCAGGATGTAAAGGTATATAGAGGAGCAGATGTGGCATCAGATCACCACCTTCTGATAGCCAAAGTAAAAATGAAACTCAAGAGATATGCAACAATGCAAAGTTATAGACAAAAATGTAATGTAGGACATCTAAGAAATCAAGAAACAAAAGACAAATTTGCGGTCACAATATCCAACAAATTCCAAGTGCTCCAACAGCTAGAAGATGTAGTGAATACAGAAGACTATTGGCAGCAAATCAAAACTGTATGGAATGAGATATGTGAAGAAATACTGGGGAAAAGGGAACGACAACAAAAAGCATGGATAATACAGAAACCATCAATAAGATTAAAAAAACAGAAAAAACAAGAAAGCAGATTTAAACACAAGCAAAAGCAGAAGTTCCAAAGCCAAGGCTCAAAAAATGTACACAGAAGCAAACAAAGAAGTAAAAAGCAGTATAAAAAAAGACAAGAGGAAGTATATTGAGGAGTTGGCAAGAGAAGCAGAAGATGCTGCAGCCAAAGGGAATATTAGAGAACTGTATAACAGCATAAAGAAGCTAACAGGGAAATACAAGCAAACAAGCTGCCTCATAAAAGACAAGAATGGAAAACTGCTCAGCAATATACAAGAGCATGAAGAGGTGGGCGGAATATTTTGAGGACCTTCTCAATAGACCAGCTCCACAAAATCCCCCAGACATTCAGCCAGCAGAAGAAGAGCTACAAATTAACTGTGAAAGACCAACGAAGAAAGAAATTAAAGAAAGCCATAAAGCTTCTAAGAGATGGAAAAGCGTCTGGACCTGATGGCATTCCAGCAGAGGCCATCAAAGCTGATATCGACACGGCTACAGAGATGTTATATACATTACTTGGTAAAGTCTGGGAAAAGGAAGAGATACCAGCAGAATGGAAGGAAGGATATCTGGTTAAGTTGCATAAGAATGGAAATTTACAAGAGTGCACAAATTATAGAGGAATTATGTTACTATCAGTGCCAGGAAAAGTATGAAACAGGATTATCCTCGAGAGATTAATAGAGTCCATAGACAAGAAACTGAGAGACGAACAAGCAGGTTTTCGACAAAACAGATCCTGTACAGACCTGATAGCCACTTTGAGAATAATAGTGGAACAAAGTCTGGAATGGAATTCACCACTATACATTGGATTTCCGGACTACGAAAAGGCATTTGGCAGTGTAGACAGAGAATCACTTTGGAAATTGATGAGGCATTATGGAGTTCCCCTGAAGATAATTAATTTAATAAAGAAAACATATGAAGACATGACATGCAGAGTTCTTCACGAAGGACAGCTTACAGAACCATTCGGGATAAGAACGGGAGTGAGACAAGGATGCCTCTTGTCTCCATTTCTTTTCTTATTAGCAATAGACTGGGTTATGAGAACATCGACGACACACAAGAGAAATGGAAACCAGTGGACTCTGACTAAGCAGTTGGATGATCTGGATTTTGCTGATGACTTGGCTCTTCTGTCCCATAACTGTAATCAGATGCAGGACAAATTGAAAACACTCGATGAGAGGTCACAGCAATTGGGTCTGAAAATACACAGGGAAAAGACAAAAATAATGAGAATAAATACAGGTAATGATAACAGGGTTGAACTTGAAGAAACACCAATACAAGATGTAGAATCGTACACATATCTTGGCAGTAATATAGACAAAGTTGGAGGGACAGACAGTGATATCAAAATAAGAATACAAAAAGCAAGAGGGGCTTTCATTGCATTGGGAAATATGTGGAGATCAAGAGAAATCAAATCCAACACGAAAATAAGAATCTTCAACTCAAATGTGAAGTCAGTCCTATTGTATGGCTCTGAGACATGGAGAACAACAAAGACAACAACCAAA
This sequence comes from Oreohelix idahoensis, assembly GCA_024509875.1. Classification (NCBI taxonomy): domain Eukaryota; kingdom Metazoa; phylum Mollusca; class Gastropoda; order Stylommatophora; family Oreohelicidae; genus Oreohelix; species Oreohelix idahoensis. The sequence goes on from JAMPIV010012734.1 coordinate 64,500, forward strand.
AAGCTACAGACTTTCATAAATGGGTGCTTGAGTAGAATAGAGGGATTAAAATGGTATGACAAGGTTACCAACGTGGAACTGATGACAAGAACTAGACAAGTGCCAGTGGAACAAGAGATGAGAAGAAGACGATGGCGATGGATAGGACACACACTGAGGAAACCTGTTGATAGCATTACAAGGCAGTCCTTGTTCTGGAATCCCCAGGGTAAGAGAGGCAGAGGTAGACCAAGAAGCACATGGAGAAGAGAGCTGGAAACAGAGGTGAAAATGATAAGGAGAACGTGGAAAGAACTTGAGATGATGGCACGTGACAGGAGGACTTGGCATGTGTTTGTTGAAGGCCTATGCTCCTTTGGGAGTGGAGGGTTATGAATGAATGAATGACGAATTGCTTTCCGAGACCCGTTCGGTGCTGATCTCCCCGGGATATGCCCGTTCCACCCAGGCGCTAGTTACGCCTCTGATTTCGTGAAGACATTGAATATCTACTCTAATCTACATGATTATTTGGAGAACACACATCGGTCACCCAAATTAGCAGACGATATTTTTCTGTATGAGTCCCATTCTCGTGTCAGATCTTCTATATCATTGCAATGAAGAAACTAGCAGGAACTACCTGCAACTTGCTGCAACTACCGAACAACTTCATCAGGTAAAACAAGTTGCAACAGAAACCACCCCTATTTACACACAGGAAATGCAACCTTCCTGGAATTAGTGAAAGCGGCAACAAGAAGAACGATTAGCAAGCTATCAGACCTTCCACCCCTACCCTTCGACAACTGGTTTCTACCATTACCATCTAACACTCTAACAGTTTAATGGGTGCTCCCCAAAGACTAATAATCCTAGGGATGTGTAGGATTTTAGTATTTTTACTATCTGGAATATAATCCGTATAGTTCCCGCGGGTTCTTTCATTGTATACATTAAAGACGAGACCATTGGTTCGTCAAACACGTGGTAAGAGACGACAAATGAGAATTTCATACTGGGGCTGGTAACTTCATCATGATAAATAAATTTATACATTAACTACTGTTCAAAGATTACATGAAGAGTCCTCGAGCAAGCACCTGCAAAGCTCGGAAAAGGAACAGAAGTTTTAAAAAACAAACAAACAGACCAAATAGAAAAAACCTAATTGGTATTTGAAATAATTATTTTCCCTATCGGTAGTCCCGATGAAATTTTTCATTTCGTATCTGCATTTGTAATTGAGCTCGAAATGCTGTAACTTGCTTACCAATGTTTCGATCATTTTTTTTTTTTTCAGTTTTAGATATCTAATCATAATACGTGATATTTTTTAATGCAACTGTCTCTGTTAAGATTCGGTTTTTTTTTCTTCCCCGTCGTTCGCTCTAATATAACCACACCTATTTCTGTCATTAAGTCGGGGGTCTGCCTAAGGCTTCTCTCATTGCTTTCATATATCCACATCTATTTCTCTCAAAGTGGTGGTGGTCTGTTTTAGGTTTCTCTCATCCATCTCAAATAATCACACCTTTTTCTTTGATGAAAGGCTTTTCGCATTGCTGTAATATAACCATACCAATTTATCTCAGTAGCGGTCTGTCTGAGGCTTCTCTCAAATAAGGGTAAAGGATCCCGTTACACGCCCATTGAGGCATATTGGGAATATGGTGTTAGGCCCATATTTTCTTGACCATCGGCACACTAGGGGTGATGTGGTCAGCATCACGCCGGCCGCCTTAACCTTCCCAGAAGTTGCTCTGGTACCCAACTGGGGCTGGGTCGACCCAGGAGCCGTTTGCAGCCTTAAAAAAATCCCACATCATCTGGGGATCGAACCATAGACCACTGAGCTAGGAAGCCAGTGCACTAACCACTATGCTACCGCGGCTCCCTCTCTCAAATAAGCCTCATCTATTTCTTTCATAAAGTTGGTGGTCTGTCTGAGGTTTCTCTCATCGTTCTCATATAACCACGTCTATTTCTCTCAAAAAGTTCGCAGCCTGTCTCAGGCTTCACTCATCGCTCCCATATAACAACATCTATTTCTTTCATAACGTGCGTGGTCTGTCTCAGGCTTGTCTCATATAACCATAGGTATATCTTTCAAAAAGCTGGCGGTCTGCTTCAGGCATCTGTCGTCGCTCTCATATAATCACACCTATTTCTTTCACAAAGTGGGCGGTCTGTCTCAAGCTCCTCTCATCGCCACATGCATTCTCCCTCAAATGGGTTAAATCAAGACCGTACTGTCAGTCTCTTCTTCTCATGGAGTAGACATTCTTGAAGGACATGTCCTGCTGTTTGCTCGTCTTCCTTACATGGACACGTGTCTGTCGGACCTATTTTTTATTTATTGACCAGAAAGTATTTGAGTCTGCAGTGATCAGTTCTCAGTCACAAAACTATGGCTTTATCCCATCTCAGTCACAAAACTATGGCTTTATCCCATCTCATCACAAAACTATGGCTTTATCCCATCTCAGTCACAAAACTATGGCTTTATCCCATCTCAGTCACAAAACTATGGCTTTATCCCATCTCAGTCACAAAACTATAGCTTTATCCCATCTCAGTCACAAAACTATGGCTTTATCCCATCTCAGTCACAAAACTATGGCTTTATCCTATCTCAGTCACAAAACTATGGCTTTATCCCATATCAGTCACAAAACTATGGCTTTATCCCGTCTCAGTCACAAAACTATGGCTTTATCCCATCTCAGTCACAAAACTATGGCTTTATCCCATCTCAGTCAGGAATAATATACTTCTGTCATATCCGACCTTGAGTGTTCCCTATGCCATTTTTTCTGTGAAGTTATTTTCTAAAGCTGCTTTTATCATCTCACGTGATGTCTTATCCCAAGTTTGAAACCAAAGCTGTTTTTTTCTCCTTCTGTTGTGTCTCCACAATTAAGTTTTTTCTACAGTTGGTTCTCAGAAATAAAAGGTGTATCTATTTTCTAGAGCTGTTTCTCAGAAATAAAAGTTATAACTCTTTTCTACATGTTTCTGAGAAATAAATGTTATATATTTTTTCCTTCCGTTATTTCTCAGAAATAAAAGTTATGTATGTGTTTTTTACGGTCATTTCGTAGAATAAATACTTTCTTCTACAGCTGTTTCCCGGAAATAGAAGTTATGTGTGTTTTCTGCGGCTATTTCTCATAAATAAAAGTAACATACGTTTTTCTATTGTTATTTCTCAGTAATAAACGTTATTTAATTTTTTTACGCTTATTTCTCATGAATGAAAGCTATAGCTGCATCTATAGTCATTTTCCCCCCTATTGTTCAGAAAGTAATTTTGGAAGGTTCCGTAAGTTTCTGCTTTTATCTAATACTGTTTTTATACTGCTTAAAATGACGACGATTACACCAAAAAAAAAAAAACAAAAAAAAACTTAACTACCTTTCTCTGTTCTCACCAATCATTAAAACAGCGATATACCAGTTTGCCTTTAACATTTTGCGAACTTAAAAATAAAAGAACCTATAAAATTTCCACACAGCAAATAAAATCCGTACACTATCCTACGATCATCTCTTCATATTTCCTCACGTGATCAAACAAAAGGCCGAACATTTCAAGATATAAATGATAAGCAAATATTATAACCACGCCCTGGCTGAGCAAAGCTCCTGGTCAGAAATAGAAATCAGTTACGGATGATTGATCCCTTGATCGAGCAGATATATACCTTACAGCAGGTCTGTAGGAAAGCGTGCCAGGCAGGATGTAACGATTTATGTGTGATATTATAAGATGGTGTTGAGCGGTTGGTTGTTGCAATTACTTAGTGCAAAATTACAGGTTTCACCTCCGGGGACAATTACAGTAATTTCGAGAGCAAATATACTGCAAAAAATATTGGCATACATCGATATGTATGATGGTGTTTTGATAGATTATGTTTCGTCTCTGACTGACTGCTTTCCGTCTGTCTGTCTTTCTGTTGGTTGTCTGTCTGTCTTTCTGTTTGTTGTCTGTCTGTTTTCCGTTTGTCTGCCTTTCTGTCTGTTGTCTGTCTATTTTATGTTTATATGTCTGCCTATTGTATTTGTTGCCTGCCTGTTTGCTGTTTGTCTGTCAATTTGCTGTTTGTCTGTCTGTCTGTTTACATGCATGCACGCTCTGATGCGTCTATGAGTGAGTGCATGTATATATATATACGTGCTATGGATGTACGTGTGTATATATGTGTGCAAGCATGTATGGATGTTTGAATATATGTATGTATGCTCGTACACAAAGATATATACAAAGATATATATATATATATATATAGGATATTAAAACATTCAACGTAAAAAAAACACCCATATTGAATTACTTCGGACGTCCTCCACGCTGTTGTTAATTCCCATAGATCTCCTATATGGAATGTTGTATTTTATTATATGATATCAGCACATGTCAACGTATTTTATGGACAATAAAGATTCTGATAAGTAAAGTAACCACTCATTCCAAAACAAGAACCACGTAAATGAAGTGGATGCGCCAGATTTCAAAGCTTATATCAGCAAAGGCACAATAGAGTTATAGACATTAGAGTTATAGACATTAGAGTTATATACATTAGAGTTATAGACATTAGAGTTATAGACATTGTTTATGATAAAATAAAGTGGGCACATCGTAACAACAGTAACACAAAAATACAGCAAGAAATAATAGTTCAACTTTGTCAATCCCGGTAGCAGTAATAATTCATTTAATTCACGAGCAGCAAAATTCAATTTAAAGGTAATCAGTCACACAGAACGAGGCCGCTGTTCATAGCATTTCTACCAACAATAACTCTACATGATGCCCATTTAGAGAAGTGTTACATAAATAAAATAAAGAGTACCATTCAATACTTGCAGAAATCAACGAAATAGTACGATATGTGTTATCGTACTGAAAATGAGTAATCTGGGACATGTATATTGACAATAACCAGACAAGTGCTAGGAGAACTAGAGATAAGAAGGAGACGCTGGTGATGGATAGGACACACACTGAGGAAACCTGTTGATAGTATAACAAGGCAGTACTTCTATGAAATGTCCATGGTAAGAGAGATAGAGGGAGATAGAAAGCACATGGAGACGAGAATTTGGAGACATAGAGTTGAAAGAATTTGGAGACATAGACATGAGATAATTTGGAGACGTAGACATGAGATAATTTGGAGACATAGACATGAGATAATTTGGAGACATAGACATGAGCGAATTTGGAGACATAGACATGAGATAATTTGGAGACATAGACATGAGATAATTTGGAGACATAGACATGAGAGAAATTGGAGACATAGACATGAGAGAATTTGGAGACATAGACATGAGAGAATTTGGAGACATAGACATGAGATAATTTGGAGGCATAGACATGAGAGAATTTGGAGACATAGACATGAGATAATTTGGAGGCATAGACATGAGATAATTTGGAGACATAGACATGAGATAATTTGGAGACATAGACATGAGATAATTTGGAGACATAGACATGAGATAATTTGGAGACATAGACATGAAAGGAATCAGGAAGATATGGAAAAACCTAGAGCTGATGGCACGGGACAGGAAGACTTAGCATAAAGATTGTTGAAGGCCTATGCTTCTTGTAGAGCTAAGTAATGATGATGGATATTGAAAGTTTGTGTGTGTGGACTGGAACCTGTGGGGGTGAGGAAATGTGAAGCTGGAGTAGTATGTAAATATGTAAGCACCCGTGAAAATTATATGGTCGTACAGAATATGCAAGCTTCTATGTAACAGAAAAAAAACGTCCATATTGAACTACTTCACACGTCTTCTAGACTCCTGTAAATTCTAATGAGTCTCCTGACCAGTATGCTGCATTTATTATACCATATCAGTACATTAGAATTAAATAATCCACTTTTTTGGCATGTTATGAGAAGAGGAAAAGTGGAAAATATTGTAACAACAGGTAAGCTGGAATATATCGTAACAACAGGTAAGATTGAAGGAAAAAGTGATAGGGGAAGACGAAGATAGCGAATACTGGACAATTTGACATTGTGGCATGGAATGAGGTCAACAACAGAATTGATAAATTGTACTGGAGGCAGGAAGTTGTGGACAGACATGATCTCCTACACCACTAGGCATGGTACTTGATGATGATGATCAGTACAGGTCAACGTATTTTCACTTCACTTAGTCACCCCTCTCTTCCACCCTGAGCTGTAAAAGGCAATGTATTTTACGGAGATTAAATATTTTATAGGAACACTAGTGAGATAAGTTGGGCGAGGAATGATGATGCTGTTGTGATATGTGATCACTTTCTTGCACACTCGCACCCGACCCGAACAACAATAAAACTCTGATTCTAAGGCAGTGGCTGTATTTATTCATACAACCCTTTCAGTGACACCATGCAAATAAAGCAAACATTAAACAAATAAACCAACAAACAAAACACCCAGCCAGTGCTCAATTGCCAACCTGAAACGCAAACAAAGCACCGACTAGTTAAAATAATAATAGTTAAATAATGAGAAACACCATGCTCTCACCTGTCAAACTGTCCTTCTTCCACGCCACCTGAAACATTCAACTATCATGCACACACACTCAGTCCATGCATGTCGTCTAATGAGACTAGTATGGTGTTGTGCATGAGGCTGGCAATCTCACCATGTAACACAGATTGCTACCGAAACCACTACTGCAAGAGCATATGAATGCTTTGTGCGGGCTTCATGCGGAGGCCAGCCACATTGGTGGCCCCATGCTCCATAAGGAGCAAGAAGAGACATAATTTATCCCAAGTAGACCCACGTGCTCTCATAAACTACCCTACACATAACAATAATTAAATAATAATAAAATGGACATAGAATAATATTCAACGATATGTACAACGAATACTCTCATTAATGAGCATAAACTACCACCTCGCAACTGATCCATATCAATATTCGTCCCTGCACTCAGAAGCATGTCGTATATGCCGACTGATGAGACTGGGAATCTCATCATATGAAACACATTGTTACAGAAACAAACCACTGCCATAGCATATAAATGCTTCGTGCAGGCTTCTGTTGGACCCAGCCGCACTGGTGTCTCCATGCTCCGCAAGGAGCAAACAGAGAAACGCTTATGTCTCAAAGTGCCTTACGCACAAAGGAGTGGCATTACGCTCACCAGAAATCTAAATAACTATTCTCACCTCAAAGCAACCCGTAAAAAATATACAGTAGAATTATAATCAATTATCGTGAAATACACTAACTAAATTAACTTCACATCAAAGAATTAAAATAAAATTACTCTTGAACTAACAAAACTAGCAAATGTTCTAATTAGTTCACCCAAATAATAAATGGCTGAACATCATTAGGCCTATTCCCCCAACACGTGGTAACTAAAAATGTCCATGCCGCTTCACAGAAGTCATCTTTATGTACAGTCATCAACACGTGGCTCCCGGCTGCCATCTTGCTATAAAGTTAATACTATCTAAATATATGATATCATTTCTGTCCAGTGACATGTATGAAATAGGTTCCTACTATATTCGCTTTTCTGTCCGGTCTCATGAATGAAATAGGTTCCTACTATATCCTTGCAGCCGTAATCTGGACTTAACACGACTAATAAAACCTATCCACACATTATTTTCACTCATCTATAACTTTAAAACTAATTATAATGTCCTAAAAGAAATCTCCTTTGGAAACACATCTATCTATTCTCTCAAACATTAGAACCGAGTCACGCTGAAAATAATTCTAAAGCTACAGGGAAATAATCTAATCTGCTTTAAAATCAAACTCACGTGCCCTCATACCCTGTGCAAACTTCTGCTTACTCTGTGTGTCTTCTCACATCTTGCCTCTACTGCGAATCTCACCAAACTAACTTTGGCCTGTGGCGTGCCCGTATTTTATACGTCAAATAACCGCATCACGCAGGGCTGGCATGCAAGCGTAGTGATTTACGCTCGCGCACTCGCAAAGCAGCAGATTCGTGCTGGACTATTAACTTCAGTTTCTAAACACACAAATATGAACTTCAGGGAGATTTTGGGGCGTTTATTATGGCCCCATCACACTAGTGTAAAAGCCCGTCGTAAGACGGGAATTAAATTCAAAAGCAGCAATACCTAACGGCAAGTATCACCACAGAACTATTTAAATTACGTAGCAGCAGCGAGGATCCCAATGTATGTATACGGGATCACACATTCTATAAATATATTTTGTGCACACCGTCATTTGCGCACTTTCTTTATCGAGTGTTACTATTTTCGGAAGAGTACGTATAAGGGAAAACCTACCCTCTGTCCTGTACTTACTGTTCTTAGTCTTCTATCATTTACTAGACCCAGTATTAAGGTCTTTGTCTTGTGTGGTCTGACCTATACTGTATAATAGGGGAACAACAGAAGTGATTGCGTCATTAATAGGCTGGACTGCCCATGGTAAATTTCCGGTGTTATGTGTTGCGGGTCGTACTAATGACCCTGATAAAGTTGATAACGTTGGATTTTTATTCCCGTTAATGATATCCACCAAAAGATAGATATAAGTGGATGGAAGCAGACATCATCATCATCATCAGTTGATAAGATCTCTATGGTGTTGTTTGCTCCACTGTAGTGTATGGAATGTCAACTTGACCTACGCAGTGGTGTGTAGACATGGATTGAGTGTATAATGTGCGAATGATGATAAAGGTTCGTGGTGTTGACAAAAAATGTTCTTTTCTCACACTCATGTATGGCTGGAAGTCATCGACACCAACGACTGTGTACCTTTTCTAAAGTTTAATTGGACGTACACACTCGACAGCACAGATAGTGACAAATCACAGGTTGCCATAATACATCATAGTACAGTGGATAAATGGCCTTGCAATGTTACATGGGCACTCATGTAGAATAAGTGTATAATGGACTGTCAGTAGCCAAGCACTCAGTATCGCCCATACATATATATCATCTGACTTCACTGACTGAGCACGTCAGCTTATAAACAATATTTCAGATGGCTTCTAAACCTAATCTCGTCTAGCGACGATTCTTCAACATAATGTTCAGCACATATTTTTCCATATAATAATATTGAACCGCTAGCAATGGGTTCTCATGTGTAGCAGTGATCTCTGGACTGATCAAGCGATAATACGGGCATCCCTTTTCTCTTCTTGAAAGTCACTACATGTTTTGGTTCCAAGATGGCTTCACTCGTGAGCTGTCACTCACGTTTGGATACAGATAATGAATCTGTCCTAAAGTTAGTCATTCATAAAACATTTCATTGCTCTGTAGATTTGATCATGAACAATTGACTGCAATCTACAGGATATAGTGCTGCTAGGAATCGAAGTCGTTTTCATCGAGTCAAATATATTCTCTTAGACATTCAAATCGTAACTATCGAAAATGGTGGCTTCGATCGAGAGTTCATAAGAGTATCTTTGATTACCTTGGTATAGGAAATATGAAACTGCCATTCCTTGGCAATACGAATAAACACTGGGGTAAAGCATACACGATAGGTTTAGACGACTATCACCTTCCCCACAAATACTGAGATCACTTTTTCCCCGGCGACAGGCCGACATGGAAAAAACACAGTCCCTATCAGGACGAAGCCAAATCACACCACACTCTAGCGACACATCCGCCGAATAGCCTTCGACCTCTCTAGAGACAACAGAACATATAGTTCGACTTAGATATGTAAAGATATACAGATATAAGACAGACTCGTCCTACTCAGACAAACAATACACATAAATTCAGGCCATAGATATTCTGAAGCAAGAACAATCTATTATTACCCAAACAACGAATAAATCGCAGTAAAATGGATTTATCCCGGAGTTTGATCGAAAGAGCCGACACAACTTTCAAGGGAAGTAACTCAATAATGACTTTCCCTTAAGCACTATTTTGCTTTCAAAATATTTGCGAAGATAACAAGAATACCAATGTATAATATTGTAAGATATCAAAGACTGCACGTAACAGTCTTACCACACCTCCCGGGAAAAAAAAATGGAACATTTTTTTTTTCTTTTTGAAATACATCTAGGAGCAACGTACAATAGCCTCACAACGCATGAATAATGCGCAGATGAAAATATCAGGAATACCTATAACGCCTAATATGAGGCTAAGTCGACTTATGGAGCGACTGGTGAGAATGTGTCTCATAAACTGAGAGAAATTATTTCTCTACAAGTATATTTTTCCAGGAAGGTGTCATCAAAGTATAATACAATTCTGGCAATTACACAATGCCTAAAAAATTCATATCATCATTTCGTATTAGATATCTTAAATTTATGATTTATGAAGAAAAAATCATCAAAGCACAGCGGTGAATAAACATCAATGAACCGCTATGTAGTGATACAATCATTATATTATTAAATTACAAATGTGCATCTATCATGATATAGAAAAGGAACTACTATAGAACTAGACATATCAAGAAGTCTAAGCCCTAATAGTTATGTGGAATCATGTGGGCATCTTGACAGAATGTCTGCCATCACATTATCTGATCCACGAATAGCTCGCACAGAGAAATGAAAAGGTTGAAGAGCAATTGCATATCGAGTAGACCTCGAGCTCTTCAAATTCTTACTCTGTATAGCAGTAAGAGCTTTTTGGTCGGTTTCTACTATGAAATGTGCGCCTAGAAGGAATCTCTGTAGTTTGAGGATCGACCAAACCATAGCTAATAGCTCACGGTCTAAAACCGAATAATTCCTTTCTGCCGCATTAAGTTTTCTGGAAATATACATTACAGGATGCAGAGTTCCAGAGTACTCTTGCATTAGTGCCGCTCCAATCCCAGTGGATGAAGCGTCACTACGAAGAACGAATGTCTTATCTTTAGTAGGTAGCACTAAAATAGGTGGTGTTGAAAACAATGTTTTAATCTTATCCAGAGAGCATTGGCATTCCTGAGACCAGTGGACCACATTAGGCGAACCTTTCTTTAGAAGTGTTGAGAGAGGTGCCATGATAGAGGATAGATTCTGAATGAATCTGCCATAAAATTGAATAAGACCTAACAGACTTCTCACCTGTTTTTTAGTCTTAGGGATTGAGATGTTAAGTATCTTACTAGTATTATGGTCCTCTGTCTTTAGGAAACCATGACCAACTCGGTGGCCTAGGAAAGAAATTTCGCTAAAACCAATATAGGCTTTAGAGGGTTTCGCTGTCAGGTTGTGCTCACGCAAAGTAGACAGCAATTCATCTAACCCTGAATAGTGATCTTCCCAAGTATCGCTGAAAAGACAGATGTCGTCTAGATATGCAATGACATCTGACCGATAAGATAGGATTCGGCGCATCATGCGTACGAATGTAGCTGGTGCGTTCATAAGACCGAAAGGCATAAAATTCCATTGGAACAAACCTCTAGGTGTTGAAAAAGCCGTGAGAGGTTTGGCGCGTTCAGATAAAGGAACTTGCCAATATCCTTTAGACAAATCAAGTTTAGTGAAAAAATGAGATTTGGAGAGTCGAGTAAGTAGCTCTTCCAGTAAAGGCATAGGTTCGGCATCGAACTTAGTTACTTGATTCAATTTTCGATAGTCAACGCAAAGACGTACGTTATTGTCTTTTTTACGCACAATAACCATCGGCGAAGAATATGCAGAGGTGGATGGTTCGATTATTTTCAAATCTATCATCTCATCCAACTCTTTCTCGACCTGTGCTTGAAAATGTATAGGTATAGGATAAGGTCTAACCCTAATAGGAGTATGGTCAGTTAGAACAATGTCATGTTGAATGACATTCGTTTGTCCAGGGATGTCAGTGAGTACATCCTGAAATGTTTGCAACATAGTTGAAACTTGTCGCTGTTCTCCTAGAGACAAATCAGGAGAGACAGTAACGTTCTTCCATGATTCACTAGAATGAAGTGGGATCATTGGAAGAGGAAGATTTACATCTGAAAAACTTGTTTCCTCATCCTGTATCACGGACAGTGATGAGTAATGACCATGTTGTACTGGAGAATTGTCCGTTGCTTGGAAAATGGGTTGCAAATAATCCGGACGTTCATGGAATTCAGTAAGCATATTGATGTGGAAGGTTTTATGCTTCCCATCAATATCGACAATATAGTCGACATCGGAAATTTTCGATATTATATCGTACGGACCTTTCCAAGAAATAAGTAATCTGTTTTCCCTACAAGGTAGTAATACAAATGCTTTGTCACCAGGACAAAGTTGTCGTAAGCATCTCTTCTTATTGGCAAATTGCCTTGCCTTCTGTTTCGCAAATTCAGAAGAAGAAGTTGCTAATTTGCATGCTTCGATAATTTTTTGTCTCAACGCGATGACATATTCGTAGGATGACTTTGTGTCATCGTCAATATTGTCAGATGTTATGAGATCGTGAAGCAACGACATAGGGCCACGCGGACGCGCGCCAAAGACGAGTTCAAAGGGAGAAAATCCCGTATGTTCATTGGGTACCTCTCTGTAAGCGAAGAGGGCCGCAGGTAAAACTCTGTCCCAGTCTTGAGGATGATCCTCAGTTATCTTCCCCAGTAAGTTTTTAAGTGTTCTATTAAGGCGTTCGACCATACCATTAGACATTGGATGGTAGATACTACTTAAAGATCTATCTATCTGCAGAGTAGACATTACTTGAGACATGGTATCTGATATTAGTTGGGTGCCATGGTCTGACAATATCTCTCCGGGGAACCCCAGACGAGAAAATATAAGCCAAAGAGCATCTGCAATATCAGCAGTAGTAATGCTCTTCAGAGGAATAGCCTCTGGCCAACGTGTGCACATATCAACACACGTCAAGATAAACTGATGTCCTCTGGCAGACTTGATCTTAAATGGACCAATAATGTCTATGGCCATTTTTTGAAACGGCCGAATAGGAATGTCCGCCGCCTGAATGGGTGCAGCATGCCGTGGACCTTTGGATTTAACTTCCTGACATACTTTACAAGATCGACAATAAATACGTATGTCCTTGTTTACCAATGGCCAAAAGAAAGCCGCAAGGACTCTTGACTTAGTACGGGAAAAACCCATGTGTCCAGCACACTGAGAGTCGTGAGCGTGCTGCAAAATTTTAACTCTCAAATTCTTGGGAACCAGGATTTGAGAATGACTTGACGTAATGGAGTCTTGAACCATACGTACAAGTACGCCATTCTTCTTTGTAATCCACGATTTACGACTTGTGTCTTTATTCGGATCACCTTTAGTTGCAAGAATGAAGAATTTCTTCAGAGTGGGATCATCTTCTTGCTGTTTTATAAACGAGTCACGAGAAATTACCAAGGGATTATCTTGGTTATGCACTTCATTATCTTCAATAGATGAAGTTTGAGGCATATTAAGAGCCTGAGCTCTAGTGACTACAGCGTTAGCAATCTGCATGTTTTGCCTTTCCCACGTGGAAATTTGTTGCGGAGTGCATTCCTTGACTCCATGAATGCGACCGATGATGAGGTCAGCGATCGGATTCGGAAGAAGACATGCGTGTACATCTCCTGTAAAGAAAGGAGTAGCAATCCTAATGATAGCAGTAGAGTATTTCTCTAATGTGCCGCCAAATGTTACACATTTGACTACTTGTTCAGTGGCACGGGAAGGATCTACGAGTGACTGCCTAACACCAATTGTGGTGCATCCAGAATCAAATAGCACAGAGACTGGATTGTTATTCACTAAACCCTTATGTAAGACAAGAGAACCTCTTCCATCATGCGCGACTGATGCTGGAAGAGCAGGAAGAGGATGGCCACAGCTTAAAGTAGACACTGTGGTTGGCTCAAATAACGTTTTGCATTGGGGGCACTGAGATGCTCTCCCAAAATCAAAAGAGGCACATGCCATATTACTAGCATCATTATTATCTTTACTCTGTTTATAGGCTTCATGGGACTCTTGTTGTGCAGAGTTTGCCTGAAAATGTGGTTATGTCTTTTGTTTTGAGATCTACCTCGGTTATTATCACCTCTGTAGTTATTGTTACCTCTATTGTAACCCCTATTTGGGTTTGAGTCATAGTTCCCTTGGTTACCATTATCATATTCATTATAATGAGTATCTCTGTAATTATGATCTTGTTGACTCCAAGACGGATAACCCTGATAGTTTCTATAATTACTTCCTCTACGGAAATTCCTATAATTATGACCACCCCTGTGTCGAGAGCTATCAGGTCGTCTCCAGTTCTTTGAAGAAGAACCCTGAAATGATTGGTTACCTTGGTTTTGATAACTATTATGGTTACCTTTTTTATCAAATCTGTTTTGAGGTCCCTGAAATCTGTGTGAATAATTGGGATTGTATGGTGTTGCTGAAGCAACTGGCATACTCACCTTAATCTTAGTGTTGCCAAAAGTCACGTCGGGGTGTGCAGTGACATATTGGGAACAATATTCTTCCATTTCTTTTAGAGATTTAGGTTTACGCTCATGTATAAATTCAAGGAAAGGTTTGTTCACACATGACATAATCTTATCTCTGAGCAACAAATCCATAAGTCCTTCATACGTTTTTTCTGTTTTGGAAAGCTCAATCCAACGATCAACTGTGAGACGTGCCTTTGCAGTGAATTCTGAGAATTCTACACCCGTCTCAGGTACCATCGTTTTAAATAAAAGGCGATAGCCTTCCTCACTTAGCTGATATTTTTTTATCAAAGCCGCCCTAATGACATCATAATTATCCTTATCTGCTTCTCCTACAAGGCATAATCTAGTCAAAGATTCACCTTTCAAGTTTTCTTATAATTGATTAGCGTATTGTGATTTATCCACATTATGTGTACGACAAGAACGTTCAAATCTATCCAGCCAGAATGTAATATCGTCACTGGACTGATTGAACGGTGGAACCTTAACCTTGTAAGTAGAAGGTTTACCATTACCACTAGATGCCTGATTAACATTACTCATACATGTCAATCTCAATTTCTCTAACTCAAATTCATGTTCTCTTATTGCTTTTTTTTCTTCAGCCTCTCTGTCTAATCTTTTTTGTTCAGCTTCCCTGTCTAATCTTTTTTGTTCAGCTTCCCTGTCTAATCTTTTTTGTTCAGCTTCACTGTCTAATCTTTTTTGTTCAGCCGCAGCTTCTCTTTCTAATTTTTTTTGTTCAGCTTCAAATCTCCTTTCCTCCACCTGCATCTGCAATTTCTTTTGTTCAGCAGCAGCCTCAGCTTCTCTTTCTAATCTTTTCTCTTCCGCCATAGCTTTTCTTTCTTCTGCAGCTACTCTTTTCTCTTCTGCCATAGCTCTTCTCTCTTCTGCAGCTAATGCTTTGTCATATTGAGCAACAGCCCATTGTTCTAATTGTTGACCAGTCTTATCAAGGGCTTTCCCTTGTGTAATGAAGTAATCTAAAGTAGACATGATGTCTAACAATAATACTAATCACCTGAATCAATAATAATACCACCAGTTCTCAATGACTTGATTAATCAGTATACTATCCCAATATATGTGGGTCACAAGCCTTTAATAAGGTCTTGTATAATAGTAATAATAATCAGGTACTGGTTTATACCATAATCCAAGTGCAGTGCACAGGCAATTGTGTCTTATGAAATATACCTATATAAAACATATGTCAACCAACAGAATACATAAAGTACAAATAGGACAGACAATACAAGAACGTTTGCAGAAATCAAAATAAATCAAATAGGGAAATCAATGAAAATAATCACTGAATCTGCAAAGAATAACAACACAAATGACGTCACAATATATGAATATAAATTGTGAATAGAACTGAAAGATAGAAAAGGTTAGACCAACAAATTACAAACAAATCAAAACAAAACTAAAGAACAAAGAAATATTACAAAAATAACAATAATTACAGACTTCACAGCTAACACAAAAGCAACAGTTGTCGCAGCAAATTTTCAATCAAGAAAATTGCACCTATAGAAAACGCCCACAACGGACCCTCTATGACGTGGGATATTCTGTTGTGAGGACGCCGCCCAACCTTAAACACAACCCGCTGACATAGAAACTAACATACTATACAAACAAATAACATGTAAACATAAATATATATAAATTATGTGTATGATAGTATGTGTTGCAAAATAGGCTCAGTCTTACAGTAATGGCAAAGTTATTTTTATGAAAACAAACAAACTGCCACTTTATTCAATTAAACATTCTGGCCTTAAATATTAAAGTTCATATATGGAAAACAAGAAGATCCATCGATGAAAATAGGACTTCTTAGTTCACTCATACTGTCTTCCTGTTAACATTGACAAGAATTGATCCAACTGTTCTGTGAAACTCTATAATGTCTAATGTAAAAAATGTCAACAACGCTGACCTACATACTGCATTCACCTGACAGGTCACGTGACGAAGTGTTGACAAAGAGCAAACCAATACTGCAAGTGTGTCGTATCAGCCACAGGAAACGGTCTGGTATCGGTAATCTGTTGACTTCTGAACTTCTGCGAGGTCAAACCCAGAAAGCTGGTCCACCAGTTGATAAAGTTGATAACGTTGGATTTTTATTCCCGTTAATGATATCCACCAAAAGATAGATATAAGTGGATGGAAGCAGACATCATCATCATCATCAGTTGATAAGATCTCTATGGTGTTGTTTGCTCCACTGTAGTGTATGGAATGTCAACTTGACCTACGCAGTGGTGTGATTTGGCTTCGTCCTGATAGGGACTGTGTTTTTCCATGTCGGCCTGTCGCCGGGGAAAAAGTGATCTCAGTATTTGTGGGGAAAGTGATAGTCGTCTAGACCTATCGTGTATGCTTTACCCCAGTGTTTATTCGTATTGCCAAGGAATGGCAGTTTCATATTTCTTATACCAAGGTAATCCAAGATACTTTTATGAACTCTCGTACGAAGCCACCATTTTCGATAAGAGAATATATTTGACTCGATGAAAACGACTTCGATTCCTAGCAGCACTATATTCTGTAGAATGCAGTCAATTGTTCATGATCAAATCTACAGAGCAATGCAATGTTTTATGAATGACTAACTTTAGGACAGATTCATTATCTGTATCCAAACGTGAGTGACAGCTCACGAGTGAAGCCATCTTGGAACCAAAACATGTAGTGACTTTCAAGAAGAGAAAAGGGATGCCCGTATTATCGCTTGATCAGTCCAGAGATCACTGCTACACATGAGAACCCATTGCTAGCGGTTCAATATTATTATATGGAAAAATATGTGCTGAACATTATGTTGAAGAATCGTCGCTAGACGAGATTAGGTTTAGAAGCCATCTGAAATATTGTTTATAAGCTGACGTGCTCAGTCAGTGAAGTCAGATGATATATATGTATGGGCGATACTGAGTGCTTGGCTACTGACAGTCCATTATACACTTATTCTACATGAGTGCCCATGTAACATTGCAAGACCATTTATCCACTGTACTATGATGTATTATGGCAACCTGTGATTTGTCACTATCTGTGCTGTCGAGTGTGTACGTCCAATTAAACTTTAGAAAAGGTACACAGTCGTTGGTGTCGATGACTTCCAGCCATACATGAGTGTGAGAAAAGAACATTTTTTGTCAACACCACGAACCTTTATCATCATTCGCACATTATACACTCAATCCATGTCTACACACCACTGCGTAGGTCAAGTTGACATTCCATACACTACAGTGGAGCAAACAACACCATAGAGATCTTATCAACTGATGATGATGATGATGTCTGCTTCCATCCACTTATATCTATCTTTTGGTGGATATCATTAACGGGAATAAAAATCCAACGTTATCAACTTTATCAGACCCGTCATCGAAGCATCATTTTTTGGGGATGCCTAGATGGAAGGGAGGATAGTGTGATTCGCTTGCATAGCTAGGCGGGATTGTCGCACGGAAGGTCCTGGGTTCGAGTCCTGGGAAAGCCATTCACGTCGGTTGTTTTTCTGTTGTCTAGTTTTCTAGTTTTTTTATTTCTTACGAGTGCCTGAAAACATACCTTTATGTTTGTCTAATATTTATTTGCATCCCTTAGCGTTAGTGAGAGAAAAAGCTGGGATTTTAAATATATTGATACTGTGTCGTGCACGGCGACTAATAAAAGCTTGTACATGGGACAGGCAGCCTCATTATGTCAAACAAACTGCCGAAAAACAACCATCTCTGCAAGAGTACGTAAATAATTGGTGCAGGCTTCATGTAAGGGGACCAGGTACAATGGTAACCTCCATAAGGTCAGCAAAGGAAAAAGATGATGTTAATGATGATGATGATGTTAATGATGATGATGATTGTCGTGTTTTAGGTCTGTCTCCCAACACGGTTTTTCTAATCTGACCATTCTGTCCGCCATGGTTGGGGAACGCTCTGATACACCAACCAATCAAAACGGACCTTTATTATTATTGTGGTAAGAAACTTACAGTGCAAAACTTAGGGACCAGTTTTGTGTAAACGATGGAACGATAATATTTAAATTCATAAAGAATAAAGAAGTATCACCAGGGAGAATTGTGTAATTCATCAAAGGAAATGTTAATCTAGAGGTAAGTGTAAAAACTTTATCAAATAGTATTCTGGTAAGATAGATATAACGAATAAAAGAGCTGTGTTACATCAGGATTTAGCTAGTTAAAGTACGCATTTATTTTAATGCATTTTGCAAACTAACTGATGTATAGATAGATCAATCCTAAATAATCCACAGTCTAATTTAAACTTTAATTGAGCAAAATCGCACCAGAAATAAGGAAGATAATTGAACAACTAAAATTTACACATTGGACAGAGAGGAAAATTTTGTTTCAGTTTTGGGATTTTTTACGCCGTTTCTTACCCTGTCATCTGTGAGGTCGGATGTGTAGTTATAAAAGGCCTTGCCCTTGGCCATTGTAGTGAAATTGACAGAGATACAACGGTAAAATACCTCCAAAGATAACATGTAAGGATAAAAACATAATGCGTAGGCTGCTGATAGTACATGATCGCCCAGACCGCGGGTCATCACCCGCCATAAAAATTGACTTGCTAGACAGGAGGGGAACGGCGGATAAAAAGGAAAAAATATGACTGGAAAGATGGCGTGAGACTAGAAAGGCTAAGGAGACGCAATTGGGGGGGGGGAAACGGAGAAAAGTCACGTTTCCCAAGTTGACATAAAGTAAGGAACTCGACAGAAGGGACCTTGGATATGTTACGCCACAGTCATTTATTGGTCGCTTTTGCGATACCAAGCCTTTGATTTGAATTCAGCGGCAGAACGCAGATGTTTGGAATATTACAAAAATTAAAAAGTAACTTTTTCGTAATATTAATGTTAGGAATATAAAAATTAGCTGGACGGATGGCCCATTCTGAGCAGTGAACTAATATGTTCTTAATTTTACAGACGGATAGATAATATTGAAGATAATGACAAAAGACAGTGTTGTTCACATCAGCGACAGACTGTATGGAATAAAAAGTGTCGCTATTTGCACAAAAAAACACGACCTTGAGACGCAGGTGTTCAAATCTACTTAGTAGGGAAGCGAAGGGACATTGGTGGGAGCTGTGTCTAAATATAACTTTTAACGACAAAATTTTGGAGGGGAGAGAAAGGTTGGTTCAAAAATCAAGTACGTTTTTGAAAAAAAAAAACAAGTAGAGACGGACAGACTAACAGATAAACATCCATACTTGACTGAAGCATGACTGAAATGACTTTAGGGTAGGAAATTTGAATTTGAAATAAACCTAGGCAGTGATTGGCCACAGACAATCATTTTATCGGCGCTCAGACGCGCAAGTGGGGCCATTCCTCAATAGTTGTTCGATGATAGACACAGTATTTTAAAGTGTGGTGATTTCCAAATGAAAGAAAGTGAAATAAGTTCAGGGACGCCATACTATAGCCAGCAGCTCAGCTGAGTTTTGCTAGCATTTCTGTGTTCTTTATTCATAATCTGGTAAGATTGAAATTATTTCTTTGTATATTTTGAATATTGTTTAATGTTCGAGTGATTTGACACTGCCATATCATAATCTAGCCTTACAAACAAGTAGGGATTTGCTCTAGACCCCCCGCCCAAGTCAGGGTCTAGGGACCAACAATATACATAAACTCCAGCAAGGGTTAGGAAAGACAGATCAAGTGTTGAGAATAATGAAACATATTACCTATCCACTTTTAGGGAAGGAAACTAATAAATATTTTTCAGAATCTATAGTCTGGGAGGACCTATCTGATGTAAAACCACCATGGTAAATGTGCTGTTTGGTCAGAGAGATCTGACCTGTCTGTATGATGTGGTTGTTGTGTCCGTGTTGTGTCCAGACGTGGGTAGAGAATAGAATTTTGACACATAGCCAATACTTTGATTGCAGAGCTGTGAGTTTCAGTTGTCAACAAGGCGGTGTCCATTCAGTTGGTGATTTTACTCGAGTGTATCTGTGCAGTACGTTGTGACAGAGACCACTATTATTGCCCGCCAGCACGGAGAGGTGGGACCACCAGATTTCAGCACCAGAGCTACATATGCAAGTTGAGTGAGCCTCTGGTCTGCTGGAAGTTCACCAACGCCTTTAAGTTACTAATACCCCATAAAATTCCTGTAATTTACTGGACACTGTGTAGTCAATATAGACAGGTGTGATGAGGCCACCCCAACAGCACAAGCATTAACTATCCTCCCAAGTAGATGACTACTAGAACATTTTAATAAAACTAACTAGTCTAGTACTTATATATGTACACTCTTGCATTTATTATGTAACATTCCATGCATTTCTTTCATAATTTTTAAATCCTTTTTTTTAAAAAAGTTCTGGTCAACATAAAACTTGATCCAGAACAAATAAATGTAATATAATTCTATCAAAAATTTTACACTCTTGAGTTAGTTCAGTGTATTATAATATTTGTTAAATATTATTAGTCTGCTTAAATATCTGTGGGTGTATCTATAACTATCACACCACATTACACATCATTACCCTAGACATTTTACATAGCTACATTCATTAAGAAAAAAAATTGAGTGTGAGGTCGTAGTGGTAGCAAGAAAGGCCTTCTGACAATTCACAACTACATTTTATCTCAGGAGCCTTCACAGCTGGCCTCATACATTACATTTAGTAATATCACCATCATACAATACCATCAAACCCACTACATACATTGGGGTCTTGTCCAGGGATAATTAGCCCAACATTAATATTAGGATCTCCTGGTTGGAGAAATAAAATTAAAAAAAAAAAATTGTGAAATTCCCTTTAAAATTAAAAGTGTCCCTGCAGATAAAAGTTGGTGAATCTTCACAGCCAGTGATAATTAATTAGTTAACTGGTTAGTTAGAATTAGTTAGACTATAGTCATAAGAAGTACTTAGTGTATTTACTGGTTAGAGATTTAGCTTGTATATTATTATATTGTCTGAAAAGTATGGCGGAGCTAGCAAAATTCCGATCAGCTGCTGTGCTGACCGCAAAGGAGATGGGAATGGATGGTCAGATTTTAATTCAATATGTAACGGCTGAATGTGATAAATATATTGAAAGGGAAGATAGAAAGGTAGCTGAAGAGAAGAGGTTACAAATTGAGGCTGATAGAGAAATTAAGAGGCTGCAGATTGAGGCAGAAGAAAAACGACAGCAAAGGGAGGCAGAAGAAAAACGACAGCAAAGGGAGGCAGAAGAAAAAAGGTTGACTGCCGAAAGGGAGGCAGAAGATAGAAGGTTGCAAAGGGAGCACGAATTACGACTAAGGGAGCTGGAATTACAAGGCCCGGCTCCTGAAAATGGTGCCAGCCCTTTTGCCTCAGATGCTACGCCCAATCTGGGAGCCTCAAACTCAGCTATGGGGTTTCATTTAGACCATTTTGTTGAAAAAGACGATGACATAGAGGGGTACCTAGAACGTTTTGAGTTATTAGCTACTACATATGGGTTAGAGAGAGAGAGGTGGAGTTTAAAGCTATCACAGGGATTGAGAGGTACTTCTTATGAAGTATTTGCCAAAATGAACAGGGAAGACCAAGACAATTATGACATGTTAAAGCAGGCTTTGTTATTAAGGTACGAGAAGAATGGTGAATTTTATCGTAAGAAATTTAGAAATGCCAAACTGTTGTCTGGGGAGACATACCACCAATTCTCTGCTAGACTAGAAACCTATTTGGAGAAATGGACGGCTCTGGGGAAGACCCAAGATCTTAAAGAAATGATCATGATTGAGCAATTGAGAGAGTCCATGGCTCCAGACATGAGAAAATTTCTCATGGAACAAGGTGCAGAGAAGTTGGGGGAAATTTTAAATGTTGCTGAGAGGTATCAGGCAGCTCAGGCAGAGGTAAGTGGTGCTAAAAAGAAGCACATAAACAATTTTAAAGCTCCACAGCAATTTAATAAATTTGATAATAGAGAGCAGGGAAATAAAGGTAGGACAAACTTTGAGCGGCCAAGAAATGACTATCGCGACAGAAACTCACAGTTCAATGACCAAAAGTTCAATGAAAGAAAACCGTTGAACCAAGGAAAAAGATGGTGTAAATGGTGCAAGAAGGATAACCATAACACCGAATTTTGTAGAAGGAAACCTTCAAACATTGCTGCAATGAAGTCGGGGACGCGAAGATTAAAGGTTAATCCTAATGGACAACAGGAACCTTATCACCCCCCAGTTTGTGAGGATGTTATTTGTAATGGGGTCACCATAAGGTGCCTTTATGATACAGGTTTGGATTATGATTCAGTTGTGAAGTCTAGCCTAGTGGACCCAAGTCAGTATACCACAGAAACAGTGGAAATACAAGGGGCGACTAAGGACATACCACTCATGACACTTCCCATCGCAAGGATAACGGTGAAAACTCGCTATGTGGAGGGAGAAATCAGAGCAGCAGTGATAGATGAACCAATCTACCCTCTGATATTGGGGTGTAGATACGTCTTCTTGGGGAATCCCGAGAAACCTGTGATCATGGCGACAGTGCAGACCAGGTCACAGAAGAAGGAGGAAGAAGGTGAACCTATAAATGCTCATCCAGAGGAGATGAGGAAGGCGCAGGCTGAGGATAGGACACTCAAGCCCTGTTTTAAAAAATTGCCCAAATGCCACACACCTCCGAGCAAGGGGGAATATTTCATGA
Organism: Oreohelix idahoensis; assembly: GCA_024509875.1. Taxonomy (NCBI): domain Eukaryota; kingdom Metazoa; phylum Mollusca; class Gastropoda; order Stylommatophora; family Oreohelicidae; genus Oreohelix; species Oreohelix idahoensis. Next base: position 87,609 of record JAMPIV010012734.1, read on the forward strand.
AGAACAAACTCTTATACAGGAAGGCCGGAACTGGAACAAATGGTCACAACCAGCTGGTTCTTCCCACTTCATATAGAGATAAAGTGATGGAACTCGGGCATACGATTCCCTTCAGTGGTCACATGGGGATCAGCGCCACAGGACAGCGTATAGCTTGTCATTACTTCTGGCCAGGGATAACGGAGGATATAAAAAGATATGTCAAATCCTGCCCAGAATGTCAAAGGGTAGCTCCAAAGCACTGGACTGCTCCTGCAACTCTAGGGGAAATGCCCATAGTGGGAACACCTTTTGAGAGGGTTGCAGTGGATATTGTAGGACCTCTCACTCGGACCAAGAGGAGGAACAGTTACATCCTTACTCTGGTGGACACTTGTTCTATGTGGGGAGAGGCGGTAGCCCTGCCATCAATTGATTCAAAACATGTAGCAGAGGCACTACTTACAATATTTACCCGATTAGGATTCCCGCATCAAATCTTGACGGATAATGGTTCTCAGTTCAAGGGGAAACTAACGGAAGAAGTTTTTAAGCTATTTCAAGCCAGACACTTTCATTGTAGTCCGTACCATCCACAAGGGAACGGCCAGGTACAGAGGTTCAACGGGACTCTCATTTCTATCCTGAGAAAGCTGGCACACGAAAAACCGGATCTGTGGGATCAATTCCTGCCCGCCGCATTGTTTGCGTACCGGGAGGTACCACATAGTTCAACCGGGATGGCTCCCGCAACTCTGCTATTTGGGAGGCCAATAAAAGGTCCATTAGAAGCTCTATTAAGGACCTGGACAGATGAGAAGGCGGAAGAGACTGTTACCTCATCGTATCAATACGTGAACGAACTGACCACTCGTTTGAAAGCTGGATGGAAACTGGCAAATGATAATTTGAAGCAAGCCAGGAAGAAACATGCAGCATATTTTAATAGGAAGGCAAAGGACAGGGAACTGGCAGTCGGAGAGAAGGTGCTGCTTCTACTACCCGGAAGCCAGAATAAATTACAAATTGGTTGGCAAGGTCCATATACGGTTCTAGAGAAGGTGTCTAGAACAAACTATAAAATTGACAAAAAGGGGAAGGAGAAAGTTTATCATGTAAACCTGTTAAAGAAGTATCTGGACAGACCACTCCAGGAAAGCACCCCCTTATTGACCTTGGCTATTGCAACCCAGATGCAAAAAGAACCACTCACCTCACATGAATACCCATTACATCCTTGTGAAACCGCAGCACAGGTAAAAGTCAGTAAGCACCTGACTAAAAACCAGAGGGAGAGAGTTCAACAGGTTCTGGAGGAACATACAGATGTATTAACAGATAAACCAGGCCATACAAATTTGCTACAGTATGACATGAAACTGGTAGACTCAAACCCAATCTGTATGAGAGCCTATTCTATTCCGTTCGCGAAGGAGAAGGCATTGAAGGAAGAAATAGAGTATTTGTTGAAGGAGGGGATTATTTCGCACAGTGAATCATCTTTTAGTTCTAGTGTCGTTTTGTTGAGAAAAACCGTCTGGGGAACACAGACTGTGCATAGATTACAGGAAACTGAATGCTGTCACAGAAGGACAAGTGGATCCATTACCAGACACAAAACAGTTATTTGCCAGACTGAACAAGGCAAAATACTTTTCAAAGGTGGATCTTAGTAAAGGCTATTACCAGATCCCAGTGAAGCCTGAAGTGAGACCTTATTTGGCTTTTAGCACTTCGGATGGACATTATGAATTCAATATGCTACCATTCGGACTGAAAAATGCTCCGAGTGTGTTTTCAAGGATGATGCGCAAATTGTTGGATCCCCTGAATAACCCATGTATCACGAATTTCATGGATGATATTCTCGTCGCCACAGAGACATTTGAAGAACACATTGAAGCTCTGGAGATGTTGTTTGATAGACTTCGGGAGGCGAACTTAACTGCTAGGCCAACAAAATGTTGTATTGGATGCAAAGAGTTGGAATTCTTGGGACACACTGTATATCAGGGTAATATGACCCCTGATCCTAAGAACTTGGAAAAACTGCAGAGAGCACCTAGGCCGCAAACAAAAAAGGACGTGCGATCATTTGTGTCGTTATGCGGATTTTATCAGAAATACATCAAGAATTTTAACGCTATTTGTGCTCCTCTGACTGATCTGACTCGCAAGGGACTTCCAGATAAAATTATTTGGACTGCACAATGTGAACTAGCGTTCCAAGAGTTAAAGGAAAAACTCACTAGCAAGCCTATTCTCAAACTGCCTGATTTGACACAGGACTTTGTCTTAAGAACCGATGCAAGTAATGTAGGACTAGGAGGGGCTTTGTTGCAAAGATCATCTTCACCTGATGGGGAACTGAAACCAGTCGCTTATGCAAGCCGTAAATTGAATGTCGGTGCAGATTTCCTCAGTCGGCACCCCTGTGATCAAAATTAGAGTAGTGGCAGACGTGAGGAGTAATTTTACCTATGTGTATCGCTGGTTTTGGAACTTGCCATAGGCATGTTTTCAAGTGGGGAGATGTGTAGTGAAATTGACAGAGATACAACGGTAAAATACCTCCAAAGATAACATGTAAGGATAAAAACATAATGCGTAGGCTGCTGATAGTACATGATCGCCCAGACCGCGGGTCATCACCCTCCATAAAAATTGACTTGCTAGACAGGAGGGGAACGGCGGATAAAAAGGAAAAAATATGACTGGAAAGATTGCGTGAGACTAGAAAGGCTAAGGAGACGCAATTGGGGGGGAAACGGAGAAAAGTCACGTTTCCCAAGTTGACATAAAGTAAGGAACTCGACAGAAGGGACCTTGGATATGTTACGCCACAGTCATTTATTGGTCGCTTTTGCGATACCAAGCCTTTGATTTGAATTCAGCGGCAGAACGCAGATGTTTGGAATATTACAAAAATTAAAAAGTAACTTTTTCGTAATATTAATGTTAGGAATATAAAAATTAGCTGGCCGGATGGCCCATTCTGAGCAGTGAACTAATATGTTCTTAATTTTACAGACGGATAGATAATATTGAAGATAATGACAAAAGACAGTGTTGTTCACATCAGCGACAGACTGTATGGAATAAAAAGTGTCGCTATTTGCACAAAAAAAACACGACCTTGAGACGCAGGTGTTCAAATCTACTTAGTAGGGAAGCGAAGGGACATTGGTGGGAGCTGTGTCTAAATATAACTTTTAACGACAAAATTTTGGAGGGGGAGAGAAAGGTTGGTTCAAAAATCAAGTACGTTTTTGAAAAAAAAACAAGTAGAGACGGACAGACTAACAGATAAACATCCATACTTGACTGAAGCATGACTGAAATGACTTTAGGGTAGGAAATTTGAATTTGAAATAAACCTAGGCAGTGATTGGCCACAGACAATCATTTTATCGGCGCTCAGACGCGCAAGTGGGGCCATTCCTCAATAGTTGTTCGATGATAGACACAGTATTTTAAAGTGTGGTGATTTCCAAATGAAAGAAAGTGAAATAAGTTCAGGGACGCCATACTATAGCCAGCAGCTCAGCTGAGTTTTGCTAGCATTTCTGTGTTCTTTATTCATAATCTGGTAAGATTGAAATTATTTCTTTGTATATTTTGAATATTGTTTAATGTTCGAGTGATTTGATACTGCCATATCATAATCTAGCCTTACAAACAAGTAGGGATTTGCTCTAGACCCCCCGCCCAAGTCAGGGTCTAGGGACCAACAATATACATAAACTCCAGCAAGGGTTAGGAAAGACAGATCAAGTGTTGAGAATAATGAAACATATTACCTATCCACTTTTAGGGAAGGAAACTAATAAATATTTTTCAGAATCTATAGTCTGGGAGGACCTATCTGATGTAAAACCACCATGGTAAATGTGCTGTTTGGTCAGAGAGATCTGACCTGTCTGTATGATGTGGTTGTTGTGTCCGTGTTGTGTCCAGACGTGGGTAGAGAATAGAATTTTGACACATAGCCAATACTTTGATTGCAGAGCTGTGAGTTTCAGTTGTCAACAAGGCGGTGTCCATTCAGTTGGTGATTTTACTCGAGTGTATCTGTGCAGTACGTTGTGACAGAGACCACTATTATTGCCCGCCAGCACGGAGAGGTGGGACCACCAGATTTCAGCACCAGAGCTACATATGCAAGTTGAGTGAGCCTCTGGTCTGCTGGAAGTTCACCAACGCCTTTTAGTTACTAATACCCCATAAAATTCCTGTAATTTACTGGACACTGTGTAGTCAATATAGACAGGTGTGATGAGGCCACCCCAACAGCACAAGCATTAACTATCCTCCCAAGTAGATGACTACTAGAACATTTTTAATAAAACTAACTAGTCTAGTACTTATATATGTACACTCTTGCATTTATTATGTAACATTCCATGCATTTCTTTCATAATTTTTAAATCTTTTTTTTTTTAAAAAAAGTTCTGGTCAACATAAAACTTGATCCAGAACAAATAAATGTAATATAATTCTATCAAAAATTTTACACTCTTGAGTTAGTTCAGTGTATTATAATATTTGTTAAATATTATTAGTCTGCTTAAATATCTGTGGGTGTATCTATAACTATCACACCACATTACATATCATTACCCTAGACATTTTACATAGCTACATTCATTAAGAAAAAAAATTGAGTGTGAGGTCGTAGTGGTAGCAAGAAAGGCCTTCTGGCAATTCACAACTACATTTTATCTCAGGAGCCTTCACAGCTGGCCTCATACATTACATTTAGTAATATCACCATCATACAATACCATCAAACCCACTACAGCCATAGAAGCCATTTAACAGCTTGTGTGTGTTTTGCCTGAGGGTTTTATCCTACAATCAACCTGAAGATTTCGATTTCACTTGTAACAGAGCTCATTGGAATCATTGCAGCCACACCCTGGTTCAACTTGGCAATTCCTTAGTGCAGGAAATCTTGCCACTGATCAGCGTGTTCGGTAAATAAAAGCTACCACTACTAAAAATTAAATCCATCCTATCTCATTGTAGTGAAATTCTTCAGTATAGAAGATAACAGACTTTAGTAATAGATTGTGTTTTGATAATTGAAGTTCCTATATTTATTGATTTTATATAATGCAAATATCTTTTGAATTATCATAACCAAAAAGAGAACCGGTTTATGATTATTAAATTGTAAATATGTACCTTCAGACTTGTTGAGATTACTAGCATTAAGTTCAAGTTCTGTTTGATGCATATTTAGTTGGATAGATTAAAAGATAATTAAATAACCCTAGATAAACTTGTCAACATAACAACACATATTACCAAAGGTGAATCTACGAAAGGAGCAAATAGATCTTCAGGACATATCTTTCAAACACCTGAGATTTGTACAGCTGATTCTAACCTTTGATGTCAATACACCCTATTTCTTTTCAGAAAAGGGGTATTACTTGTAAGACCAGAATCTTACCTGGCACTATCCTGGTATCATCTGATACATCTTTTTGTCCAGGATATCTTTCATTTTATAACATCACAAACCTTTCGTGACAACGATGTTAATGATAATGATGTTAATGATGATGATGATGTTAAAGATGATGGTGATGTTAATGATAATGATGATGTTAGTGAAAATGATGATGGTGATGTTAATGATGATGGTGATGTTAATGATGATGGTGATGTTAATGATGATGATGATGTTAATGATAATGGTGATGTAAATGTTGATTATGTTAATGATGGTGATGTTGTTAATGATGATGATGTTAATGATGATGATGATGTTAAAGATGATGGTGATGTTAATGATGATGATGTTAATGATAATGATGATGATGCTGATGTTGATGATGATGATGATGATGATGATGATGATGATGATGATGATGATGATGATGATGATGATTATGTTAATGATGATGGTGTTAACGATAATGATGGTGTTAATGATGCTGATGATTATGTTAATGATGATGATAATCTTAATGATAATGATGATGTTAATGATAATGATGATGTTAATGATAATGATGATGTTAATGATGATGATGTTAATGATGATGTTAGCGATGCTGATTATATTAATGATGATGATGTTAATGATGATGATGATGATGTTAACGATGATGATGATGTTAATGATGATGATGATGATGTTAACGATGATGATGATGTTAATGATGATGATAATGTTAATGATGATGATGTTAGCGATGATGTTGTTAACGATGATGATGTTAATGATGATGATGTTAATGATGATGATTATATTAATGATGATGATGATGATGTTAACTATGATGATGATTGTAATGATGATGATAATGTTAATGATGATGATATTAACGATGATGCTGATGGTAACGATGATGTTAATGATGATGATGTTAATGATGATGTTAATGATGATGTTAATGATGATGATGATGATGATGGTAACGATGATGATGTTAATGATGATATAATGATGATGATGTTAATGATGATGATGTTAATGATAATGATGATGTTAGTGATGATGATGATGTTAATGATGATGATGTTAACGATGATGATGATGTTAACGATGATGATGTTAATGATGATGATGTTAATGATGATGATGATGTTAATAATGATGTTAATGAAGTTAATAATGATGATGTTAATGATGATGATGATGTTAATGATGATGATGTTAATGATGATGATGTTAATGATGATGATGATGTTAATGATGATGATGTTAATGATGATGATGATGTTAATGATGATGATGATGTTAATGATGATGTTAATGATGATGATGTTAATGATGATGATGTTAATGATGATGATGATGTTAATGATGATGATGATGATGTTAATGATGATGATGATGATGATGATGATGTTAATGATGATGATGATGATGTTAATGATGATGATGTTAATGATGATGATGTTCATGATGATGATGATGTTATGATGATGATGTAAAATGATGATGTTAATGATGATGTCTATTCTCCGATGTGTTAAATGATGCTGATAAGCTATGTTAATGATACAGATGTTCCTAGCTCGGTGATGATGGTTCGAATCCCAGTTGAAGTGGGATTTTTTAATGCATGATGATCCGTGGTGATGCCTCATGAATTCAAACAATGGTGACGTGTAATGATGATGAGAAGATGTTAATAATTTGATAATGCTGACCAATCATGATTATGTTGATGATGATGATGCATTTGTTCATTTCCGTTGAAAGGAATTGCCAGCTGTTTTATAATACTGAAATGTCACCTCAAGTTCTCTACATCCTGTCTATCTCTCCGTGTCTTTTGCTATAGCTATGTTCCATCAATACAGTCTTCCTAGCTCGGTGGTCCATGGTTCGAATCCCAGTTGAAGTGGGATTTTTTAGACCTGGTATGACTGCGGGTATCGACCCAGCTCATAAATGGTACATAGTAACTATGAGAAGGCAAAGGCAGCAAGGAAGAAACCGGTCACCCACACTTCAACAAAGCTGGATCTAGTATAGTGACATCTCTAACATTCAAGCAAATATGGGCCAAACACCATCTTCTCAATATGCTTCAATGGGCGTGTAACGGGATCCTTTACCTTTTTTTATGTTCAAAGAGCGTCCGATTGGCTCAGCTGTTAGAGCGATGGCCTTTCGGCAGCAAAGTTACCGGGTTCCGAGATCTAAACCTGGTAGCATCGCGTTGTATTCTACCCAGCTATAAATGGGTACCTGACTTTAGTTAGGGAAGGCAAAGGCAGCAAGGAAGAAACTGGTCACCCACACTTCAACAAAGCTGGATCTAGTATAGTGACATCTCTAACACTTCAACAAAGCTGGATCTAGTATAGTGACATCTCTAACACTTCATCAAAGCTGGATCTAGTATAGTGACATCTCTAACACTTCATGTCAGTATCTGATAATGAACTACCCTGACCATTTATGTACAGTCAATTATTCAACACACTTTAGCTACTCAAGGAGCACAGGCGTTCAACAAAGACATGCCATGCCCTCCTGTCCCGCGCCATCAAGTTCAAGGTCTTTCCTTGCCGTCCCCATAATTTTCATTTCTGTCTGCAAAGAAAACCTGACAAATGTTTGTATGTCATATTCCCAGTGGCGTACCAAGGATGGGGGCCAGCCAGGAAGGGAGTACCATCGGACATTATTATGGTAAACAACGGTAAAGGTTGTCCCATAGCAGATACTGCCGTAGGGGAATGAAGTGTTAGAGACTACACGGTACTAGGTCCAGCATCAAGAGGTGAGGGGGACCAGATTTCCTTCCTCGCTGCCATTTTCTTCCCTAACTGAAAAGCAGCTACCTATTTACAGCTGAGTAGACTGCAGCGTGTTAGTACCGTGATTCTTCTTCTTCTTCTTCGTTCGTCCTGAAAAGGACGTTGGTTGCGTTGTGTCCGTTTACAGCGAAGCTGCGATATTTGCGCCTTTCGGCCGACACATCCGACTTCAGCACGGCATTTTTGGGACCGGGTTAGCCTTCCCTCTTCGATCCCTACTCACTCAGCCAGACTGCAGTGATGCAGCCTGTTTCCAGGACCACCACTTGGAGGTGGAGTAGGGTCTCTGACCCTGACGTAAGCAGTCTAGCTAACGGTCGCTAACTGCATTCCTCACTGTTGACGCGTCTTAGGTCCCGTACCGTGATTCGAACCCTGCACCTTTGCCGCGAGAGACCAGCGCTCTAACCACTCTGCCAATCGGACGCTCATTATGATAGTACTTACTGTTAAAAGTATACTTACAAGTGTGTTTCTTTATTGGGGGTGGGGGTGTCAAAGGTGGGTCTATAGGGATACACAGTGTCGTAGACGGCGACTAATCTGAGGTTGTACCTCCAAAGGTAGGGTGCCCCTGGGTGCCCAAAAACTTCAGGGACGTCTCGACATATTCCCGCAACTATTTTCAGCCCACACTGTCCAGGCAAGCGGGAAAAATTAAAGCAAAAGTCAACATTTGGCTATTTCACGATAAAAATCAACCTTAATCCCCGTTACGAGATTTAGACATTAATTCGCTAATAATTAGAGAGGTCCTCCTAATCTCGAGTGGCCGGATACACAACCCTCCCCCACCTCCCAGGGTTATTTAAGCGTCTAATTAGAGGAAGGTGAACAAATTACGATAACATGGTTGGATTTTAAAGTAACGGATTGTAAACATATCAATAAATAATGCAGGAAAAATTTAGCGAGGCCAAATTGGCTGTGTGTCCTTTGACGATTTACTTTCGCAGCAAAGCGATGGCGCCGTTTGGGTGGTCTCTGGTTCAATGTCGGATCTACACTCTGGGGGCCTGAAGCTTGGAGGGGCTCCTTTTATTTAAATAAAAAGTGTTGAGGGGTAGGAAAGAAACGTATTATAGAGAAAAACATAAACTTGGACTTGGGGCCTGAAGCTCAAGCTTCGTTAGCTTCTTAGTAGATCTGCCTCTGCTCTGGTTGAATTTCCGTTCAGCCTATCACTTACATTTCTTTTCTGTTGTCTGTTGTCCTCCTTCTTTCTGTCTTTCAAGTTCCTGCTATTTACCTATATTTTTTTTATTCATTTATTTAACCGTCTACTTAGCAGCCTACAAAATATATGTATGCTGACGCCATAACACATTCCTAATCTCTGATTGGTTGTTCTATACTTCAAAAGAGTCCTACTTTCATGGACATGTCCCAAAAACAATATAAGAGCAGGACTGGGAAGGTTGGAGATCAAGAGCCAAGTGAAGATAACTATAAACGAGGAATGGAAGACAGCATGGAAGAACAGTAGAAAAGGCAGACACGCGTTCACACTGCTGAAAGAACCAACAAGGACGTGCCAGGTCAGAGAAGAATTAAAGATACCATCGAACAAAAAACTGTGGCGTCTCCGTCTCGGTGCAGCATACTTTATGATAGAAGAACCACACTGCCAAGAATGTCAGGAAGAGAATGACATAGACCACTACCTGATCCACTGTAAAAAGTATGAACAACAAAGGCTTGAATTAAAAACTTACTATAGAAATCACAATATAGACATGACAGGTGATAAGGTTTTAAGTATAAATGCCCCAGGAGATGCCGAATCAATACTTAAAAGATATATACATAAAACAAAGGAAAACATATAAGGTTAGTACTTCATAGAAATTAAGCAACAAGAACTAGCAAATCATTAAAAAAAACAACAACAGCAAAAAAAACTTACTAACTACTCATAGGACAAGGAAAGACAATGAGGTTTTAAAAAAAAAAACAACTCAAAAAGAAATAATACTAATACAAATTAAAACCAGGTGTAAAGGACAATAGTTATCTATAAACAATACAAAAGATAAAATAAAATTGACAAATACTAATATAAATTAAAATCAGCAACTGCAAAAGACAATAGTTATTTAAAATGAATACAAAATTAGTAAATTAAATGACTCTTAAATACCCCAATTATAACCAATTTTCAGGTTGAACAGGGTAGACAAGATGGAACGAGAAGAGGCAATAACGGTCGGCTGTTAAGTGCCCGCTCTCCATCCATCACCTCTGCAAAACAACAATAATGACATGTCCCTTTTCCAGAAAAGAGCCACCATGAACTATGCTGTATTGTACACGTTAATATTATGTGTAAAAATATCACATTTAACAATGTCAACTATCTTGTATCATACACGCTAATTTTCTGTGCTGTATCATACATGTTAATTTACTGTGTAAAGATATCACATTTAACAATATGAACTATTATGTATCATACACGCTAATTTACTGTGTAAAGATATCACATTTAACAATATGAAATAAAATGTTTCATACACGTTAATTTATTATGTAAAGATGTCACATTTAACAATATGAACTATGCTGTATTATACACGTTAATTTACTGTGTAAAGACATCACATTTAACAACATCCAAAGAGCATAACTTATCAAGAAATCGTTTACAGTTTTCCTGGTAAGGATAAATCACATATTAAGGGACACACGCCGCATTTCTACCAAATAGATGTCGATACTTCGGGCTATTCAGTCGCCCAAGTCGGTCAGCCCTTAAATAAGGATCGGAGTCAATGTTATAAACAGCAAGTTGGTATTTTGTTGCGGATGTTTTAAAATTTAGTTTAACGGCCTCGATCTTCTTCGCACGTTATTATTTTTTGAAAATAAATCTCCAATTAGGGTTAGGGTTCGCGTTAAGGCTAGCGTAAGAGAGTATTGTTCTGTCTTTGCATCCGAGCCCTAAACCCTAACGTTATAGAGCTAACTACGACTATTTCCAGCGTTTTGTTGTCTTTATTTGCAAATAATAAAAGGCTACAAATCTCACTATAATAACGGCTAAGCTAATCTTAACCCTGTGCTTTATTCTTTTGTTTTTCGAAAATAATTGTTGACACGAAGAAACAACAAAATGAATTGGGGTAGTTATGAATCAGGAGTTTAATCGAAGTATCGATAATCATTTGGGCTAAATCCGGCGTGTGTCCGCCTCATTTGTGATTTTCACGCAAGACAAAATGAAAATACTTGATGAGAGGTTACAGCAAGTAGATCTGAAAATAAACAGAAAAAGACAATGATAAAGAGAACACATGCAGGAAACGATAACAAAGCTGCGCTGGAAGAAACACCACTGCAATATGTAGAATCATTCACACGTCTTGGCAGCAATACAGACAAAGAGATCAAGTCCACAACAACAATAATAATCTTTAACTCAAACGTCAAGCCAGTTCTATTGTATGGTGTTACGCTTCCATTTGTACACAGGTTTGCGTTCACTAGTGAAGGCATCGCTGTGCGCAAATAAAGCAGGCACGAAAACGCACATCTATTGAAACTGCACCCCTGAATTTAATTATGACGTCAGGGTAAAAAAAAAATATGTGACGTCTGCACTTCTGCACGATCAGAAGTAACGGTCACTATTCGGTCTCTTTTGGATGGTGTTCGTCAATGTGGATGGACGTGTGTGCCTGTGAGCTCCTACTTATGTGTTGGATGTCCGATAATCTTCATGTTTCTTTGAGAATGATTGCATGTCATTGATTCGAGTGTGTATTGAGGATAAGTACGGTGAACATTTTACTCACTTTTGACGATTTCGTCGAATTATACTACTCGTCAAAAGTCAAGGGCCACTTAGAAAAACCTTGGTAGAAACCATAAAACAAATCTGATATAAACGTAATTGGTATCAGTCAAAACGGCATTTATTGAATACCAAATTGACATGTCACGTAAAGAAATGGAAACACACATTCAAACGCAATGAAGCTGTGAAGTGTGTCACCCACCTTTTCAAAAGTCACACAATAGATATTGGACAAATAGACATTTCAAAATCGGGTATGACCACCGTTTGCAGCAAGGCATTCAAGGCAGCGTAGACTCATCGAGTCGACAAGGGTCCGAAGAGTATCCCGAGGAACAGCTTGCCATTCCTGAAGCAGAAATGCAGTCAGCTGTGCAACATCTATTGGCAGGGGGTGATTTGTTGACAATCTTCGACCAAGGACATCCCAGAGGTGCTCAATCGGAGAAAGGTCAGGTGAATGAGCTGGCAGTGAAGCGAGATTCATCAGTGAAGAGAACTTGACTCCATTGTTGCCTTGTCCATCGGATGTGCTCGCGACACCAAGCAACACGGGCTCTGCGATGAGCAGGAGTAAGAGGGATTCTGACTGCAGGACGTCGAGCAGCCAGTCCAAATTCATGTAAACGTCTGCGAATGGTGCTTTGACTGACATTAACGTTTACAGTTTGTCTCAGCTGACATCTTAGAGTGGAACAAGTCACTGTTCGATGGCCATTATTTACACATAAGGGAGGGAAACCCGAGGCCTGTAAACAGTAAATTAATATGAAACAAATATAAAGGTATGTTATCAGGCACTCGCAGGAAATAAAGAAGTAGAACACCAGACAACAGAAGAACAACAAATTACCCGTTTAAACGACCTTCCGTGCGAATAGCTGCCATTGCATTTTTTGACGTAGATGACATTATGGCTAGGCGGGGTTGTACAGTGTTTGTAAGCCACTCAGCTAACATCTTAGAGTGGAACAAGTCACTGTTCGATGGCGCAGGGCTGACAACAAGAGGTACCGGTCATCATGTCTATTGGTGCATCTAGGGCGACCTAGGGCGACTTGCATGTGCCGGTGGCGATCCTCCATACTTCCTGTGGCGAGTGCTTGAAATCTCTCCAAAATTCTTTGGATGGCGCAGGGCTGACAACAAGAGTGTGACACTGCAAGCCGTGGCTAGACCAATCCTCACTTTGGACAGTATAAACCAACTCTTCAGAATAAACCCCAACACTATAGCCCTCATTCTTTGTAAGGTGTCGAGACTTCTTCTCGGTGGCATGGTTTTTGCAAGTGACGAAACTACCCTAAGTCTGCTGATTGTAAAACAAATTAAGAGTGAACTCTGTTCACGAAAAGTCGCCATTGCACGTGGAATGTCAATCAGCACGATTACTTCACCTGTTTGGTTGTACGGAAGTTTGAAAAAACAGATTAAAAATGTGAATTTATGGTCAGCAAACCAAATTGCACGTGATCACCATGGTTGTCGGTGAGTTGTTTTTATGCTTAACGTGCATAGAGGACTGTCAGAGGAAGATATTGCACCCATTTTTACTAAAAACTTCCTTCATTTAATCATTCTATGCGCTTATATAAAAGTGTATTGAAAATAATAGGGTGGCCCTTGACTTTTGACGAGTAGTATATATTATTACGGACATTCGGACTCACAGAACACAGACTGCATATTTCTCATGTTTCATAATGGCCAAGCATGTACGGCCTATGAGTTATAATGTGCTTGAATTTTACATGATGTGGAGCAATGTCTCAAGTGTTCAATAAATTGTGGAAACTTTACCAGTGAGTAAGCTTCACTCATTCGTTGACTTCTAACTGTTATGCGTTCTGTTGGACATTTTATATCTACTGAATTTGAACCCATATGTAATGAAAACTAACCGTGACATATGGCTATGAAACACGGAGAACGACAAAAACAAATGCAGTAAAGTTACATACTTTCATAAATGGGCGCTTGCATAGAAAGGACAGACTGAAATGGTACACGGTCACCATCGTTGAACTGATGACAAGAACCAAACAAGTGACAGTGGAACAAGAGATGAGAAGAAGTCGCTGGCGATGGACGGGACACACACTGTAGAAATATGCTTACAGCATTACAAGGCAGTCCTTGTTCTGGAATCCCTCGGGCAAGTAATGTAGAGGCAGACCCGAAGAACACATGGAGAAGAGAACTAAAAACAGAAGTAACAATGAAAAGCAAGACATAGAAATACCTTGAGCTGATGACACGCGACAGGAGGACTTGATATGTTTTGTCTGAAGGGATGTTCTCCTTGGGGAGCTAAGGGTATTGATTGAATGAAAATAGACAAAGTTGCAGGGATAAACATCGATGTCAAAATAAGAACACAAAAGGTTAGAAGAGCTTTCGCTGCATTGACTTGGTCAAAAGTTTGATTCCAGGAAAATAAATATGACGACTTATTGCAAAAGCGAGGAACAGTGATCAAAACTGATAGATTAACATGCTTATCGACTTACCAAATCTTGCTGTATTACTCCCGAGTAATGTGAAATCTCCATCAAACAAATCCACGCTGAAATTCTTTAATCTATCACATCGATCAAGTCAAAATTATCCCTACCGAAATCTTTCCAGATTACAATTCATCACGGCGGAAAAACTAACACGGCACCTATATCAATAGGTCAAGGTGAAAGTTCAATGCTACAAAGTGTGAAAAATACAGAATATCGACAGTGTGTAACAGACAACTCCAGTCATACGCGATGTTTATTGACTGTCTTAGATAACTTGAGCACATTTAGGTGTTTATAAATACCTATCACTGCAGCACACTACACATTGCTATTCTGCAATCATTGTCAGCCTACATGCTATTATTGTAAATCACAACGTGTAATTTTCGCACCAGATAACGGAAAACTATACGAAAAATTGTTGCAAGGCAGTAGAGAATGCACAAAGAATATGTATAAAACCAAACATTCTGTTTGCCACGGTAGGTTTCTTGTTTTTCACCTTATTCTTTCTTTGCTGTCTGAAATTCACAATCCTTCATGTTCTGTCCTTATTACATTTATCCGTTCCTGTCTTCACTAGACTATATCGTTCTCTTCTGTTTTTTATTTTCACTTGTCTGTTTATCTTTACCAGTCTCCTGTGCCAATACGCCAAAATAGCACTTAGTCACGTGGCGTGCAAAAGGTCGGCAAAGAAATTCAGCGGGAGGGTGTATAAGACGCACTCTTGCTCGTGGTTTTGAGTGGCAAACGCTGGTGTGTGGGTTTTCAAGTCTATCGTGAGCTCGCGGAGATGGTGCTCTCACACTCAACAGTGGCGGTGAAGCTATGCAGGTTGACTGATACCCACAGCTTCGCTTACACGGCCAGGTTTTCCCCTCTACCAGTCACACGTCGAAATCGGGCTGTGGGTGAAGGAAGGCGATGCAGGAAATAATACTGCAGATGGAAACATTCGCTGTCTGGTACTCTGCCTGGAAATAATTTATAAAATAAAAATATGTCAGTTTTGAAAGAAAAAAAAAATATATGTATATCTATATACCGTATATAATTAGATGTTGGCTCATATGTTTATCTTGACAACATTATAAACAAAGTCGGAGAAACAGGCTGTAATATCTTGTAATTTAAAAAACGGGATATAGAAAGAAAAACATTTCATTGTAATGCGAAATATATGAAAATCAAAATACATTAAGTCCAACACAAAAGATACAATTTTGAACTCAAATACCGAGACATTCCTGTTTTATGGCTGTGAAACATGGACAGCAACATAAACAATAACAATGAAGATTTATATAAATTGTTGTTTCCAAAAAATAGAATTGAAATGGTATGACAAGAACCAGACAAGATCAATAATGTGGAACTGGTGACAAGAACCAGACAAGAACATTAATGTGGAACTGGTGACAAGAACCAGACAAGAACATTAATGTGGAACTGGTGACAAGAACCAGACAAGATCATTAATGTGGAACTGGTGACAAGAACCAGACAAGATCATTAATGTGGAACTGGTGACAAGAACCAGACAAGAACATTAATGTGGAACTGGTGACAAGAACCAGACAAGATCATTAATGTGGAACTGGTGACAAGAACCAGACAAGAACATTAATGTGGAACTGGTGACAAGAACCAGACAAGATCATTAATGTGGAACTGGTGACAAGAACCAGACAAGATCATTAATGTGGATCTGACATCACCAGATTAAGAGAGGGGGGGGGGGGGGGGGTAAGCACATACAGAGAAGGCAACTGAAAACAGACATTAAAGGGATAATGAAGACACAGAAATTCTTAAATCGATGACAGGAAATCTTGGCTTGAATTTGTTGTAGCCTTATCCTCCTTGTGGGTTAGCTGAAGATAATGATAAAATGATGATAATAATTACAAAGATAAGGATAGTATATTAAAGTCTCTAACACTTCACTGTTAAGTCCTTTTTGCGCGTGTAATTTAAATGTTGAGCACATCTAAGAAAATATATATGATTAATTATTTACGCGCTATCATACACTATGTTGAACACAGAAGCGCAAACGGGTGCGCTCGGTTGTTGCCAGAGAACAATTACGTTATGGAGAGATATACCTAATGGCGATGATCTGAGACGGTCTGTGGATGAACCTGACTGTAAGCCTTACCCAAATTATGGGAAGCAGTCATGAAGTTAGTAAAAGTCTCCTGGTAAGGAGTATTCACGTTAGCCAATACAGGGTTCGTTTGTGTGTCAATTATTATGATATCTTTGCCATTTGGCGAGATCTGGCTGAACTTCAATACGCATATGACATGACGTATTGCTAGTGGGATCCAGAGTCTTACCGAAGTTTATCGGGATTATTCTTCAATGTATTCAAAGGGTTACTCCACAAAACCCGTCGTAGTAGACAAGCTCCATACCGAAAAAAAGCCATGATATAACTATTTGCCATAACGTTCATCGCCGTCCTTGAGAGGTCGGCCGTTATCTAGAATGTCGATCAAGTACATGATCAAGATATAAATAAGAATGCTATGCACCATGATGCCTCGATGTAATTACCTACGTTATTGATGATCCCTGCTACTACTATGATTGAATCTGTATTGCGTCTACGAATAAATGTATCATCCATGTTGAGCCATGAATCCTGCGTACATCTTGTTCCAGTTAGTCAAACTTTATGACTACACCATTTGTACGATGTTCTTTGAGTAACTATGTTTGGTCTATCTTTACGACCCACAATTTGTCGGCCACATGTAAGCCCGACCAGAGCTGATAGTAATTAAGTCAGCAACAATAATAACATTCGCAAACCGTGCCACTCTTACCCACGCAAGCTTATAAATATAAAGACCCCGAACGCATACAACATTCACTCCCTTACTTCGGTAACTGTTATGGGACTTCCTTTACCTTTTATTTAAAAAACCAACCTTCGTCGGGCACGCAATGAGACAAGTAGCAATCTTCTTCTTCTTCGTTCGTCCTGAAAAAGACGTTGGTTGCGTTGTGTCCGTTTACAGCGAAGCTGCGATATTTGCGCCTTTCGACCGACACATCCGACTTCAGCACGGCATTTTTGGGACCGGGTTAGTCTTCCCTCTTCGATCCCTACTCACTCAGCCAGACTGCAGTGATGCAGCCTGTTTCCAGGACCACCACTTGGAGGTGGAGTAGGTCCCTAAATGGAATTGACAGCTCATCCTCAATTCCACTGCTGGCTATGACAGCTATGACAGACAAGGAGCAATCGAAAAATATCGAAACAAAATAAAAAGATACAGGAACGGTAAAAAATAGTTAAACAGGTAGAAAAAGATAATATCGAGTTTGACATTTGACATGATAAGGGATCAACAACAGATTTAATGTAGACTATTTATGATCGATACATTTGGCTTGCAACTTCATTGTGTAAAACAAATTGCTTCAGAAACAACCGCCGTAAGATAACCTTAATGTTGTGGTGCAAGCTTGATGCAAGAGTCAGCTACAACGATGGTTTCATGTTCTATACAGAGCAGGGTTTCTTAACTTGTGGTCCACGGACCCGTTGGGAGTGGGGGTCTGTGAATGACTTCTAGGGGATCAGTGAAATAATGTAAAATGTAATGATTTTTATTATGCTTATGTGTAAATTATTTTCAAGGAGGGGATCCATAGCCCTCATCGGAAATCAAAGGGTCCATAGCTTTCACTGGACAGTCAGTGGTCCATAGCCTTAATAGAACAATCAAAGTGGTCCATATCCTTCATCAAACAATCAATGAAGTACATAGCCTTAAACGGACAATCAAGGGGGTCCTTAGCCTTAATCGGACACGCAACGGGATCCATGGCTTAAAAAGGTTAAGAAATCTTGATACAGAGCTAAAAGGGAAAATACTGAATGAATGGATGGATTAACGATCCAGTAATGCGCGGAGACGTGGTCATCTACGCCTGATGACACGGCACAAAACCCTGAGTGAATAATATACATATATAGGTGTGCTGAAGGCTCTCGTAAGAAATAAAGATGTACAAGACCAGACATTAGAACAACAACAGAAGTGATAGGTTTACCGGGGACTTGAAACCAGGACCATTCGAACGGCAGCACCGCCTTGCTACGGAAGTGAATCGTGACCAACCACCCTGCCAACTAGACACCACAAAAATAGCGCTTCGTGGACAAGGGTCATTAGCACGAATCCTCGACGTAATTATCGAATGACCGAGGAACGACCCATACTAATTATAGACGTAATCACTTCTACCATCATCTCATCTCAACCCGTAACCCGTCATGGGTCGTAGGGGTGCCATGGTGGAAGCATCAGCAGACAGGGTCCTCCACTGCTCTCTATCCTCAGCAATGCGTACAAGTGTGGAACAACCGTGTCCTGCCCATTCTTTGATGTTATCAGCCCAGGATTTTCTCTGCCTTCCTCTTCTCTGTTTACCTTCGACTGTTCCCTGTATCACTTCTATAGCTTTCGTATTACCCAGTATAAGCCAGATTACACACGACAATGCCCTTAATACTGTGTCTGGTAAATTACAGAAGAACGAGACAAGTACAGGATAGTGAGGTATGTCTATATGACTTTAACCCTGAGGTTCTGTGTCTTAAGCTGTTAAATTTTCACAGTAGTAAGTAAGATTATGTCCCGTCTAGTTCCCGTGGGACACTGATGAGATAAAGCACAAAAAGGACTACTGCACCCTATTGACTGGCAACCTCAATGTCTAAAACACTTTCCGCCACTGCTTGGTGCAGGCTTCCTGCAAGGAGACCGGCTACAGTGGTGGGCACATGCTTTGTCAGAGGCACAAAGGAAAATAATCCTAACTGTAAAATCCCAGCTTTTTCTGTCAGTGCGTAACGCTAAGGGATGCAACTTTGGTTGAAAGTTAGACATTAATTGAATTGTTTCCCTTATATGTACTCTCCCGAAAATAGTAACACTCATCAAAGAAAAATGCGCAAATGACGGTGTGCACAAAAATATATCTATAGAATGTGTGATCCCGTATACACACATTGAGATCCTCGCTGCTGCTACGTAATTCGTGTACTGTGGTGATGCACAGTGGGTTTTTTAAAATACTTTTGAATAAGTAAAATTGCCGTTAGGTATTAGTGCTTTTGAGTTTAATTCAAGTCTTATGACGCGCTTTTACACTAGTGATTTAAGAATATGAACGTTGAGTGTCAGATTGGTATCCGACTTTGCTCTTGAGCTAAATATGGCAAGGGCAGACAAGAATGAATCTGGTCACCCACCTCATTAAGCTGGACCTGGTATAGTGCAGTCTCTAACACTTCAATCCCCTACGGCAGTAACTGCTGTGGAGCTGCCTATAGCCTATCTTTTATACCCAAGCCGCCTGAATATACGTATCTGAACACACAACTTATGTAGAATTGATGACAAGAACCAGACAAGTGCCGGTGGAACAAGAGTTGAGAAGAAGACGCTGGCGATGTATAGGACACACATTGAGGAAACCTGTTGATAGTATTACAAGGCAGTCCTTGTTCTGGAATCCACAGGGAAAGAGAGGCAGAGGTAGACCAAAAAACACAAGGAGAAGAGAACTGGACACAGAGGTGAAAATGATGAGGAAAACATGGAAAGAACTTGAACGGATGGCACAGGACAGGAAGACTTGGCATGTGTTTGTTGAAGGCCTATGCTCCTTGGGGAGCTAAAGGGTATTGATGACTGATTGAATGAACACACAACTTGCTGAACTTCGTAAGTTCAACGTGCATTGAATCCAGGTTAATCCCGTGACCGAGAAGACCTTCCTTCAAGTCCTGTCGCCGTGTAAAGGCAAACTCACGTGGCAACATCTGCTCACATCTCACGCTCACACACAAAAGTTTTCAACACGGCAGCTTAGTCTAACGAAAGGTCCACATGACCTCCCACAGGTACACACCGTCTTATGTTCACGTAACAATAACAGTCGCATTTGAGAGATGTTATTTTAATACCAGCAAGTATACCAGTCACACCATTGACGGGGGAAGATTTGCAGCATGCGTTTTAACACTTCACCATCTGCAGCACATTTAGAAGACTAGAGCTCTTTCTAGTGTCTCATATTGTTGATTCTGATCGAAGTTACTTTTAGTATGTGTTAACTGTTGGAAAAAAAGAAAAAGAAAGAAGGATAGATTTTGCCTACTTCTTTTCAAGGGAAGCAATCTTTCCTACATACGCTGTCCAAGGGAAACAATCAGACAACTCATAAAATAATTCAATATATGTAATTATATGATAATGTAAATGTAAAGTCATACAAAAATAAAAGAGTCGTACTCGCTTCTTACATAAATTATGTTTCTACTTTTGTCCGCAATAGTTAACTTTCATCAGCAGTAGTTAACTTTTATCAGCAGTAGTTAACTTTTATCCTCATTTGTTAATTTGTATGTGCAATAGTTAACTTTTATACCGTAATAGATAACAATTCCCTGGTAGACGACTTATATCCTATCCAACACCATAATTCCCGCCGTAAGTACGTCGGTCGGTCACATCATGCACACCGTCATTTGCGCACTTTCCTATTTTCGAGAGAGTACATTAACTTTCAACCACAGCTAAGGGGTGCAACTGTGGTTGAAAGTTAGACAATAATTGTATTGTTTCCCTTATGTGTACTCTCCCGAAAATAGAAAAGTGCACAAATGACGGAGTGCATGAACAGTTTGATTATAGAAAGTCACGATTTTAAAAGATGCTCGACCAATTACGAGACATGTTGTCATAAAAGAAATGTTATTTATTTAGTCAATTTACGGTCCAATAGATCATCATCACTGCTCCACATGTCATTTAGGAAGGTTACTCCATGTCTTCATATTTAATACATCCATATAATTTTCACTACAAATATCTAATGACGGTCGCCTGCAATGAAACGACCACAGTGATAATAGTACCGTCTGTAATACATGTAACAGAAACAACACACTATAATTAAAAACCTGTCAATTTTGACGGGTTATTGCTAGGATATATTTAATTCTCTCAGGCGTGCCGTTACGGCGTTAGTTACAAACTTGTTCCCCACCAAAGTTGCATTCATGAAATATATAAAAGTGGTAAATTAATATTAGACAAACATAAAGGTATGTTTTCAGGCACTCGTAAGAAATAAAGAAGTAGAACACTTGGACAACAGAAAAACAACAGACGTGAGTGGCTTACCCAGGGTTCGAACCCCGTACCTTCCGTACGACAACTCCGCCTAGCTATCAAGCGAATCACACTGACCCCACGGCCAGCCAGGCATCCCCAAAAAAAGATGGTAAAAGTGGTGCGCTTCTGACCTTTGCACTAAACTGCACGACGCTTAGTGCATCTTTGTTTCCTCACAAAAGTTGCAGTTATATTTTAAATAACAAATAGAAAACACACATGTCAAAAATCAACAATACAATCCAGATTATGAAATAGATAAGTCGTAAAACTACTTACAAAAAAATACCCCCCTTCTTTCCCGTATTTAACTACAACCTGTGAAAACCTCTTTAATCATTCTTTCCCCTTTCGAGCTTTTCATAAACGTTACATATCATGAGTTTCTTCTATAAACAATTAGATCTTAAATTCTATCATAACCCACACCAAATGTTGTACTCTCCTTTTTTTTGAGGTTTGAATCAAGAAAAAATGAGGCGCAGATGACCATATCCAGATTCATTATAGTCACAACCAGTGATTTGTACGTTTTACATCCTTCCAAGGTTTTTTGGGCAAATATATGATACAAAGTAGTTCGCAATTGGGAGTTTCCACGTTGGATAATGTGTTAAACTTTATATGATATAACCTGTACGTTAGTTCTCACCACTTCACCAGTGATCCTTTTAATATTTCCGACTTTGGTTGTTATCCCACTCCCTGACCTCCAGGAGTCCATCAAAACACCCACGGGTATCTCCCCTTAAGTTGTCCCTCTAAAATTAAGGTAAATCACTGACTGTTTTTAGACACCGAGACTTCTATAAACCTAAATTTTTTTATAGAACAGTTTCCGCTCCAGAGTTGACTCCTGGTGTAAAATAACATGTTAATTTTTCATAACGCAAATTCAAAAAGAATTTGTTGTAAAAAAGTGGCTTTTTAAAAAACTAGTATGGGATAATCCTTAGGAGGCCTAACAAAACAAACAATCTCAGGTGAAAGTTATTAGTCTCCTGTTCTTTATATTATTTCTATGCTAGTTAGCACTCTTCATATAATGCCTTAACCACCGCCCCCAATTAAACCCCTCACTACTAACAAAAAGTGAGGTTAAAAACAGATAGTGCTTATAACAGTTACATAGTTGATCAATCCCAACCTGTAACATCCACATTAGATTCCGTAGCTCTTTATTCTTGTAATTATAACATTTTAAATCCCTTCTTTGTGAATGAAAGCATTAATGAACAAAACTCTAAAAATTATGTAGGACATGAACTTTAAATGTCTTTTTAACTGACCCTATTCGCTTGTTGAACTTTCCCAGGATGCTTAAAGCCTATATTAGTGTTTTTAGATTAAAGTGCGTTAATCGAAAGTAAGGTAATTCCGAATATTACATAACCTATGAAAACTCCCCCTACATTATCAACTGGTTAATAATCTCAACCTATGAATGATAGACAAGCTTCATAGTTCCCTTTGAAATGAGCTGTCTTTACCTTCACACCCGTATATGTTCTAAAGGTTCCCCATCTTATAGTTAAGAAACGTCCCCAAAGAAACACCTTTATAGTGATGACAGATGTAGATCTATTTTATATCGCCACTTTAAAAAGTATTTTCGATCCCATAGGTTCGGCGTGTGTATTCCATTTACAATGATGATCCTATCTATTTTTTGAAAATAGCAGTTGTCCATATACCCCATTGACCTTTTGTCGGACCATGGTTGGTTTATATTGTATTCCTGTTCATGTCAAAATTTATTATAAATACCCTTAACTAGTTTTTGAGGGCTATAATAGTCTTGTATTAAATACACCATGTTTCGGTCCCTAAAGTTAAATAAACAGAAATGAAAATGTGTAGAAATTTTTTAAAAGAACCTTCACTGTTGTTGAAAAATTTTAGGAATACAGGTCATGGTAACCAGTTTAAGTTGCACCCGTTATGGGTAATTTTCCTACCAGGATTTCTCGCCAAGCAGTTTGTTTTAAAAAATCATGCTGCCATTATTCGGTGTTGTAAATTGCAAAAGTCCAATTGTTAATCCTCAACCAAAACAGTGCTAGGTACTCCCGCGCATTCCTTACAAGGGTGTGTCTGTCCACTGTCCCCCATTTGTGTCTGACAAAACAACTTAACCCCACATTAAACCACAATAATCATTCATATTTTCTTTTGTATAAGGGCCAATCACACGGAGAAACAAACTTACCCCCCTTGTGTTTACCCAGGTCCAACAAACCATAACATTATCTGGTATATGTTAACCCGTGAGACACACCCTTTGTTTGGTTGGACTATACACCAACCCAACCCTTACAACCTAAACCATAAACAAACCCTACCTCATACATTGTTGCATGGGTTTCGCCATAATCAATATCCCAAACTTTATCGGTAGTTATTGGGTTTACATATTCAGAGGCTCACCCATGAGTCGTTACCAACCAAACCCCAACAGTCCATGTGACCCCCCCCCCCAATCAACATGAAGTATCCTTAGGCAAATCATATTGACCCACACCAATCAAATTACATGACCCACTCACCCATAACTAGGACTGCCAGCTTTCTCCGAAAGTTAAAAATCTTAACAAAATCCGAGAAATTTTTCAAAAACCAATCGCCCATATATACAGCATAAACACCAGAAAGTGTTAACCTCTTTAGCTGTCTGTTACTAAAACAGGTTTCCCATACATGTACTTTTGGTGAAAAATATCCTATCAAAATTACATGTTAGGTACGCCCACATCTCATAACATTTAGTCCCTTATTTCAACCACAGTTTACCAACGTCTAAACCTGTCATCCCAGTACACGGTGAATCCGAAAAACAAAAACCATATTAGAATAAACTTTCATAGGTTTCCAGATCTAAAAACCCTGCCATTGACCATAAAGCCCTCCCACCTTTTGAAAACAGTGAAGCAAAAAGTCGAAGGTTCTCTAACCCAACATAACTCCAAACCCACATAGTGTCACATGTGTACAACCTAGTAACTAAATGCCTGAAGATTCTATGACACTGTCCCTACCCCTATCCTACAACACCACACAAAATAGTTGCTCATACACTTTATCTCCCATAACTTTTACCCTTCACCAAGTCTAGGCCGACAATATCCCCTACTAACCGGCCATTCCAGGCTACAACCAAACCGTTTCACCTACACCAAATGCTAAAAAACAATTCCACTACATTGTCAACAAAACGTAACCTGCAGGTCGTAACAAACAAACAATCATTTTAACCGTCTCTATTTGGTTTTGCACCCAATCCCCATTCCCATCCACCCCATAACCTGTCCCCCCACTTAAAACTCCAAACAGGTCCTCACATGAACTCCTAAATAAGTACCATTTATCTTTTACTACCCAAACAATCCCAAAATCCACTGTGACCCTACATTCGCTAAGAGTACAGGGAAGGGTTAACGAAGGGTAACCCCTCTCCCACTGTCTCATAATCTCCAACTTAACCAAAATAGGAATTATAGACTATCAAATTCCTGGGGTGACCTAACACGGTATCCAATGGTATGGCCCTGATCGTAGTACGTAATTACATGCATAATAAAAACCCCTGGTTCCACTTCACGCCTAGTGGTCACCACAATCCAATCTAAACCTAGACCAAGCAACTCCCAGTTGTAGCTTTATCCTGAATTAACCCCTTACAGTGATGCGAAGTTCTCAACTCTTCTTTGGTGTACCAACCCAATTATGTTGCCCCACCCACACACACACTACCCCTCCAAACCCCCTCATCCACCCCTCCCCGCTACCAACAACATTTAACCCAAAGAACCCCACCTACTAAACCCTCACAGGTTACTAGCCAACACACCAACCACCAACAAAAACACCTATCCACCAACATAACTAAACCCCATGTATGTTACCCCCCAAACACCACAACCAAAACAAAATAAAAATTAACAAACATCTCCCCACAAAAAACCCCCCCCAAAACCCCCCAGCCAACCCTCAAAACCACCAACCCACCCACCCCTACACCCCCCCCCCTCCCCCCCCCCCCCCATCCCCCCCCCACACGCCCCCCCCCCACCCCCCCCCACCCCCCCCCCACCCCCCCCCCCCCCCCCCCCACCCCCCCCCCCACCCCCCCCCTCCCCTCTTCCCTCACCAACCCACCACACCCCTTTTAACGAGTGCAAACTCCTGATCCCTAAAATTCCTGTTGTGCATCGTTGAAAGGCCGTTTGGGGATATTAAATTAAAATTGCTAGGCGTGGAACGGCTTCATTTTTGGCTTTTTGTTATGTTTTTTTTGCGGGATCTTGTTCGTGGTACATATGTTTTGTCTCAGATGTATTTTTATTTGGATATATTTTTTTCTTGTCATGGTGGAAGGAAATTAAGCAAGCTTCTCTTCTAGGGATATTTGGAAATTTTGGAAATTTTTCCTTGGACACCCTTTAAGGCTGGACTAAACTAGAGAAATCTCGTCTCACTACTTGTCTTTTGGTCAACAGTGTCAGTAGATCCAGACACTGACGCTGCCACGAGACCTCTAAAGCATACAATCTTGACTCTCCACCACGCATTTAGCTAGTGTTGCCCCTATTTGTCGCCACGAATTAATTTTTTCTGTGTTTTTGGACTTCGTTGACCACCTGCGAGCCGTCCTAGTGTGAAGCCGTCTGTCCACACGTTTTTTTTGGAACATTTTTTTTTTTTCATATTTCTATAGTGACGTTTTTTGCGTTCCGTCTTTTTGAGTAGATGAGTCCACATGAATTTTTTCGGAAATTTTTTTGCGTCACCGAGTTTTGTGAAATTTATATATAATTTCTGTTTGGGGAAAGGATCCCCTTATATGTGGATAATTTAAGTTTTGCGATTTGTTTTTGGAAGTGTCTTGCGGATATTGGACCCCGATGTTTTTGGACACTAATGGCGTCAATTGGAGCCCCGTGACGCCGTTCTTTGTCCTTTGGACGTTGAAACTTTTTTTTGTGAACATATCCATTTGGAGTTTTCATCGTGTCCGTTTTTCTTCTTGGTTGGACCAAAATTATCGTGAGATTCGCCCTGTGAGTGACGGTGTGAGCCCGTTAAAAAGCTTGTGTTTATCCTCTCGGAAATTATTTTTTGGTAGCCATGCTCAGTGAAAATGCGAAGAAATATTAAGCAACCAGCGTTGTACTTGGATCACTAGCAATGACCGGGAGCTCCGCGCAGCCACGGTAGTGGGGGGGAGGTTTGGACGGAGGGGTGGGGGCTTGAGAGGCGCAGCGGCCTTCTTGCGCCACCCTTGCGGCTATGTAGCGGGGGATCAGTGCCGGGGGCGAGGGAGATCTTCGCTCGGCGGCCCCTTCGCCGTGAGCGAGGGATGTCGACGCGGAATGCATGGCCGCTGTTAGTTCGTATCCTTCAGTACCATGCACGATTTTTCTTGATTCAGCTGGGGCGAGAATGTGAGCTGCCCTTGCCTGCCAAGATTAGTCATGATTTGTCGTTCGCCTTATGCCGATTGAGTGAATGACGCCTTAATTTATGACTTGGATGTATGATCTTGCATCGCCCGATCGATAAATGATCTTTATACTGTTTTGATCCGTAGATCAGTTATACGCACGTTCGTAATCGTCGTGTCAGATAATAGATACCGTTAATAGCACCGCCTAAATAATTATAAATAGATTCGTTAATTTTATATAATTTACATTCCGTTCGTGGTTATACGTCAATCAGATTCTATGTTTGCAACTCAGGGGTCGATGTTGGCCGCGCTGGATACTCCCCTATGACTATGATTGATTCATCTGCTACAGTTCATGGGGATATCTATGCTGATCCATCCATACTCCACATGATATGAGCGACGATAGGCTCCTGCCCTGAAAGTCACCTGACGCCCGCCTCATTGGTACGGACTTCCCCTGATAATGACCTTGGATTATGTGTATTCCTAACCCTGCGATCTCCCCTTGAATCCCCCGCCGTCTGGGATTGTGTAAACTTGCCTTGCAGGAGGAATTAATGCGTCCAGCTGTCGAAGCTGATTCATATCATTCGAGCAAGGCGCGAGATACTTTGATCTGCAGACACCACGGAGGGATCAATTGGGGATGCGATTTGATATGTTGCACTTGATGCCAATGCAGAAAACTCTGCCATGAAAAATGCCTACCCCTCTTGAATGATGATGCTGGATGAGATCCCTGGATGGGAGAGGCGCGCCTCATCGAATGTGAAATTGAAATCGATAAAAAAGGATAGGGATAAGTTTGAATTGTGAGGTAAATGACGTAATCGAAAACAAAAATGTGGATGAATGTGGGCGGATTGATGGTAATGCAGCATTGCAATGAAATGAAAGTGCGAAAATGATAAGCACGTATCAGAGGGATGATGCCTGTGCATATGGGAAATTGGTTTCATGGATGATTGTAGAAGATGGACAGCCTAGCGGATGTACGAGCTTTGCACCCCCTGCTTTGGTCTATGATCTGTAGTCCTCTGTCTGCCGTTCCTGTTGTCTGTCAAACTGCCTTTGAGTCTTTTAATGAAGCATCATACACCCTGCCAAGACTTTTAACCGGTTTCTCAATGACACAGGGATTCTCTGGTTTGAAACCATGAATGTGACCTCAAATGTATTCCCCTTCCTGACTGATAGGCTTCTAGACTTCTTAGGTTTGAAGCTCATTCTGCACCAGCTCACTAGTTCATCCAGGCGCGCTAACATTCTCAGGACCTGGTGTTCATCTGATGTCAGAATCGTTGTGTCATCCATGAATGCTTTAAGCGGTGGCATGCGACATCTTCCATTGAGCTTTGGACCTGTTGCAGATCCTTCAGCCGCTTTGAGGATTACCTGCATAGCCAACACGAATAGTGTCCGAGAAATGGTACATCCCATCGCAATTCCAACTTGTAGGTCAATCCACTTCGTTGTGTACTCTCTGGTTGAGAATCTGACAGAGAATCCTGAGAAATACAGCTTCAGCATTGCTGCGATTTCTTGTGGGACATGGGTCATTTCCAGGGCCTACCACGTCATCTGGTGTGGAACGGATTGTCACGTAGGTCTTTATGTCATTAAATTACCTACATCTTCTTCCTATTCTCTCACCCTAATCCTTTCATTTATATTCTTTCCATACTTGTTTTTCCTGTATTTTTCGCATCACTCGGTTGCGAAAAATATTTTCTTCAGTATTTTTAAACTTTACCTGTTTCTTTCTCAAAACTGAGAATCGCGCTAGGACGATATTACGTAGATGTCAGGGCTGCAGGGCGTCAGAAGGCGTGATAAGTCGGTTCGCTGAACATAGGACGTAGACAATCGTCTACATTCTCACCGAGCGCGCGAGCTTCTTCTCGCCATAAGTCCCGGTGAGGTGTGATACTTTACATCTGCACCGGTCAGTATTCAGACATTTGTCTGAAAAATCCCAAACTGACACGGCGCTCACTGTGGGCCATGGTCAGCTGTAGTGTGAAAACTGCCCTGCATTGGAGACAGGTTGTCTGAGATTTCGCAACTGACACGCAGAAAGTGGCAGTTTACGACAGCCTCTTCTAGTTACGTAGTTGTTATGAGAAAGGGGAAATTATTTCGTTTTTGCGAAATAAACGTTCATCTCTTTGTCTGGGTTTTCATATATGCTAGAATGAGCTAGATTTCATTATCACTCAGTAACTTCGCAGTCAAGACTAGAACAAGCCTCGTTCGATTTCTAAAAATCTCTGTTAAAAGAGATGGCCTTTAGTTTGATCGAAGTGGTTTAGTTCTTAGGAATTCTGTGTTTGAGGTATCATATATTATTATCTAGTATATCTAGTATTTTGTGAAGTGTTTAAAAGTGCTAAATCGCTATTTATTTCTCTAGGTAGATCTGGTGCAGAGCGAATAATTTATAAGTCTGTATTAATTTCTAGTGACGTGTCTCATTGGAAAGCAGGATAAATTATATTTCCAGCTTAAATTCAGTCGGCTATTACTAAATTTAATTTAACTGCTAAATAATCAGACGAGAACATAATTTTCAAACTAACTTATAACTGCTAGACTAGATGTCTCATGAGTCGTGACGAGAATATATTTATATATATCTCTAATTCATGATGATTAATTTATGACTATAACTTATTTCACGGGAAGTGTTAAATGATAAGTTAAGGTTTACGCCCGCAGTTAAAATATAAGTATACCCTTAAACATAGGATGTATAAATATTTCATATATATGTTTCTTTATACAGAGATTTCTGTGGTAACCTAACTATACCAGCGTTACGTACTGATGAACCTATCCTGTGAAGACTAAAAAAAAAAAAACTTTTCCCTTAAAGACTTGGTCGTAAGCTTTTTTTCAAGAACTTTAACGTGAACTGAAATAACGGGCCCAGTGTGCCTGAATTAGTCCTTCCAGAAACGATATTCTAAAGTACAGCCCTTGTGGCAAGTAACATTATTCATAGCATTAAACTTGCCGACATCTTTTTTGACCAAATGTGTGGTGAACCCTGATTATCTGTTGAGAGAAGCTGTCCACCGGTCATTTTCCTAATTTAGGGAAACCTCGTGTTCTGACATTGTGTGCTCGCTTAACCCTAATTCTTACTTCGTGAGTCAAGATACACTAACTTTAGTCTGAAATAGCTGACGCCTGAAGCTGATGCTCCCCGGAGAAATTTCTGAGAAAAAAAACAAAACCAGCAAACCACTCTGTAGAGCTGGGATCCGCTTCAGTGAACGACAGAACAGACAAAGGGTGTGAATGTTACCAAGGTTGCGCCAGACGGCAAGCTACATCACGTATGTAATTAGTACAGGGCCCTGATGAAAGAACCGAGTGAAAGTAGACGGTGTGAGGTATGTGAATTTCACCCATGTTTGTAATTCCATGTACTGAAACTTGTTGTCAATGCAAGAATATTTCTGACTTTCCTCAGGTTAAAACCTACTACATCTAAGTCGGTTCATATTTGTTTACGAGGAAAGAAAGAAAAACTATTAGACAAACTCATATGTATCATTGAATCTCCTGGCTTTCACTTTACTCATAACGGGACTGTGGGCTTATCTTAAGGGGATGAGATCATATTGGGGTCTATCATTTCTTGTAGCAATTTCATTGATTATTGTTTTGACCACGTGTATATGTTTATTTTCTTTTCTTGATGAATTTTATGTGTTGTGAGGAAATTTTTAGCTGATAAATAAAAACTTCCATTTGAAACTAAAAGCAGCGTGTTGGTCAGCTCGTTCAGAATATATATATGTAATCATTTTGATAGTCTTCCCACGTCTGTGTGGCTACCTGTTGTCACTGGTGTGTGTGCACGTGAGTGGTATGTTCATTACATATTAGCATATGTTGTCAATAGTCTGTCCGACTCTTACATAAGTGTCGTAGAAGATAGGCCTGAGAGAGAGAGAAGAATCTTGTCTTTTTCCAGGGGACCGTTCTATTGATTCGCTACCACTGCACTCGTGGAAAGATCTATTTCTGTATTAACTCTCACTGCAGCTATCACTGATTCTATCTATTCAGAAGGGACCAACCAAAGTCTTAATTTCCTATCAAAAAAATCTACGACAAATGGGGTCTCGCCCGACGGATTTTTGAACTTAGAATAGGAAGACGAGACGACTAATATCAGCTCGTCTTTAAAGATTTTTATTCTGTAATAGAGTAAGATGTGATGTCTTGTGAGTTGTTATATCTTTAAATAATTTATCCCCTAGACTAACGATCTGTGTACGAGCGTGCTGACCACACAAACTGATAAGTTTTTTTCCACAGCATTAAGAAGCATTATACATTTGGTTTACAGGTTGATTTTGTCGGAATACATGTTAATTAATGTTGATTGTAATACTAAACGCTGGTAAAGTTTTGTGAGTGTATAACATTCACAAGGGTTCTGAAGCAGGAAGGTGTTTGAACTAAAGTTAAGGAGTGCGTTTCGGACTATTCGTCCAGATTAATTGCCTCCCTCACCCTAACTGTCTTCAGGGGTAAACTTATAATGGATTTAAAAATTAAGGGATTATTTTTCTCTTTAATTTTTGCTATAATCATTGCGTTTTCCACTGTAGCAACTTATTTTTCAGGGATTAATCCTAACTACCATTTAGTTGGCGTAGTCGTGTTTTGCATTAAGTGCTTTATTGCCGATAATAGCAGCGATAGTTAGATTTTATTTTGGAGGAGGTATCCCAGGGTTAAGGATATCATCTTTTGTATTTTTGGAAATTTTTTCTCGTAAGTGTTAGGAACCAGGTTATTCTTTTTCCTATTTTCTATCTCCACGTGTCTCAGTCACTGACATAATATGGCCGAGAGGGCAAAGCTTAGACAACTCCTCAGGGACGAAGCGAGAGAGGAGGGACTGGAAGGAGAGGAAGCGAAAGCATTTGTCAGAGACGAACTCGAGAGATATGACGCGGAGAGAAAAGCAGCCGAAGCTTTACAGCAGAAGAAGATGGACGAGGAAATGGAAATTCGCAGGATGCAGCATGAGGAAAGAGAGAAGGAGAGACAGCGGGAGGAGAAAGAGAAGGAGAGACAGCATGAGGAAAAAGAGAAGGAGAGACAGCATGAGGAAAGAGAGAAGGAGAGACAGCTGGAGGAAAAAGAGAAACAGAGACAACACGAGCTGGCTCTTAAAACTCTAGAATTCCAAAGTCGTGCTGCTGCCTCTACCTCCAGCAATGGAGAATCTTCTCCTCATTCCTCCTTAACTGATCCTTCTAACACTCAATCTTTTCAACTAAACGCCATGTCTTTCACTCTAGAATCTTTTCCTTGTCCAAATGAGAAGATTGACACATGGTTAGAAAAATTTGAGAAAATTGCAACTCTGTACGGGTTAGAGAGGTCGCGTTGGAATATGAAACTTTCCCAGGCCCTAAAAGGTTCTGCTTATGATGTTTATTCTAAGCTGGAAAGTAGCCAACAAGACGATTATGATGTGTTGAAGAAAGCGTTACTGGAGCGCTTTGAAATGAACGCTCGCAAATTTTTGCAACTGTTTCGCAACAGCCGGAAAGAGAATTCTGAAACTTTTCACCAGTTCTCATCTCGGTTGAAGGGATACCTAACAAAGTGCCTTGAGCTTTCACAGCTCCCCTCTACCTATGAAGGTCTTGAGGAATTTGTTTTAACAGAACAAATAAAGAACACTTTGTCTGCTGATACCCGGAGATTTCTCGCTGAGCAGGGGGCAGAAAAACTTGAAGACATTTTGGAAAAGTCTGAGCGTTATCACAATGCGCTGGCTGAACTACCGGCCACAAAGCGGAAACCGACAGAGGAGCATTTTCGAAAACATAACCTAGAGCAATCTTCTCAGGCTTCTAACCAAAATAACCACAGAGAAACTGGACCTCAAAACCCCCCTCCTGAAAAAATCCAAGTTCTACAAAAACAAGTACCCCAACCACAGTAAACAGTCTGATCAACCCGACCGCCCTTCATGGCAGCGTAGCCAACGAGGACCAGGTGGCAAAGGGAGAACCCCTGAGCACGGGACATATGATCAGAGCGAGCATACCGAGCCGAAACGCATAGGATGCTTATTG
Organism: Oreohelix idahoensis; assembly: GCA_024509875.1. NCBI lineage: Eukaryota > Metazoa > Mollusca > Gastropoda > Stylommatophora > Oreohelicidae > Oreohelix > Oreohelix idahoensis. The sequence goes on from JAMPIV010012734.1 coordinate 120,953, forward strand.
ACAGTCTCGCAAGGCGGAATTATTGACAGTGATTCCCAACCTGTTGGGGATAGACCCTCAACGCGAGGTATTGTTACTTTGAACGGTTCTCAAACTTCTTGCTTATTTGACACGGGGCTTTCTTATGATTGCATTGTTGCCAGAAACCTGGTCAAACCCGGTCAAGAGACAGCAGAGACCGTCCAACTTTGTGGAGTTCGTAAGAGTGATGCACCTACAGCGCTTCCCATCGCATTGGTGGAGATACACTCTGACTTTGTCAGAGGTGTGATCAAAGCGGCTGTTATGGATGATCCCATCTACCCAGTCATACTCGGCGGGAGATACGTGTGTATTGGGAAACCGGAAGAGCCGATTGTGGCAGCGGTAACTACAAGAGGGCAAACCAAGAAGGAACGGGAGCCTGCGCCTAATTTGTTACCTATGGAACTTAAAGAAGCGCAATACAAGGACCCTACTTTGGCACCCTGCTTTAGGAAACTGCCCATGGCTAAGGAACCCAAACAGCACGGGGACATTTTTTCTAAGGATGGCGTACTTTATCTGAGAACGGGCAAGCCTGACCAAGGTTACAACCAGCTCCTAGTACCGAAACAGTACAGAAGCCAAATCCTAGAAATGGGGCACTCTCTTCCCTTCAGCGGACATATGGGACAGAACGCCACAAACCAAAGGATAACCACTCATTATTGGTGGCCAGGAGTAAATACTGATATTATCAGATATGTCAAATCCTGTGCCCAGTGCCAACGTGTGCCACCCAAGCAACGGGCACCCCCAGTCTCTTTGGGTGAAATGCCAATAATGGGAACACCATTCGAACGGGTTGTGATCGACATTTTAGGACCCTTAGAAAGGACTAAAAGAAGGAACAGGTTTATCCTGACCTTAGTCGATACATGCACTTTATGGGCAGAAGCTATCCCGCTAACATGCGCAGATGCCAAGCATGTCGCAGAAGCCCTCGTGCAGATTTTCACTCGGTTGGGATTCCCTTAACAAGTGTTGACGGATAACGGATCCCCATACCGAAACCTGTTGATGGATGAGATCGTTAAGATCTTGAGGACCAAACACATCCACACTAAGCCATATACTCCGGCCGGAAATGGGCTCGTGGAACGTGCTAATGGAAACCTCAACATGATGCTAAGTAAACTGGCACAAGTGAAACCTGAAGATTGGGATCTTTGTATTCCTGCAGCATTATTTGGCTACAGAGAATCTCCTCATACTTCCACAGGATTTTCGCCAGCTACGCTCTTATTCGGCAGACCCATTAAGGGCCCGCTTGAAGCCTTACTTCAGTCTCTGACAGACGAGAAGGCTGATGAGACAGTTGTCTCAGCCAGTAAATATGTGTCGGTTTTAAAGGAAAGGTTGAAACTAGGGTGGGACCTAGCAACGACTAACTTTAAGCGAGCACGCACAAAGCACGCTAACCGATACAAGAAAGTCGCGAAAGAGAGAGAGAACTGGAAACAGGAGAGAAAGTTTTGGTGTTACTCCCTACCGAGAACAACCAACTGAAGATCGGATGGCAAGGGCCGTTTACCGTCCTGAAAAAGATTTCTAAGGCTAACTACCAGATCTCTATTGAAGGAAAGGAGAAGGTTTTCCATTTAAATCTCTTAAAGAGATACTCGGAAAAACCAGTGCCAACCTCCGACCATCTCCTGACGATCGCCAAAACTGACGAAGATGATGATAGTGGCAGGGATATTCCACCGCTATCACAGGAAATCTTTCAAAAATGTCAGAAGCGGCGACGCTCTTTCAAGCGCGAATGGGAGACATTCCAGAGGAAGGAAACTTTGGGGAGTAGACTTGAGTAGGAATTGGAGAGAGATGGAGGGGGAAGATGAGAGGGAAGAATACAGACACCCCGAAGCTACGGTTATAGGAAATTTAATTCCATAACGTAGACATGGAGTGCTTCCATATCTTAAGGGGGGACGTCCTGTCACGTAGGTCTTTATGTCATTAAATTACCTACATCTTCTTCCTATTCTCTCACCCTAATCCTTTCATTTATATTCTTTCCATACTTGTTTTTCCTGTATTTTTCGCATCACTCGGTTGCGAAAAATATTTTTCTTCAGTATTTTTAAACTTTACCTGTTTCTTTCTCAAAACTGAGAATCGCGCTAGGACGATATTACGTAGATGTCAGGGCTGCAGGGCGTCAGAAGGCGTGATAAGTCGGTTCGCTGAACATAGGACGTAGACAATCGTCTACATTCTCACCGAGCGCGCGAGCTTCTTCTCGCCATAAGTCCCGGTGAGGTGTGATACTTTACATCTGCACCGGTCAGTATTCAGACATTTGTCTGAAAAATCCCAAACTGACACGGCGCTCACTGTGGGCCATGGTCAGCTGTAGTGTGAAAACTGCCCTGCATTGGAGACAGGTTGTCTGAGATTTCGCAACTGACACGCAGAAAGTGGCAGTTTACGACAGCCTCTTCTAGTTACGTAGTTGTTATGAGAAAGGGGAAATTATTTCGTTTTTGCGAAATAAACGTTCATCTCTTTGTCTGGGTTTTCATATATGCTAGAATGAGCTAGATTTCATTATCACTCAGTAACTTCGCAGTCAAGACTAGAACAAGCCTCGTTCGATTTCTAAAAATCTCTGTTAAAAGAGATGGCCTTTAGTTTGATCGAAGTGGTTTAGTTCTTAGGAATTCTGTGTTTGAGGTATCATATATTATTATCTAGTATATCTAGTATTTTGTGAAGTGTTTAAAAGTGCTAAATCGCTATTTATTTCTCTAGGTAGATCTGGTGCAGAGCGAATAATTTATAAGTCTGTATTAATTTCTAGTGACGTGTCTCATTGGAAAGCAGGATAAATTATATTTCCAGCTTAAATTCAGTCGGCTATTACTAAATTTAATTTAACTGCTAAATAATCAGACGAGAACATAATTTTCAAACTAACTTATAACTGCTAGACTAGATGTCTCATGAGTCGTGACGAGAATATATTTATATATATCTCTAATTCATGATGATTAATTTATGACTATAACTTATTTCACGGGAGGTGTTAAATGATAAGTTAAGGTTTACGCCCGCAGTTAAAATATAAGTATACCCTTAAACATAGGATGTATAAATATTTCATATATATGTTTCTTTATACAGAGATTTCTGTGGTAACCTAACTATACCAGCGTTACGTACTGATGAACCTATCCTGTGAAGACTAAAAAAAAAAAAACTTTTCCCTTAAAGACTTGGTCGTAAGCTTTTTTCAAGAACTTTAACGTGAACTGAAATAACGGGCCCAGTGTGCCTGAATTAGTCCTTCCAGAAACGATATTCTAAAGTACAGCCCTTGTGGCAAGTAACATTATTCATAGCATTAAACTTGCCGACATCTTTTTTGACCAAATGTGTGGTGAACCCTGATTATCTGTTGAGAGAAGCTGTCCACCGGTCATTTTCCTAATTTAGGGAAACCTCGTGTTCTGACAATGTGTGCTCGCTTAACCCTAATTCTTACTTCGTGAGTCAAGATACACTAACTTTAGTCTGAAATAGCTGACGCCTGAAGCTGATGCTCCCCGGAGAAATTTCTGAGAAAAAAAAACAAAACCAGCAAACCACTCTGTAGAGCTGGGATCCGCTTCAGTGAACGACAGAACAGACAAAGGGTGTGAATGTTACCAAGGTTGCGCCAGACGGCAAGCTACATCACGTATGTAATTAGTACAGGGCCCTGATGAAAGAACCGAGTGAAAGTAGACGGTGTGAGGTATGTGAATTTCACCCATGTTTGTAATTCCATGTATGAAACTTGTTGTCAATGCAAGAATATTTCTGACTTTCCTCAGGTTAAAACCTACTACATCTAAGTCGGTTCATATTTGTTTACGAGGAAAGAAAGAAAAACTATTAGACAAACTCATATGTATCATTGAATCTCCTGGCTTTCACTTTACTCATAACGGGACTGTGGGCTTATCTTGAGGGGATGAGATCATATTGGGGTCTATCATTTCTTGTAGCAATTTCATTGATTATTGTTTTGACCACGTGTATATGTTTTTTTCTTTTCTTGATGAATTTTATGTGTTGTGAGGAAATTTTTAGCTGATAAATAAAAACTTCCCTTTGAAACTAAAAGCAGCGTGTTGGTCAGCTCGTTCAGAATATATATATGTAATCATTTTGATAGTCTTCCCACGTCTGTGTGGCTACCTGTTGTCACTGGTGTGTGTGCACGTGAGTGGTATGTTCATTACATATTAGCATATGTTGTCAATAGTCTGTCCGACTCTTACATAAGTGTCGTAGAAGATAGGCCTGAGAGAGAGAGAGAGAAGAATCTTGTCTTTTTCCAGGGGACCGTTCTATTGATTCGCTACCACTGCACTCGTGGAAAGATCTATTTCTGTATTAACTCTCACTGCAGCTATCACTGATTCTATCTATTCAGAAGGGACCAACCAAAGTCTTAATTTCCTATCAAAAAAATCTACACATGGATCCATATGAATTATCTGGATCCAACCAGATTACGTGGAAATTTGTTCTGTCAGACTTAGCCTTTTGAATTGCTTCCTAGATCATTGAGGCATGCTCTAGACACCCTGGTGTACCTGGGATACCTCCTCTCTGGATGGCAGTGTCAATATATCCATTCACAGGTATGTGGTGAACCTTTTCGCCATCACTGAAAAGAATATCTTTCCTTCCAAATTAAGTAGTGAAATTACGCCTGAACTGACTAATGTCTGTGGAAGTTTGTTCCTCATGGATGTAGACTCCATTCGCCTTCCTCCATTCTTTGCTTACAAGCTGGTTTTTCCAACCATTTTTCAGCAAACGGAGCAGCCGTTTCAGAACTTCAGGATGTCTCTTATATACAAAATATGGGACACCATTAGGACCTGGAGCTGACTTGCAACGCACTTTCTGGACAATGCTTTCTATTTCTTGCATTGTTGGGGGCTTGGTGTTAAATTCAGCTCCTGGCTTACTAGGCCACATAAGGCCTGCCATGCTGCTGAGCGGTTCATCTGAATAGGTCATTCTAAGGTGTTCTTCCAGATCTTCTTTCCCGATGTTTAGTGTTCCCGACTGTGACGGTATTGCCTCCCCTGCTTTGCAGTAATGATCCAACAGTGGCCAAAACGCAAGAGCATCTATTATAGGCTTCAATGGAGTCTATCTTTACAAAAGATTACTCTTGTCAGAAATGTCGATAGAAGAGTAGTAAAACTTTATCACAGGGGAGTCTTCATAAGATATTCAGATAAGCGAAAACAAAGCTGGCTGTCGCTGAGCACGTTAATTCTGTAATTTGCCAACACTTTTATGAAGAATGTAAGCAATTGTTTATTCTAGATCGTTAAGCCCCCACCTTTAAGTTAATCAGTGGAATTTATTATGATAATATATATATATAGCTCTGTTTAAAGTGTGTGTTTAGTAACTTTGACTGAGACAAACATGTAGTACATTTAAAAAGATTGAATCGAAGTTAAATTTCTAACATTACAAATAACAAAATTTAATAATCACTTTAAGTTTTAACAGTTGGAAAATAATTTGAATATTTATGAAAAGAATTTCATCACTTGGATGGGATTTAACTGAATAAAGGAGGTCACTTTTGGCAGCGGATATTTTCACTTAGCTGCACTGGTAGTTTCTTTTCCCGCTGGGTCAGTTTCTTTCACTCTACTCTCGCTCGTCTCTGGTCAAAATTCAGGCGCCGCACGTTCACAGAACGTCAAGGAGTAACAGCTAAGTTGGTTCTGCGTCTGTCTATAAGACCTTCTTATGATGTCGTCTCGCACAACGTCAGTCCACTTCTACCTTCACTTGGTTCCAGAGATAGTACTTTCTGCTGGTACCACCAATAACTGGTAATAGAAATAGAAACGAAACGCTCTTCTGCACCCAGCTACGATCTTATTATAATAATGGGAGATGTAAATGCGAAAGTTGGAACACACAATAATTATAACGAAAGAGTAATGGGGAAATGTGGCAGCGGAATAGTAAATGAGAAAATGGGGACAAATTAATAAGCTTCTACAGTATTAACAACCTGATCATTGTTAAGTGTTAAGGAAAAATCAACTGGTAACAGAGGCCGACCAAAAACAACTTGGCGGAGAACTGTGGAAGCCGAGATGCAAAGAATGAACCAGAGTTGGGGCACTGTACGAAGGATGGCCGCCGACCGAGCAAGGTGGAATCAATTTGTTTCTGGCCTACAGGACGTCACTAGGCGTGATGGCCGCTGACTGCTTTGACGGCTGGCGGTTATGGATCAAAGAAGAAGAAGGTCTGAGTATGGCGTTTTTCCGACACATTTATGTGCCCCCCTCTTCTATTCTACTGTGATGGGGCCGTAAAGACACCCCAGAGGCCCCCTTCATGTTTATGGCATATTCATCGCCCATATATTTTTGCAGCCCACGTGACGGCGCGAGCAAGCATTGCTGGGATGTGAAAAGTCTGACGAAGTAGAAGATATATTATTAGGCCACAATAAAGCCTACAAATTAGTTGTGATGTTATATTTGATAGTTGTGTATATTTGTGTTTTTGCTCTAGAAATAGTTGTGTATATCTGTGTTTTCGTGCCTTCTAAAGCAATAATCGCGAGTGTTATTTAAGTGGCCAAATTAATACGCGCAGCGCACAAATGTCGAGTGATTAGCCTAGTGTCTATATAAAGAATGCGATGGCCAGCAGCGGCCTTTTTAAGTATCAGTCCAGACAAGAGAAAACGAAACGAGGCGCCCTGTGTGGGTAGCAGAAGAACAAAGACATGACACGTGAGTTTGATTTTAGAGCAGATTAGCTTTAGTGATCTAGTTTTATTATTAGAATTCAGCGTGTCTGTTCTAATGTTTAAGGAAATAAATAGATGTTTCATGAGGAGATTTCTAATTAGGACATTAGATTTAGTCCTGAAATGATAGATGGGTGAAAATAATGTGTGGATAGGTTTCATTAGGCACGCTAAGCCCAAATCACGGCTGCAATAGTTAAGTATCAAGTATTTCATCCATCAGACCGGGCAAATTTAGTAGGAGAGTGTTTTATACGTGAAACTGGGCAGAGATGTTATCAGGAACTGGAATTTAGATAGTATAACTGTTATCAAGATGGCAGCCACGTGTTCATGAAAGGCAGCGCGTCATCATGCTGTGAATAAAGAAGACGCTTAGTTATCACGAGTTATCAAGCCTACAATGTTACGCTATTTTATATGGTGTGAATTGACACGTGGGCGAAGGCAGATTAAATGTAATTTTCTTCAGTAATAGAAGAAATAGTTTTCGTGTTAAATCTCCTTTAAGGTGATGACTTTAGTTCTAGTTGTTAAGTCAAGAATAATTATATTTTATTCTTTAATGTAAAAGTAATTGAGTGTATTTCACGATTATTGATATTTCTACTGTATATATTTAGTGGGTTACTTTGAGTGAGGTGAGAATATGTATTTAGATTTCTGGAGAGCGCGAGGCCACTCCTTGGGGCGTAAGGCACTTTGAGACAAGTGTTTCTCTGTTTGCTTCTTGCGGAGCATGGAAACACCAATGCAGCTGGTGTCCATTACAGGCCCACAAGAAACATTTTTATGCTATTGCATGTGGTGGATTTAGATGTTATGAACTGTTGTTATTATGTATTTATATTGTACTGAATGAGGTCAGCTGTGAAGGCCCCTGAGTATAACAATTATTAGGGTGAGTTCTCAGAGAGCCTTTCTGCTACCACCTTATGATCTCATTCAGACTTATTCTTGACTAGTATGTATGATAACTACGTCTAGTGTCTAGGGTTATGAACATGTGGTGTGATAGTAATTTAATACTAAAACACACACAAATAAACAAATATTAATGTCTATGATCAAATGAACTAACACCGTGTTTGAAATTTTGGTATTAAACTATTTTTTACAATTTTATTTTGTCCTGAACCTAGTATTCTTCTGGTCAGGACTTTCAACTCAAATGAAATCAATTTATATACATATATGCAAGGCAATTTCACAAAAGGGACAATCTGTCCAAACACATATTTTAAAATCTAATAATGGTGTTAAAATATTTCTAATACTACTGTTAAACTAGCACTGGATGGCGGGTCGGGATTCTGTAATCACTCCCATGTCTTTATTTCACAACTTTTAATTTTAATTTCTTGGGTGGAAATAGTTTTATTTATTTCAGTTAGGGAAACACTAATTTTTGTTGATAAACAATCATGTGCTAGATTATATACTTATCTAGCACATGTAATAGCTGTCAGTTGTCACTCCGGCCAACGGCCACTGTTGTACTCGTCCAAAAGTAATAGGGTAGACAGCGTGTACACATATCACTACTGGAATACAAAGTCTTCTCAAATTCACCACTCAGAAATCTTGCACCGGACTAGTGCCAGACAAAAAAAACCACAAATTCAATGATAAACATAGGAACGATGACCATGGCACAGATTCAGCTTTGCTGCCGGCTTGATTATGAAATTTTTATGTATTTACTTTAATTTTAGTTAAAATTCATACTTCAGTACATCGTCCTGGCTGAGGGACAGTATTTCTGCAAATGGCGACGAGCCTTCTAAGTTTTCAGTAATATTAAATGTGTTGGCCAATGAGATCGGACGACCCCCAATTTTGACTTGAATTTGAAAAATAAAGCCAAAATTACACACTAAAGTGATGTACCTCTGTCGGTCGGTCCGTCCGATCTTGGCGTTAGTTAAAAATAGACTTGCCTTTTGGCCTAACACTACCAAAAACAATATTCAGTTTGAGCAACCCAATAATATCTCTCCCTCTTTCAAACTCCCCCCAATCAGATTACATGTACCCTCTCATTCCTAAAGTTCCCCACTAGGACTTTGACCCTCCCTCTTAGTGCCTCACTTCAACAACGCGTGCAAACAAATTGTCACCGATAGTGAATGCAAAACCGAGGGTCTGCTTGTCAGTCTGTACGAACCAATATAGTATTTTGTCAATATCTTTAGTGTTAATGGGGCAATTTTGAAAATTGTAACATAATATTTATCAGGAGATCATATTCTATCAAACTAATTAGGTTTTATGGCCCCATTCCCAGTAATAATGAATTCCATATATTTTCCATATTATTTGGCAATTTTTACTTTTATATAAATACGCCATTTTGTCCCCTTTCCCCCGTTGTTCAAACTGAAACCACTAGTCTGTTACGTCATAAACTGTACTATTTGGCAGGTCATGCGCTGTCTGTGTATTTATACATTTCCCACGAAGTGATTATATTAAGCGGCATGCATGGGGCGTTTCCGCCTTTTTTATTCAAACCTGCCTAACAATACTACGCGCGTTTGCTTATAAATTTGTGTTGTTTCAAACCAACACGTGTTAAAAGTATCACTTTTCTGTCGCTCCTCTCTCCCTCCCTCCAGAGGAAAACCGGATTGATCGTGTACCAATGCTCTAAATAGTTTCAAGGACGTTAGGGAAAGATAGTATTATTTATTCTTCGGTACTGTCTGCTAAAATCCATACGATTGCTGGCGTGGGCGAAGACGAAACCTCACAACTCCACTAATTTTTATTTCTACATTATTTTGACTTTATAAATACTACTAATGGGATCGGTGTATCAATTTATATCATCACATTGCAGTGGTTGTTTCGGTAACGGTAACGATGTGTTTCATGTGATGAGTTCCCAATCTCATTAGGGGGCATATATGACATGCTTCAGAGTGCAGGGATGAATATTGGGATGGATCAGTTGCGAGGTGGTGGTTTATTCTCATTAAGGAGAGTATTTGTTGTACATATAGTTGAATATTATTCTATTTGATACATATTTTATTATTATTTAATTATTGTTATGTAAAGAATGGTTTGTGAGAGCACGTGGGCTCACTTGGAGATACACATTTCTCTTCTCCGCTCCTGAGGGAGCATGGGGCCACCAGTGTGGTTTGCCTCCGCATGAAGCATTCAGATGCTCTTGCAGTAGTGGTTTTGGTAGCAATCTATGTTACACGGTGAGATTGCCAGCCTCCTGCACAACACCATACTAGTCTCGCTAGACGACATGCATGTGTGTGTGCATGATAGTTGAATATTCAGTTTCACGCAGTGTGGAAGGACAGTTTGACAGGTGAGAGCATGGTGTTTCTGATTATTTAACTATGATTTTAACTAGTTGTTGCTTTGTTTGCTTCTTCAGATTAGCAATAGAGCACTGGCTGGGTGTTTGTTATGTTCGTTGGTTTATCTGTTTAATGTTTGCTGTGTGTGCTTAGTGCCACTGACAGGGTTGTAGAAATAAATACAGCCCCTGCCTTAAGAATCAGAGTTTTATTGTTGATCGGGTCGGTTGCGAGTGTGCAAGAGAGTGATCAAATATCACAACATCATCATCATCATCTCGCCCACCCTGTCACACTACCATCAAATGTCAGAATTTACCCTCGATGAGAATTAAATTTAATCCCTCGGGATAAAACTTCCTTTAAATTTAAACTGAATAGTTTTAGCTTTACATTACATTTAAATGAAAGGTTAAACGTACAGATATAATATGTTTTACATTTACATCTCCACTGTTTGAAAAGTGTTCACATTTATAAATTCATTTATGTTTCCTTTACATTCACACTTGTTAAAAAGTTTGAAACTTCTATTACTTACAATGAATATTTTCACATTGACATTTACACTGGTTTAAAGCTTGAAAACTTACATTAATTTTAAAGTGAATATGTTTATAGGGACATTTACACTGCTTTGATAATGTAAATCTTATTCTTAGAATGTACATCATTTCTTTCATCTTTCCCTCCCTGCTCCATAGGGAACCTGGAACTACTTTATGCTTTTAGTTCTCTTTACAAAACTATCAATAAAACAATTACCAGCCCGTGCAGTGGTGGTTCATGAATCATCACTCTAGATACTAAGGTTGCCAGCCCCAAATGACTTTGACATCCAATAGCGAGTTTCACACATTAAACTTCACATGGTAAAAAATACATATATATCTTAGTTCACATGTTAGTAATAAAATATGAAATGTAAATCACAACTTACGCAAATGCTGGCTACAGACTTGTTTGCTCAGATGAATAAAAGAGACGAATCGTTCTCTTACACGCGTCTGGGATGTCTTTAATTTTGACCATAGATTTCCCCTTCTGACTCCGTGTTTCTTCAGTTACCTAGTCCTGGTGTTCCTTATTAAAATGTAAAGAGTTCCTGTGCTTTATAATAAGTCTTATTTGGGTCTCCAATAAAAGGTCCGGTTAACAAATAGGAATTATGAATCTGTTCTTCACTTCTGGCGAGGTCTGATATTGTCTTGGCGAACGTGCAATTCACAGTGAGATAAAACTGCGAAAATGGTCAGGCTATATTCCTATTTTCCCAAGCATTGTTATGCTTCTAATCAGAAAGATCCAATCATTTCAAACAGGTCGGGTGTGGCACTCAGACAGTAATCTCGTTATCTGTCGTACGAGTGCGCAAACTCCGTATCTTATCGGTGATTTAAGCCGATAGCGCTGGCCGATGTACGTGTTAATCTGCCGCGCATATAAGCAACAAATCTGGGTAGCGTCCAGGCAATGTGACATTTTATATCACTCGCTCCTTGCAAATGTGATATTTATCACCTACAGGGTGATTTGATAAAATCAAATATCTGCTACTTAGCAGAAAAATAAATAAAGAAAGAAAGACAGACAGAAAAGTACGATAATTGACAGCACATAATAAAAATCAGTACCACAAGTGTACCGATACTGCCGGAGAGAACCAAAGATCGATAGAGGTCGTCCATTTTGTCACACCGACTGTGGCTGTTCAAATAGTTCTTTGGCAAACTTGAAGGGCTCCCTGAAGAATCTTTCCATATTCCTCCGTGTTTTCCTTCTTTTCCTGCACAACCTGTCTACTCTACACAGAGCATTATGTTGGCCTTTCAGGTGCTCCCAAACCTGTCGTAATCCTTCCTTCTCTGTGCCCACTGCGTTCTTGAACTGTTTTCGGGCATGCTTCTTCTGTTTTTTTATCTCTTCTATTCTGATTTGTCTTCTACTTTTTTGTGGTGGGTTACTTTCCATTGCCTCACTGACGCTAACCACCTTGCGAAAGTGAAGGTATATTATGTCGCCGAAGATTTCCAGCTTTTCTTCAAAGTTTATCTGCTTCAGGTTATTATCCAATTCTTTTGACAAAGCTTTGTCCAGCTGTTCCCAAAGCCCTTTTGCACTGGCAGGTGGAAACTGTATTGCATCTCTTTTCCCGTCCAAAAGGTGTGTGTGAGATCATCATCAGGCAGATCAACTCAATATTCTCCGCGCTGAGGTCTTCTAACGTCTTACCCGTCGTAACAGAGCGCTGTTGATCTCCCACTGATGAGCTCCCACATCCCTTTTGATTATAAAACATAAGCTCCTGAGAGAGTTGAAAAGTGATGATAATAATAATGAATACGTAACTAATTTACATTCGATTACGTTGTTGTTTTTTCAGTAGTACAAAATAAATTGAAAAGGGTAAGGGAAGAGATTTGTGACGTCATATTAGGGGTGTCTGGGTTTTTGTGACAAAATGTGACAAGTGGTGGAGGGGGTTAAAATGGCTAAAAGTGACTGATGTGGACGACTCCTTTTCTTGTATTTTAAAACGAAAACGTCATGAAATCATTCATGCTTACCGGTCTTTATAACAGCATTATATTGGGATTTTGTATCATTAGTACAAAACTTCATCCACACACACACAAAAACAAGATGAAAAAACTTGTCTTTTAGAGGTGGAATGTGAACAGCTCAAAAACAACACTGATGTCTTAGAAATAGAATGTAAACATCTATAAAACAAAATCTGTTCTTTTAGAGATAGAATGTAGACAGCCCCGAAACAAAAACTGTTTTTCTGTAGAATGTGGACAACCCCAAAATAAAAACTGTTCTTTCAAAGTTAGGATGTAAACAGCTCAAAAAACAAAAACTGAGATTGAATGTAAACAGCTCTAAGGCAGAAATTGCTATTTTAGTGACAGAATGTGGACAGTCCAAAAGCAATCAGCAACAAAAAGTACAAGAATGAAGGCAACCTTGACTTTTTGTTGGGCATTTTAACAAGAAGAACCCAGACATATTTCTCTTTCACTGACATACCAAAGCTCCACGCGCAGATTCCAGGCCCGAATGTCCAATTATGTGACATCGTAGCCTCTGATATGTCACAAAAACCAAGTGGTAAGAATAAAAAACCTGCCTGCAGTATTGATTCCTGTGATATTATCCCGTCAAAGATGAAGTTCGCACTTTTTGTTTGTTTCTTCATATACTGTATATCAGAATGTATTGATTGTGTACATTGATTATTCGTTCAATCTATTGTAAGTGTGTGTACACTTTGTTCCCTCGTTTTTCCAGAAAAGCTCTTTTTATCTTCTGATTCTACAATTCCCATCAATTATTTTTTAAGTAATTGATAAAAAACAACGAGATGAGAAGAAGATGCTGGAGGTAGATAGGACACACACAAATGGAAACCTGTTGAAAGCAATACAAGGCAGTAGTTATTCTGGAATCACCAGGGTACACAATAAGAATGGTCCCCAAACTTTGCAACACTACCCGTCTGCCTAGCCAGTAGTTGTACTGTGGTAGGCTTCACCCCCAGAAAGATGCGGATTGACATAAATAAACCTCCAGCCAATATCAAATGCATACACAGTCGAGCTTCTGAACAAAACAACAGTCTGAACTATAACTAAAATGTAAAGACACAATCGAAAGGAATAATACAGCACAGAGCATATAATATACACAGTATAGAAAAATATCACAATAAATAAAACGCGCCTTGATATAGGGTTAGTGCACTAGCTTCCGAGCTCAGTTGTCCATTGTTCGATCCCCAGTTGGGGTGGCATTTTTTAGACCGCAAACGGCTCCAGGGTCGACCCAGCCTCATGAATTGGGTACCAAAGGAACTCTGGGAAGGCTAAGGCGGCCGGCATGATGCTGACCACATCACCACGTATGTGCCGATGGTTAAGAAAATATGTGCCTAACACCATATTCCCAATATGCCTCAATGGGCTTGTAAAGGGATTCTTTACCTGATATAACCAGCACTTCCTTGTTTATGGTAAATGGTTGAAAGGGATGTGCTGCGAAGTAAAGTAGCAAACGCGTTAAAAAAAAGTTAGAGAGTTAGAGAGAGATTAATGAAAACACAGAGAAGATAACTCGTGACAGACATGAAGGGTACGAAGAAGAACTGATGGGACGGAACAGGAAGAGATGAGTTGTCTCCATGAATCCAGTCGTCAGCAGGAGGTCATCGCGGGTGGTCCACATTTTCTCTTCCATTTTCGTCTCCTGGTGCCAGGTTTGAGCTCTCAAGTCACCAAAGAGAGGGCACGTTTGCAGAATGTGTTCCGGAGTCTGGGGGCCATTTTGGCATGTTCTCTGGTCAGTTGGGGCAGCTTTCATGTTGTGGAGGTGGGCTTGTAGTCTGCAGTGTACTGTGCGGAGCCTAAAAATGGTGGTTTGCTGTGATCTGTCTAGCTTTAGGATGGGATCTTGTGCGTAATTGCTCCCTGTTCTCTGGTTCCATGCATTTTTGTACTTTCTTTTGATGAGTGTCTTGTATCAGTCCCTGATAGGTTATAATTCGGACATTTAGTGAATATATCAGTCCCTGATAGGTTATAATTCGGACATTTAGTGAATGTATCAGTCCATGATAGGTTATAATTCGGACATTTAGTGAATGTATCAGTCCCTGATAGGTTATAATTAGGACATTTAGTGAATGTATAAGTCCCTGATAGGTTATAATTCGGACATTTAGTGAATGTATCAGTGCCTGATAGATTATAATTCAGACATTTAGTGAATGTATCAGTGCCTGATAGGTTATAATTCGGACATTTAGTGAATGTATCAGTTCCTGATAGGTTATAATTCGGACATTTAGTGAATGTATCAGTTCCTGATAGGTTATAATTGGGACATTTAGTGAATGTATCAGTTCCTGATAGGTTATAATTTGGGCATTTAGTGAATGTATCAGTCCCAGATAGGTTATAATTCGGACATTTAGTGAATGTATCAGTTCCTGATAGGTTATAATTCGGACATTTAGTGAATGTATCAGTCCCTGAAAGATTATAATTCGGACATTTAGTGAATGTATCAGTCCCTGAAAGGTTATAATTCGGACATTTAGTGAATGTATCAGTCCCTGAAAAGTTATAATTCGGACATTTAGTGAATGTATCAGTCCCTGAAAGGTTATAATTCGGACATTTAATGAATGTATCAGTCCCTGAAAGGTTATAATTCGGACATTTAGGGAATGTATCAGTCCCTGAAAGGTTATAATTCGGACATTTAGTGAATGTATCACGTGAAACAAATTGTCACATAAACCACAGCTACAAGAGTACGTGCATGTTTGATGCAGGCTTCCTGCGGGGGGGGGGAGACCAGCTGCAGTGGTGGCTCCATGCTCCTGTAGGGAGGGCAAATAAAGGTGATCAAGATTAAGATAAATAAAAGCGAGACCTGTGCCATAGCTCCAAGACACTATGTTCTACCTCACAGACAACATATGAGGAGGTTGTGAGTTCAATCCTCACCCGCAGCATCCTATTTTTGTTTTAACATTTTTTTTTTTTAGGTGTATTGTTTTAAAAAGAAACAATGATATTGGAACATGTAAAATAAAAGGGGCCGGTTATTCTCATCACGTCCATTTAAGATTGTCTGTCCTCTACATATATTTGTGATTACTTTTCTTTGTCTTATCTCTTTTGGGGGTCTGAGTGGCTAAGAGCTATGGCGTCCGCCTCTAATTCTAAAGGTACCAGGTTCGCTCCTAGTACAGGGAATATAACTGATGAAAATTTTTTCAGAGCCAGTGGTCCTAATTATGTCATACCCCCCCTTCCCCCCCCCCCCCCTCCCCAGTAGGTCATAAGACAGCTGCCCTGGCAAAATTTAAAATTAGGAAACCTACCCAACACGAAAATATTTATAGTATGTGTGATTCCTATATACTCACATTGGGATTCTCGCCGGTGCTACGGAGTTCGTGCACTGTGCTGAGATCCTCCTTGTGTGATCTAAGGGAGGAGATCGGATCACTGATGGAGTTGTCCGTGTGCAATGAAGATAGTCCTTAAAACCAAACTTGTCTATTGTTTCCTAATTGTACATCGTTGACACAATTTAAAAATCAGACAGGCATGGGTCCACGCGCGGAAAACAATCACACATGAGATCGTGTACTCTAAGACTGTCGGTTCCATGAGAAGAGTAGATTGACAACATATCCTTCAAATATTATTTTGTGCGAACCTGTATGCCAGTGAGAGAAGCCTGAGACAAACAGACCACTTTATGAGAAAGATATAGATGTGGTTATATGAGATCAAACAGAGAAGGCTAGGGACCCAAAGATGCAGCAATAGAGAATGCAGTCAGCTACCCATAGCTTGACTGCTTGCACCAGGGTCAGCGAACCAGAGCTGACCAAGACCCTACTCCACCTCCACGTGGTGGTCCTGGAAACAGGCTGTATCACTGTAGTCTGGCAGAGCGAGTAGGGATCGCAGAGGGTAGGCAAACCCGGTCCCAAAAAATGCCGTGCTGAAGTCGGATGTGTCGACCGAAAGGTGCAGATATCACAGCTCCGGCGTAAACAGACACAACGCAACCAACGTCCTTTTCAGGGTGAACGAGGAAGAAGAAAAACAGAGAAGCCTGAGACAAACCGACCACTTTATGAGAGAGTTATAGATGTGGTTATATGAGATCAAGCAGAGAAGCTGGAGACAAAACGACCACTTTATGAGAGATATAAATGTGGTTATATGAGAGCGAACAGAGAAGCTTTTCGTCATGCAGGAATCCTCGAATATGTAGTGGTTAGAGCGTGCGCTTCTCGAGACAAAATTACTGGGTTCGAAAGCTGGTGACGTCATGATCCAATCCCCCTTGCTGTAAGCAGGTACCTGACTCTGCTGTTGAGCTAAGGAAGGCAAAGGCAGCAAGGAAAGAAAGTGGTCACCCTGCCTTAAAAAAAAACTGATATCATGTATCATGTCTCTAACAATACACTCTATTACGGCAGTATCTACTATGGGATTACTTTACCTTTGACTTAAGACTTAATCTTTGACTTAAGACTTAATCTTTGACTTAAGACTTAATCTTTGACTTAAGACTTAATCTTTGACTTAAGACTTAATCTTTGACTTATAGGAATCCTCGACCTCGAATACACAAATGTACTTAGACCAGGGCTGTGAGGTAGGTGTTGGAACTCGGAATCATGGAGTCAGACGTTTTATAGTGGATTTAGAGTCGGAAAGTAAAAAAAATATCCGGATTCCTTATCCGAATTGTGAGCCATATCTTCTCCTCCTTCTTCTTCGTTC
Organism: Oreohelix idahoensis; assembly: GCA_024509875.1. Lineage (NCBI taxonomy): Eukaryota > Metazoa > Mollusca > Gastropoda > Stylommatophora > Oreohelicidae > Oreohelix > Oreohelix idahoensis. The sequence goes on from JAMPIV010012734.1 coordinate 138,412, forward strand.
ACCCTCAGATGTCAACTTGAATAAGTTCAAAGTTCACCCTCAGATGTCAACTTGAATAAGTTCAAAGAAAGCAGTGGTCAGCCTGAGGCTGTTGATATCTCCGTAGATTTTCTCCAGGAATGGTACTGGTGATGGCCATATGCGTTTTCTCTGTTCCTCATATGTTGGGCACCTTTGAAGCAGATGTTCGGCAGTCATTTTATCGGTGCCACAGTCACACTCATCAGTAGTTCCTATCTTTAATTTGTTGAATAGATGGTATCTCAATCTGTTATGACCTGTGCGAAGTCTGAAGATTACCACTTATTCAATTCTGCTGAGCTGGTAATACGGATCATTTTGTGTGTGACCTGGATGCTCTTCTTCCCACTTGTGCCTGTATCTGCGCTTGATAAAACTCTTGGACTCCTCATAGGTTATATTTGAGTCAAGCTGAGGAAGTTTTCCCCCTTCCTTTGCCAATCTGTCAGCCTCTTCATTTCCAGGGATGTTGCAGTGAGAAGGGATCCACTGTATCACGACTCTTTTGTATTGCTGACATAGTCTGTGAATTGTGTGCCATATGATTAGTAAAAAACTGTAGTCGGAGTCGGAATCGGACTTATAAAATTTCAAGAGTCGGATTTAGAAAACTTTTTGGGTGACTCCACAACCCTGACTTAGACGCAAGCTCTATGTTTAACTCAGCCATCCTCATGCTGATTATCATTTCCCCTTTCCCAATGGCGCATAGAGCCGCCACTGTAGCTAAGCCCCAAATAGGAAGCATCACCAAAAAAATCACGTGTTCTTGCAGCGATACTTTCTTCAACAAATTGTTTTTGTGTGATAATGTCCCCAGTTCAGTGCACAACCGTATACAGGTTGCCTGTTACGACATACATGAGGTAGGAGTAATTTTATTCCGTCTTTGCCTACACGGCCACCAACGTTGAACCACACAGAAGCTTACACAACGAAACAGCAAACTTAAACGCCAATATTCTATTGCAGGTACAAATCAACGTATACATAAATGGGTTCTATTTCAGGTTCTAGCATGAAGGGAGAAGAGAGTGAGGGAAAGACCTTTCAAACAATGTAAAAACTCCTCATCAAAAATCAATTCTCCCAGTCTCCCCTGTCTCCAGAAATGTTTCCTAAAAAGGTCTCTAATGACGTTCTTCATTTCTTCATCCGATATCTTTCTCTCGCGCCTCCTTCTTTCTCTCCCTCTCTGTGTCATTCCTCACTCTGTCTTCATTATATTTCAGGCATATACACATGACTGCGCTCATGTTATTTTCAAAAACCGTTAACGACCGTTCTTCTGCGTCTTATGCCGTTTTTCGCTTTTCGTTTTCCAAGCTTTTGTTTCTCACATTTTTTCTCCGCTTCCAGAATGTAAATTTTGCATACGCAGTTTGGCCTCCTTACGAGATCAAAGATAACAGTGTTTAACCAAGCAAGATCAAAGTGCGACTGTTTATCTGGAATACCTAACAGCACCATGTGGAGCATAGGGGGACAGCAAATTGACGACAAGCTTTCCTGTCCTATGCCAAACTTTCAGGATATTTTCCTGTCTTCTTTATTGCCGTTCACGTGAGTTTAGGATATTTTCCTGTCTTCTTTATTGCCGTTCACGTGAGTTTAGGATATTTTCATGTCTTCTTTATTGCCGTTCACGTGAGTTTCAGTTCCTTTCTTCAAGTGTTCTCAATTCTCCAGAACATTATACCCTGCTTGCCCTGGTGGATCCTAGAGTAAGGGCTATCTTTTAATGATACCATCTGGTCTCTCAATGTGTATGCTAACCATCGCTAGCATCTTCTCGCCACTTCTTATTCAACCGGTATGTGACTGGGTATTTTTTCCCATCAGTTCCGTATTAGTCATCTTGCCATACCATTTCAGTTCTTCTATTCATCACAGAAATCCATTTATGAAAGCCTGTATGTTCTTGGTTGTTGCTGCAGATCTACATGTTTTACAGCCATACAATAGGACAACGCCGGCGTTTGAGTTGAGGATTTATATTCTGGAGTGGGGCTTGAGCTCTTTCAATTCAATTCTGCCCAAGCACCCATATATGAAAGTCTGTATCTTTCTAGCTGTCATCCTGGTCGTTTGTTTTGTTGGTTTTGTATGTGTTTCAATTTCGTTCATCAATTATTCTTCTTCTTTGATCCTTAGCTGCCGACTATCAAAGCAGTCAGTAGCCATCACGCCTGGTGGCGTCTGGTAGGGTAGAAACAAACTGCTTCCACTTTGCTCGGTCGGCGGCCATCCTTCGTTTAAACACATAAAGAAGGGAAACCCGAGGCCTGTAAACAGTAAATAAATATTACACACATAAAGCTACAGTTCGGGCACTCGTGAGAAATAAAGAAGTAGAAAACTAGACAACAGAAAAACAACAGACGTGAGTGGCTTACCGGGGAATCGAACCCAGGAACTTCCGTGCGGCACACCCGCCTAGCTACGGAAGCGAATATATATATATATATATACGAGGAGTGTTCAAATGAAACCCGTCCCAGTGGCTTTATAACAAATATATGTAAGGTACATCAGCAGGAGTAGTAGAATTAAATACAGCAATTGTTATGAAGCAAGTACTCACTGGGGTTCTTTAGAAATAGTCACCATAGGCATTCAGACACGCATCCCACTGCATGGGTAGACGGCGGATGCCGTCCGAGAAAAATGACTTTGGTTGCTTATTGAACCATTTGGTCACCGAGGCCCTGACGTCTGCATCGAAGTCGAATCGTTGTCCCTTTAGAGATTGTTTGAAGGGTCCGAACAAATGAAAGTCACATGGTGACAGATCGGGGCTGTAGGCTGGGTGTGGCAGAACTTCCCACCTTTTCCTTGCTAACGCTTCTTGCACAATGTTCGCAACATGTGGACGAGCATTGTCGTGCAACAGAATCACACCACGCGAAAGCATGCCGGGTCGTTTATTCTTGATGGCTGTATGCAGGTTGTCTAGTGTGTCTTTGTAGCGGATGGCATTGATGTTCAAGCCAGGCTCTTTAAAGTCAACCAATAGAAGCCCTTCATGGTCAAAAAATGCGGTCAGCATAACCTTACCGGCGGAAATCTGTGACTTGAATTTTTTGGGTTTTGGTGATCCGGGATGTTTCCATTGCATGCTCGCTGTTTTGCTGCACGGCTCAAAGTGGTGGCACCACGACTCATCGCCTGCCACTATGCGCAACAGAAATGCATCACCCTCCTCTTCGTAACGCAGCAGGTGGTTCAAATTCCACCCCATGCGTTCTTCCTTATGGCGATGGCTTCTTTTTTCGCAACAATATGCACCTGACCTATCCGCGGAAGATCTTTCGTTAACTGACGTCCTTCTCGAAACATTCGTGCCCAGTCTTTCACTGTAGTCTTAGACATTTTTGTCACCATACACTGCTTTCATTCGGCGATGAATATCGGCTGGTCGACATCCTTCGGCTGTTGGGAACTGGATCACCGCTCGCTGATCGACCTTGGACGGATTCCGTATCACACCGGCCATTATTGTAACGGTCTGCAGCACAAACAATGAATACTAGGAGAATGAACACTTACACACTTGTACATGCGTATGTGCTTATTATGTCAGATGTGACGTCATCATGCTCCTCCTACAAATGTCCACTTCGCGCAGCACGGGCGGGTTTCATTTGAACACGCCTCGTATGTATATATATATATATATATATATATATATATATATATATATATATATATATATATATATATATATATATATATATATATATATATATATATATATATATATATATATATATATATATATATATATATATTAGGAGCAGTAACAAGTATTTTCGCTTTGTTTCTGTCGTGTCTTCATGTGACAAGTACCTGAGGTAGACATCGTTATCGTAACATAAGTCGCTTCTTTGTTCTATGTCAAACTTGACGTTGTGATGTATGCCTGACCTGTGCCGGTCTTAGAGCTTTCGGCGACCGGAGCAAATGGATCCACATGATGCCCACACCCCCAATACCTCAAGTCGTGCAAGTAAATTAAACTTTACTAGAAAATTTAATTGGATTAGTAAAACACAAATGCAAATCAGTTTCAGATATGTATTACTTATAATAGCCCCTTCAGTCATAACTGACCATGGGTATGCAACCTGAGGTGACAGCCTTCAGCTGCTTATTTTCCTGGTGTTCCTTTGGACGTTTTCTCCTCTCTTCTGCTTGTTGTGTGAGCTTCTTTTCGCTCAATCTGAGGTAGCGCCGTAAATAGTATCGCCACTTGGTGCGATCGGCAGCTTCATCCTCCCACGTTGCTGGATTTATGTCCAGTGCCCTCATGTCTCTCTTGCACACATCTTTGAATCTCAGCTGCGGTCGCCCAACTGTTCTTTTGCCGTCTGCCAGTTGTCTGTACAAGATTTCTTTCGGGATGCGACCATCTTCCATGCGGCGGACATGGCCAAGCCAGCGTAGTCTGCGTCGTCTAAGCAGTGTATACATACTTTGAAGGCCGTTGTGAGTTTGGAGTTTCCCCAAACACGCGATGTTAGGCGGGCAAAGGTAGCTGCAGCTTTGCCCATGCGACTGTCAATTTCAGTGTCCAGTGAGATTTTGTTATTGATGGTAGACCCCAGGTAAGTGAATTGGTGCACCACTGCCAATTCATAGTTATCGATAGTGATAACTGGTGCAGCACGCACATCCTGACTAAGCACATTTGTTTTCTTTCAACTTATAGTGAGGCCAAAGTCCTTGCATGCTTGGGCAGTGGCGGATCATTTAAATGTATTACGTAATAAACTAAACATGCAATACAAACATGTTCTCTTCCTCTTGCGGCGTTCCTTTGCCTATAGCACCCAGGGCGGTCGCCACAGTTACCGTCCCCTAAGCCCGGCCCTCATAGGTTCAGTTTTCCCGGGTGTAATTTAGCTACATTTCCCCGTATTTATTCTCATGATCTTTGTCATTTATGTGTGGATTTTCAGACCTGGTTATTGTGACCTTCCACCCATTATTCTCATATTGTCCTACATCTGGTTTATATTATGGTGTAGAAGGGAAAGGTCATCGATAAATTCCAGGTTCTTGAGCTCATGTTATATATAGCACACTGAGTGGTAAACGTCTGCATCTACACTGGTCTGTGCGACGATAACGCGTTAACAAACGTACACTGGTCTGGGCGACGATAACGCGTTAACAAACTTACACTGGCCTGGGCGACGATAACGCGTTAACAAACGTACACTGGTCTGGGCGACGATAACGCGTTAACAAACTTACACTGGCCTGGGCGACGATAACAGATGTTAACAAACGTACACTGATCTAGGCGACTATAACAGATGTGAACAAACGTACGCTGGTATAGGTGACGATAAGAGATGTTAACAAACGTACACTGGTATGGGCGACGATAACAGATGTTAACAAACGTACACTGGTCTGGGCGATCATAACAGATGTTAACAAACGTACACTGGTCTGGGCGACGACAACAGATGTTAACAAACGTACACTGGTCTGGACGACGATCACAGACGTTAACAAACTTACACTGGTCTGGACGACGAACACAAATGTTAACAAACGTACGCTGGTCTGAGCGACGAACACAGGCGTTACAAAAGTACACTGGTCTGGGCGATGGTTACAGGCGTTAACAAACGTACACTGGCCTGGGTGACCAGTACAGACGTTTACAAACGCATACTGGCCTGCGCGACGATCACAGATGTAGTTCCGGACATGGAGAAGAGAACTGATGAACTTCTTGTACGGATGGTACAGGACACGTCAGGTAGTTAACTGGACAGTTCTAGATGGTAGCAGCAGAAGAGAGCTGTGAAACAAGTTACCTTCTCGCTAGACCTATCCTATGCTCCAAGGGTGTCTCTAGTAATAGTTGGTGTGAAATGCAGCTCGTTAATTATCCTTACCAATTTAAAAATTAAATAATTCTTTTAATTTCTACACAGTAACAAAATTTCAAACAAAAACTGGAATTTAAACAAAATCAATCAACTGCGATTTATAAAATATATCTGTATATTTATTAATTAAAACTGAAGTGTGGTCAAGATTGTAGATATTTATTTACACAAATCACAAGTTGGACAATTATATGGTGTCAATGTCTTTGTTCTTTACTTTGGGCTATTGGTGTCATCGGGATCTTGTTTTTTCAAAGTAATGAGTATTTATCTAATTCAGGTCCTTTCTCTGCAGACACTTCTCGTCATACATCAAGTGTTGATGTCCAAGATACTTAATCATCTAGACAGGTAGCCACAATGCTACTTTCCGGCTATTTCAGAAATGGTTTTTGAATCATACACAGCAGTCTGGACAACTTCTTATCAGATGTTTTTTATAGTGACTCTCTGGTATAAGAACCTGAAACATAAACACAGATTATGGTGTCTGTTTCCTACCACCACGACGATCCTCCGATGATGACGGGCCACTATTGTTCAGAATCCTCATTTAGACAACATAATCCATAAGGTCATGGTCATGTCAATCAAAGAAGTACGTCATACAATCAATAAAAAACATCGTTACAACTAAAGACATCATTTACAAATGTTTCTGAATTCTGTCTTGATTACTTCCTTTGTCCTAAGTCATGCCAAAAGTGGTTTCTCTTTAAAGATATTACATCAACGAAAGTTTAAATTGAATGAAAGAAACTAAGGAAGCGAAGAAGCAGTGGAAGAAGAAGAAGAAGAGGAACAAGAAGACAAAGGCGTCTAGCATTTAACAGCTAAGACCTGAAAATGACTGTAAGCTCTTATAGCTAGTATTGTGCAGTCCTAACAAGGACTTCTAGCTGCGCCATGCAGTTCAGGATTGTTCAGCTTATATTCAGTTTGGAGACTAAGTTCAATTAATAGCACAGGGTTTAGAGGACCAAGATTAAGATATCAGCAGGTAATACAGGGAGGATAGTGTGATTCGCTTCCATAGCTGGGCGGGGGTGCCGCACGGAAGGTCCTGGGTTCGATCAATAGATTGGACAACGAACGCAGACTTCAACAAACGTACACTTGTTGGGACGAACATGATAAATTTTAATTTCCATACACTCAAAACTCGTGCGCCAAACCACTCATTCTAATACTATCTGACCATACGAAAATAAAATCAGGCTTTATCCTTGGTATCGAACTTTCCATTATAATACGGCTAACTCCGGGAAGCTATATAGCTAAGGAAAGTAAAGCTGACAGAAATCCGGAGATTTAACGATATCTCTGCATTAAAAGTTTGCTGTTTATCTCTTGTTCGAATCCCAGATACTGTCGTAGCTGACAGTGAAGCGAGGCACAGCTCTCTATTCCAATTAAATGTTCATAAAACTTGCATCTCCAATAGCATTTGACAGGAACGTTCAGTTTGTAGAATTTCTCGTTAGGAGTTTAGAACAACAGAATGGGCGTGGGCGAGACTGAAGCTCTATGACTAGTGGATAGTTACACTTGATGAAACTCACTATCCCTAGATGCAGCTCATCTGGGAAAACAAAACTGATTTTAAAACATCTGCTCCATTGCAGGCAGAAATATGTTGAAATCAGACCCTAAGGGTTGACGCTCAATACTGCTTTCTTCAACTATTCAGTAAGACTTAATGGCGATGTTTCCGTAGATGATAAAATAACTTTTGTTTGCATTTCATTCCTTAGTACTTATTTTCCTGATTTTTTGTTTGTTTGTTTGTTTAGGCAACTGTTGCCACGAAGCGTAGTGGGGTAGCTAATTTGTGTACTTCAATGAAGTGTCTCGCATTGGCTGTCTTAAACCCGTGTTGTTTTTAAAGATTTCTTTGATATTGTCAATCAGTCTGTCTCTTGGCCTTCCTTGTGCCCCTAAACCAGTCTTCTACTGTAGTTGGCGTGTAGTGATAATTTGTTGGGCCCCATTCTCATGAGATATTTTATTTTAAAAAGGATGGTAGTTTTTATAGCACATTTTTTATGCGATGAGATTGCCAGCCCACACACAACCCCATACAAGTCACCTCATGCTATGCCTGAGGGACTAATCATCCTATTTTTGTCTTTGTATTTCCAGCTAGCCCACGGGAAACTATCCGACAAATATAATAACTCATAATCCAGTATGCTAACATTGGTTTCAAACAGAACATGTGTTTAACTACTCGGCCATATCCTCAATGTTTGTGATCTGCACAGGAAAGCCAGTTCTTAGGTCCTGACCGCACAAGGTAGAAGCTAGCACACGGATTAAACCCCAAAGACGTTCATGCAATTCGATGCAGCCCATCAATAATGGTCATAGCTCGGACCAAACAAACCCCATTTGTCGGGAGCAATTATTGACGTAGTTGTCATCCAATGGGCGCAGTCGATACGCACGCGGGATGTCTTGGTTTGGGTATTTGTGACGGTGAGTACACACAGAGTAATACCGATATGCATCTGCTTACCTTGTAGTTTTTTTTTTTTTTTGGTTTCTTTTAAAAAAAACTAAAACAGATCAGATGGGCGACATAGAGACACGTTTTTTTTAAGTAGATCATCATATCTGTTTTTATGTTTTTTTATCTATCTATCTATCTATCTATCTATCTATCTACAAATAGTTAACCAGCCTACAAGAGTAACACAAGCATCAACCACACTAATCGACCACATCTACGTAACTTGCCCAGAAAACATCATAGAATGCTCTGTCCCTAATATTGCAATGAGTGACCACTATCCAGTATGCTGTACATGGTCAAAGAATAAATGTAAAGTTCCGAAAAATAAACATGTAAGTATCAAATTTAGAAGTTTCAAACATTTCAGTAAGGAATTATTTTTAAATGACTTGCTAACTGCACCTCTCGCCCGTGTTTACCAACTTCCTGATCCGGATGACGCTATTGAATACTGGACAAAAATTTTTTATAATGTTTTTGACACGCACGTACCAGCTAAGGAAATTCGCGTCAAACGACAATTAAAATCTCCGTGGATCACGCAGGAAGTGTTGGAGGCTGTGAGGCAGAGAGATCAAGCGCACAAAAATAAGGACCTCAACACATACAGGGTATACAGGAACAAAGTTCAGTATTTAATTCGGAAAGAAAAGAAAAATCGTTTTAGAAATATAGTTCAGAACAAATCAAATAGTAAGGAAATATGGAAGGCAATTAACACCTTAGCGAAAAAACGTAATGCACCAGACTCATTCTCTTCCAACACTTCATTTACTTGCACCGACTTCAGCAATCACTTTCAAGCAGAAATAAACGGTCTGAAATCCACAATACCACCTTCCTGTAGTGACTTAGACAAACTTTCAGCATTCTGTAAAAACAAATGTACAAACTCAGTTCCACCCGACATTCCTTTTATGACAGTTAATGAAGTGTATAACTATCTTATTGGCCTTAAGGATAATAGCTCATCAGGGCTTGACGGAATTAGTAATCGAATACTGCGTTACGCCGCACCAGCTATTAGTGATTCACTAACTTTTATATATAATCAATGTATTGCTAAAAGTTATTTTCCTTCAGCCTTTAAGATTGCCAAAGTATATCCTCTCTTCAAACCTGGCTCGTCAGATAACAGTAATCTTGGTAACTATAGACCTATTTCTCTTTTATCATCGCTTTCTAAACCACTAGAAAAACACATACATAAAGCAACACTACATTACCTAGTTAGCAATGACTTGCTAATTGACAGTCAGTCAGGGTTTCGACAAAAAGCATTCATGCCACACAGCTCTAACTAAGATGATAGACAACTTGCACCTAAACATAAATAACGATAACATATGTGGAGCAATCTTTGTAGACTTTAGGAAAGCATTTGATATGTTAGATCACGCTGTTTTAATAAGAAAATTAGAAACAATGAAAGTTAACTTTAAACTAGTGACATTACTTAAATCATTCCTGTCCGACAGACAGCAAGTAGTGTGGTACAATAACTCCTTGTCAAGCCCAACTATTATTGACACTGGTGTTCCTCAGGGTTCTATTCTCGGCCCTCTACTTTTTTCCATTTACATAAATGACCTTCCACTACACATCGAGCACTCATCCTGCGACCTATTTGCCGATGACTGTACCATTTATACTAGTGATAAAAGTTGCAACACGCTAGAAATATTATTACAAAGCGACACAGACAATCTTATTAAGTGGAGCAATGAAAACTGCATGCAAATAAATATCACTAAAACAAAATGTATGATAATATCAACTAGACAAAAATTACAAAACTCGCCGAAAACAACACTTCAGCTCTACATTGGAACCTCTTTAATTGAAAATGTAAATGAATATAAAACACTAGGACTCATAATTGACCAACATTTTAAGTTGATACAAACACATTGAATTCGAGGTAAATTGACTTTTTTCATTAACTCTATCGATTTTGGGTCGTGAGCGATTTCGATTCATAATCTGTCTCCGAAAGTCGTCGTCACGAGATGTTCTTTCCCAGCTCACATGTCGCTGCATTGTACTGCATCGGTTGATGCATGTACCAAGGACCATTACTTGCTACTTTGTTAAATGAACTAGGTTTAGAAAACCTTTATTATCTAGAGGATATTTTTGAGGACATTATTTATACTTCGGCAGACGTGTCTGTCTTGCTGAAGTCAAACTAAGGAGAGTGAACTGATCTCATACATCTGGTTATCTCCTGGCTGTTATAGAAAAGGATGGAGTTGTTCACCTGACTACATTTACAGCACTTTGAAATATAACATGCATCTGACTCATCATTGTAATGCTGTCTACCGTTTATTGCTGTATTGAATGTTGCTGTGATAATGACTGTTTGATGTGCCTACACATTTGCGTAACCATTTTGTCACTGTGGCGTCCACAATAAATAATGAAGAAAAACGTCAACGGCTGTTTCAAGACTCATTGACTTTATACGTCGTGAGTTTACTGACGTCCTATGTGGATTGCCCTGTTATTGTTGCATGAACATTGTTTTGACTGAACACATCTACACACTACACAAAACCAGACATGCGGATGCCATCCATCATCATATGGCATCACGCATCATTTGGTGGCCATAAGCTGGTTTGATTCTGGTACTAGCAAACACGGGGTCCCTTACCCACTTCATTTTCAACAAGAATTCATCAGCATCCTTCAAGAAATTAACATTCTTCAATACAGTCAACATCTTCAAAATTTTCAAAGTACTCGGCGTTGCCCGGTAAAAGTCAAAATTTCAACCTTTTGACGGAAACAAGAATTTGACAGTACCCGGCGTTGTTACATGTTGCCGGATAACTCGGACTGCTGTTATCTTTTACGCAAGTCAAGCAAGTTGCTGCTGTCAAGGTTCCAGTGCTGTCGTTTTTTGAGAAGGTCAAGTGCCGGTTGAAACGGGTTGTTTTCTGAAGAAGGCCAAGTACTGATTTCCATCAACTTACTTTTGGATTAGAAGGTCAAGTGCCGAAACAACTCAACACACAGTATTTCAGAAGCTCTTGTACCATCGTGTTAGCAGTGGAAGCAGTTCAGATGTGCCATCATCGTTGGAGCTTCGCTCTTTAGGACGTTGATTGACATCCGTTTTTCTGCTGTTCTACGATTGGAAGCCTTTAAGTTAAGTGGCCTGTTTGTATGTAAACTGTGCCCTTATACTTCTGCTGAGTCTTCTGTGTATCATCTCATTCTATATATTATATGTCTATATGTTATTTGTATATTTATATGTTTATATTTCAGCGGGTTCTCGGTTGGGTGGTGTCTCCGTTAGATTATGCCACGTCATAGAGGTCGTCTATTGTGAGCGTTTTCTGTAGGGTTTGCAAATTTCCGATACTGGAATTTGCTAAGCGACTTCTGTTGCTATTTATGTTAGCTGTGATGACATGTTTTAATATTGTTTTCGTTATTATTTCACATTCTTTAGTTTTGTTTTGATTTGTTTGTATTTGTTAGCCTATTCTTGTCTATAATTTAGTTTCATACAACATTTTTGTTTATACACTGTGGTGTCATGTATTTTGTTTAATTCTATCGCAGATATCGTCACATTTTTTGTGATATTTCATTAATTTCTGCTTTATTTTTAGTTGATTTCTGCGAAAGTTTTTGTATTGTTGCTGATCTTTGTTATTGTTTACATTGTTATTGTTTACATTGTTTGTATTGTTTACATTTTCAATGTTTACATTCTGCATGTGTTTACATAGTCATTGTTTACAGTTATAGTAATTAGTTAATGGGCTATGCTAATGCACTGTTACTACTATACTGATGATAAATGAATGATGAATAGTGTCGTGCACTATTGAATGAGAAGTGCACTTATGATCAAGATTTGAGTGCTGATATTTCATATACAAGTTCTTTGATTGGAGACTTGTTTCCCACAGAGACTGGGATAATATAATGTGATGTGAATATACAAGTGCTTAATTAAGACTTGTTACACTTAGGTTTGAAATAAATTAGTTAATTATTTCAGGTTTTGGACTCATATGTTAGACAACATGTCTACATTTGAGCACTTTATTGAGCAGGGTAAATTGCTTGGGAAGACTGGTGATAAGTTAGAAGAATTTGCAACTGCTCGATATGATAAAGCAATGGAAGCTGAACAAAAGAAACTGCATATGGAAGCTGAACAAAAGAAACTGCAGATGCAGGTGGATGAAAAGAGATTCCAAATGGAAATGGAAAAACAAAAAAGGGAATCAGAAGCTGAGGAAAGAAAGCTACAGCTAGAGGCTGAGAATAAAAGACTTGAAAAAGAAGCTGAGAATAAAAGACTTGAAAAAGAAGCTGAAAATAAAAGACTTGAAAAAGAAGCTGAAAATAAAAGACTTGAAAAAGAAGCTGAAAATTAAAGACTTGAAAAAGAAGCTGAAAATGAAAGACTTCAAATGCAGGCTCAAGCTGAAGAAAGGAAGTTACAAAGAGAGTCTGATGAGAGGAAAGCAAAAATGGAACATGAAGAAAAACTCTTAGCTTTAGAGTTGGAGAAATTGAAATTGACGAGCATGAGTAATGGTAATGATTCAAACAAGGGTTCATCTTCTGGTAAGGCTAATAATGATACTTTTAAGATTAAGTTACCAACATTTAGTCCTTCCAGTGATGACATAATGTTCTATCTGGACAGATTTGAACAAGCATGTACAGCTCATAACATAGACAAAGCAAAATATGTTTATCAGTTATCAGGGATACTGACAGGTAAAGCTCTAAGTATATTAAATATGGTGGATGAACCTGACAAGAGCAATTATGAGGTTGTCAGGGCCGCTTTGTTAAAGAAATATCAGCTTAACGAAGACGGCTATCGTCTACAATTTAAAAACATGTTACCTGAAAATGGAGTTGAATTCTCCGAGTTTATTGCAAGAATACGCATTACTTTCTCACGATGGGTTGAACTATCTAAGACGGAAAAAAACTTATGAAGGACTTATGGACTTAATACTTAGAGACAAAGTCATGTCGTCTGTCAATGAGTCTTTCCTTGCTTTCCTTCATGAACGTAAACCTAAAACAATAAAAGAAATGGAAGATTTCTGTTGCCAATACGTAACTGCGCACCCACACATAACCAGGGGTAACTCTAAGGTGAAAGAAGGTTTACCAGTTGCTTCGGCAGCTCCGTATGGTCAAAACTTTGCTCGTAGATCCCAACAAAATTTTGATAGAAAGGGCAGCGGTAATTTCTGTCAAAATCATGGAAACCAATTTCATGGTGATTCTTCTTCGAAGAATTGGAGACAACCTGATAGTGGTCGTTACTATCACCCTAATAATTATAAGCATTTCAAAAGAGGATATGGTAATAGAGGTTATTCCTGCCGAAGACCTCAGAACCAAACAAATAGATGTTCGCATCAATGTGAACATGATAGTAATCGTGGAAACTGGAATTCGAACCAGTATAACAATTACAATAGAGACAATAATAACTGCAGAGATAATAATAACTCTGATAACTTCAGAGGTAATAATAGTCGGGGTAGATCTCAACACAAAAAAAGAGATATCAGCAGGCTAATGCTGTACAACAGGAAACTGAGGGAGCCTGTAATCATGTTGTTGATAGTAAAAACTTTGACGCTGTCACTAGTTCTGCTTTTGACTTTGAGAGAGCAAACAAATGCCCCCAATGCAGTACTTTATTCGAACCGGGTACCATAACTACTTTGAGTTGTGGTCACCCACTTCCCGCTCTTCCTGCTGCTGTTGCGCATGACGGGAGGGGTTCTTTAATTCTACATAAGGGTCTTGTTAATGATACTCCGGTCTCACTACTTTTCGATTCCGGATGCACCACTATTGGTGTTAGACAATCGCTTGTAGATCCATCTTGTGCTACAGGAAGGGTTATTAAATGTGTCACATTTGGCGGCACTCTAGAAAAATATCCTACTGCTGTAATTCGCATTGCCACTCCTTTCTTTACTGGAGATGTGCATGCTTGTCTCTTACCTAATCCTATTGCGGACCTTATTATTGGTCGTATTCACGGAGTTAGGGAGTGTACCCCACAGCAGATTGCTGCTTGGGAAGATAATAACATGCAAGCTACAAATGCAGTAGTTACAAGAGCACAAGCTCTACAAACACCCGACCCAAAACTTCACTGAATAGTGATAATGAAGTTGATAGCCAAGATAGTCACTTAGTAATTACTCGTGACTCTTTCATAAAATTGCAAGAAGAAGATCCTTCTTTAAAAAAATTCTTCGTTCTTGCGAAGAAAGGTGATCCGAATCAGGATACAAATAGAAAATCTTGGATTGCAATGAGAAACGGCGTACTTGTACGTATGGTACAAGATTCGACTACGTCGGCACATTCGCAAATTCTTGTTCCCAAGAGCATGAGAGTCCAAATATTACAACATGCTCATGACTCGCAATGTGCTGGACATATGGGTTTTGCCCGTACGAAGTCGAGAGTCCTTGCGGCTTTCTTTTGGCCTTTTGTCAATAAGGACATTCGTATTTACTGCCGATCATGCAAGGTATGTCAGGAGGTCAAATCTAGAGGACCACGACAAGCTGCGCCTATCCAGGCTGCTGACATTCCTATTCGGCCGTTTCAGAAAATGGCCATAGATATTATTGGCCCTTTTAAGGTCAAGTCGGCCAGAGGACATCAGTTTATCCTTACATGTGTCGATATGTGCACACGTTGGCCAGAGGCTATTCCTCTTAAGAGCATATCTACTACAGATATCGCAGATGCTCTTTGGTTGATATTTTCTCGCTTGGGGTTCCCCAGAGAAATATTGTCAGACCATGGCACTCAACTCATATCTGACACTATGTCACAGGTAATGTCTACCTTACATATTGAACGATCTCTCAGTAGTATCTACCATCCTATGTCTAATGGGTTAGTTGAGCGTCTGAATAGAACGCTCAAGACTTTGCTTGGTAAGATAACTGAAGATCATCCTCAAGATTGGGACAGGGTTTTACCCGCGGCTCTCTTTGCCTATAGAGAAGTCCCTAATGAACACACACAGGATTTTCTCCCTTCGAACTTGTCTTTGGCGCGCGTCCACGCGGCCCTATGTCTTTATTACACGATCTCATCACTGCCGATGATATTAGCGATGAAACTCAATCCTCATATGAGTATGTCATTGCTCTTAGACAAAAGATCATTGAGGCATGTAAGCTAGCAACTGCTTCATCAGAAATTGCTAAAGAGAAGGCAAGGCAGTTTGCTAACAAGAATAGATGTCTACGACAACTTTGTCCAGGTGACAAAGCATTCGTCCTACTCCCCAGTAGGGAAAATAGACTTCTTATTGCATGGAAAGGTCCGTATGCAATAGTCTCTCGGATTTCCGATGTTGACTATGTGGTCGATATTGATGGAAAGCATAAAAACTTTCCACATAAACATGCTTTCGGAATTTCACGAACGTCCGGACTATTTGCTGCCTATTTTCCAGGCAACGGATGATGCTCCTGCACCTCACGGTCATTATTCATCCCTGTCTGTCATTCAGGATGAGGAAGCTACCTTCTCTGATGTCAACCTTCCCCTTCCAGTGGTTCCATTACATTCTACGGAATCTTGGAAAAACGTTTCTGTTTCTCCTAATCTTTCTGGTGACGAACATCGACAAGTCTCGTCGATGTTACAAACATTTCAGGATGTTCTCACTGACATTCCTGGACACACAGATGTCATAGAACATGACATAATTCTTACCGACAATAATCCAATTAGGGTTAGGCCGTATCCTATTCCTATACACTTTCAGTCGCAAGTGGAAAAGGAATTGGATGAAATGATTCAATTAAATATAATTGAACCATCGACTTCACCATATTCTTCTTCCATGGTTATTGTCCGGAAGAAGGATAAGAACATACGAATTTGCGTTGATTATCGCAAATTGAATCAGGTCACAAAGTTCGACGCTGAACCGATGCCTTTGTTAGAAGATCTACTGATTAGACTTTCTAATTCTAGATTCTTCACTAAACTTGACTTGTCTAAAGGTTATTGGCAAGTGCCTTTAGCAGAGCATGCCAAACCTCTTACTGCTTTTTTCTACACCTAGGGGTCTATTTCAATGGAATGTTATGCCTTTTGGTCTCATGAACGCCCCTGCCACTTTCGTTCGCATGATGCGTCGAATTCTGTCACATCGTTCGGATGTCATCGCATACTTAGATGACATCTGTCTCTTCAGTGATACCTGGGAAGATCACTATTTAGGGTTATATGACTTACTGTCCACTCTACGTGAGAATAATTTGACAGCAAAACCTTCTAAAGCTTTTGTTGGTTTTGGTGAAATCTCTTTCCTGGGTCATCGTGTTGGTCATGGTCTCTGAAGACAGAAGACCACAATACTTCCAAAATACTGAACATCTCTGTTCCTAAAACGAAGAAACAGTTAGGAGTCTCTTAGGTTTAATTCAATTTTATGGGAGATTTATTCCAAATTTATCTTCGATCATGGCACCTCTCTCAACATTGTTGAAGAAAGGTTCGCCTAATCTGGTCCGTTGGTCTGAAGAATGCCAATCTTCACTAGACCAAATCAAGAATATATTTTCTTCTCCTCCCATCTTAAGATTACCTACTCTTGATAGGACTTTTGTTCTTCGGAGTGATGCTTCATCCACTGGGATTGGAGCAGCACTGATGCAAGAATGTGCAAATACTCTGCATCCTGTTATGTACATTTCTAGAAAACTAAATGCGGCAGAGAGGAACTACTCGGTTTTAGACCGTGAGTTGTTAGCGATGGTTTGGTCAATTCTAAAGCTACAAAGATTCCTCCTGGGCGCACATTTCATTCTAGAGACTGATCAGAAAGCTCTTACAGCTATTCAGACTAAGAATTTGAAGAGTTCGAGATCCACTCGATATGCTATAGCTCTTCAACCTTTTCACTTCACGGTACGAGCTATCCGTGGTGCGGATAATGTGATGGCTGACATTTTGTCTAGATGCCCACATGACTCCAACTAATACTTCTGTCCTATATTTCTATATATTACAGAGTCATAACACACCTATATTTCTACAATAGATTAGCACATCGGTACTTACTCTATATGTACACACTATCGTGCTTTGTTGTCATCTTCTTCTGTTCGTTTTTTAAGATGATAGAGGAGGACTGAGTAGTTAATATAAGGGCCGTTAGTTTACTAAACAGCCACAATTATTAATAATGTATTGTACCTTATGAAGCATATTAGTTATTAATTAGCATTATATTGCTTGTACTTTCTCAGAATGTCATTGTTGAGCTGAGGACTTACCTTACGAGTTCTAGATTGTGTACTTACCCTCGGAATACCAGAGCATATGTCCTGGATCGTCATGTAGTTTAACTTTACTATGTACTTATGTCATTACATGTCAAAGAATGTACTATCTAAATTTTCCTATCAGATTTGTACATCCATTTTTAAAGACAATATTAGAGTATGCTGTTTAATGATGATTATAGTAACTTGCATACGTATATTGTGTTTACATGCTAACGTGATGTGTGTTGGTGACACCTCCCCGATGTGAATATTTTTTGAGACATATTTATTTTTCTGTTGAGGTATATCCTCACCAGACACTCTATAATTAGCCTATTGTTTGGCAATTTAATTAATTATCAGCGCATAATTCGTGCGTTTTGAGCCGCTTATCGCTTGCTCTTTGATATTGAAAAAAAAATATGTTCCACATTTTTTTTTTTTATCGGGAGGAGGTGGTGATATGTTGCGTGATAAATTCTCGCAACATCGTTTTATTTCAATATCTGTTTTATAACGCAAGGGCAACAACTGCTTGAAATCTATAGTCACTTTTCTCGGTAAGCATTTGTCTTCTCGCGTTAGTATCGAATGCAGTTAACTTTTGAGCTGTGGTCATTTTTGCGCTGGACTGCGCATGACTTGTCTTGTTGTTTGGTCGATCGGTTTCCGCCCACCACTAGTGGGGGTGAGCGATTTGGAATGGCGAAAGAGATGCCTCGTTGAAGAGGGGATCTCCGCTATTTTTTGTTCTGTCAGGGATGTGTAGTCCTCTTATGGATATTTCGTTTAGTCGAGATAATACCTCTAGTGTTTTCCCACATGTCGGGAGGCGTGATATTTCTGTGTATTTCATGAAAGCAAGGTAAATTGACTTTTTTCATTAACTCTATCGATTTTGGGTCGTGAGCGATTTCGATTCATAGTCTGTCTCCGAAAGTCGTCGTCACGAGATGTTCTTTCCCAGCTCACATGTCGCTGCATTGTACTGCATCGGTTGATGCATGTACCAAGGACCATTACTTGCTACTTTGTTAAATGAACTAGGTTTAGAAAAACCTTTATTATCTAGAGGATATTTTTGAGGACATTATTTATACTTCGGCAGACGTGTCTGTCTTGCTGAAGTCAAACTAAGGAGAGTGAACTGATCTCATACATCTGGTTATCTCCTGGCTGTTATAGAAAAGGATGGAGTTGTTCATCTGACTACATTTACAGCACTTTGAAATATAACATGCATCTGACTCATCATTGTAATGCTGTCTACCGTTTATTGCTGTATTGAATGTTGCTGTGATAATGACTGTTTGATGTGCCTACACATTTGCGTAACCATTTTGTCACTGTGGCGTCCACAATAAATAATGAAGAAAAACGTCAACGGCTGTTTCAAGACTCATTGACTTTATACGTCGTGAGTTTACTGACGTCCTATGTGGATTGACCTGTTATTGTTGCATGAACATTGTTTTGACTGAACACATCTACACACTACACAAAACCAGACATGCGGATGCCATCCATCATCATATGGCATCACGCATCACACATCTAGACTATTGTTCCACAATTTGGGATGGCTGCACCATGTCCAACACTAAAAGACTCTTTTCATTACAAAAACGTGCAGTGCGCCTAATTTCAGGCAAAAACCTCACACAGTGTGTAGACGCATATACATATCTTAACATATTACCACTAAGAAAGCGCCTTCTCTTCAACAAAGCCAAATTTATTCACAAAATCTTGTCACAGAATGCTCCAACGTATCTGTGGCCTATTTTCAAATACAGCGGAAGACGCAGTCAACGCTTAAATAAATTACACATGCCCAAGCCTAGGCTCGACTTATTCAAGAAAAGTTTAGCTTTTTCTGCTGCTCATCTGTGGAATACTCTTCCACACGACTTAAAAAATACTCTTAGTCCATATTCATTCAATCACAGACTTTTCAAATACATCATGAGTGCAGATTATATGCCACCCTAATTTCGTTATGTTCTTAAATAATTACGCTGTCACCTCAGGGGCGCATTCCCATAGTCAGTTATGACTGAAGGGGCTATTATTATTATTATTATTATTACATAACATCATATGTAGGTTTTAAAGTTAATTTTGTCCTGTTTAGTATAAATTATGATACGCATCTGTAAATATGTGTAACTCTTATTCTACTGCTACAATGTTGGGATTTTATTTTATTGTACTTTTTTGTTATTTTCTTCTTTAAGTAACATGTAGGATACGTGTGAGAATAAATAGATTAACTATGGAAGAAGAGAGAAAGGAAGGGCAGAATGTCAGACGGGCCTGCGTGCCCAATTCTCAACCCTTTGAAAATAAAGTTCGTTCGTTCGTTCGTTCGTTCGTTCTATCTATCTATCTATCTATCTATCTATCTATCTATCTATCTATCTATCTATCTATCTATCTATCTATCTATCTATCTATCTATCTATCTATCTATCTATCTAATCTATCTATCTATCTATCTATCTATCTATCTATCTATCTATCTATCTATCTATCTATCTATCTATCTATCTATCTATCTATCTATCTATCTATGATAATGTTTGTACTTTTCAACATATGTTATGTCATGCTTATAAGTAATTAATGTTAATATGAGTGTGCTATATTATTATTTTACTTTACAACGTTGAATTCCTTGAATTTGATATGTAAAATGCATATGAGAATAAATGAATTCAGTATGAAAGGTGAGAGAAAGGAAGGGCAGAATGTCAGACGGGCCTGCGTGCCCAATTCTCAACCCTTTGAAAATAAAGTTCGTTCGTTCGTTCGTTCGTTCGTTCTATCTATCTATCTATCTATCTATCTATCTATCTATCTATCTATCTATCTATCTATCTATCTATCTATCTATCTATCTATCTATCTATCTATCTATCTATCTATCTATCTATCTATATATATGTATGTATGTATGTATACATTTTTTTCCACATAGTCTAATCTCAATTGTGCTCTGTCTACTATACCAAACGACTATTGTATTTAATGCTATATTTAATATCTCACTCTACTAGCTGTCAAAGCTTTTTATGGCAACCAAAATTCTGATAAAACCCACATGTAAAAACACCATATTGCACTATTTGAATGGTATTCCACACACATCTTGTAAATTTCAATAATACTCATTTTTGACAGGTTATATCACATCATATCGTATCATTGTATGCCAATTGTGGCGAGAGGTTTTTATTGGCTCTAAGATCAGTATAGTACTGACAATTACAGAAATAGAATTTCTGCAGAAAATGGTAAAGTCCCAGTGTCTGAGAGGACTACTGGTATCACAAATTAGTTACGGCTGTGGATGATCTGATCTCGAAACAATAGTAGAGAGGAGACCGACATAAAGTGCCACCTCCGCTGTGTAACTAACTGTGATATTAAAAAAACAAGGAAACAGATTTTACTTAACAATGATAACCTTGACAAGTCTTCAAATACAATTTCCTTATTATTTATTTAGTATATACACTATCTACTCTTGTGCTGAAGAGTGAATGTTGAAAAATGGAATGCAATGAATTTGTAAGTTTACATATGATTTACAAATATTTATATTTATATAGATATGTAAATATATTACAACAAGTTCTCTAATTATAGGAACAAAAATTATATCAGCTGTGCTGTTATTCAATTATAGTACATGTATCAGCTGTGCTGTTAATTACGTATAATTTATCAGCTATAATCTTATTATTGTCTCTTGCTACGCTAATTCACTTTCTCGTCACTGACACTAGCTTTTGCTCACAATGCTGACAGAAATGGTACTAATGTGTACTCATCTCTTAAAAAGGTCTGTCCTTCTTGGTTTGGTTGACACAAAACACCCGCTGATGGTCGTTTCGTTAGCCCACCCAAGATTGAGGGGGACTAAAGAGGTTGATCCTGTGCAATCACTGTGCTCCTGCGACGTTCCAGGCAGCTGGATTGACACGACATACGACCTCAGGTTTGATGACACGAATAAAACCTGTAACAAGGAAAAATAGGGGCTAATTTCTGTCCTCAAGCCCACCTATTTCAAGTGTGGGTGAAATGAGCGTGTCTCGGGTGTCTGTATGTAGGATGAATGACAACATGGCTCAGTATGATTTAGCAATAGCGAGACAAGACAGGTGTCTACTTGCAAAACATTCTTTCTGATAAATTAATACATGGATACATTCAATAATATAAATTCAATGCATGAATACATTCAATAATATAAATTCAATACATGAATACATTCCAATAACATGTACACCTAGGTGTGATACAACCATTTCCTTTCCCCTATAATATACCAGGCACTCTCTGACAAGTGCTATACAAGCTGGTAACATATATCCTAACAATATTGTTATGTTCTTATGATAGGAGTATATGAGACGAGGACTGTTTGGTGATATATCAGGTGGGAGTTATAGGAGACAATAGATTGAAGTTAGATGAGACAATAGATTGAGTCCTAACAAGGACTGTTTTGGTTATATTGCAGTTGGTTTTATCTGAGATAATAGACTGAAGTTATGTGAGACAATAGAGTGAGTTATAGGAGACAATAGATTGAGTCCTAACAAGGACTGTTTTGGTTATATTGCAGTTGGTCTGAGATAATAGATTGAAGTTGTAGGAGACAATAGGTTGAAGTATGAGTCCTATTAGTCTTCGTCTTCATCAATCATATCAGGAAATACAATCATTATACCTAATGCCCTTAAGATATAATCAGTAACCAGATACGTTCATATTGAAACAATTTATATAACATATATACAGGTGTAGGTAGTATAATGACACACAACAAATACCAACATTATATACCTGCTGAAGGCCTATTTTCCTAAAGGTTATCGTAAATATATTTACCCTCTAAGATTCAAACAGGCCAGTTTTTGACTCGACTTAGCGAAGCAGGCTGCAGGTCGATGCCCTCAGGTAAGCTATAAATCAAAGTTGACAGCTCCTCTCACACAGTCGGTCGTCTCTGGCTTCGTGTTCGGTGTTGCGTGTTTTTAGCTAAAATCTCGCCCGATTATATAGGTAGATGAATGTTTAAGAAAAGGTTTTGGTTGGTTCCTGGCGGAGCAAAATGATTGGTTGTCTCCGGTTTAGTACCTTACCTCGTACAGCCTAATTTTATTCAGTTTTCTTCCGCCATCTTGCGTGAACAAGATGGCTACGACCCACATCCGAAAAAAACAGGGCTTAAGTTTTTCCTGGCGTAACTTCAGGTAATTTATTCCTGCTCAGCAACTGTGCGATGATTGGCTGGGCTCTCGACATAGGGATTTAACAAAGTAGTGGGGTTACACACAACTCGTTTTCACGACATAGCCCCATCCTTTCCTAGCTGTGACCTGTCATAGCTGAAGTGTAAACCCCTGCTGTAGTTAATCCTTTCGCGTCTGTCCTTCCATAGTAATAGGGTGTCGACTTAAAAAATCAGCTCCTACATTGTCTCTTCCCGGAATGTAATTCACGGTAAAGGAATAAGGCGCAAGAAGCAGACTCCACCTTAACAATCTCGAATTTAACTTTTTAGATGCAGCCAAGAAAGTTAAAGGTTAGTGATCGCTTTGGACAATGAAGTGTGTCCCATACAGGTAAGGTGAAAATTTGTCGATGGACCAAATTAGAGCCAAACATTCTTTCTCTATGGTCGAGTAGTTCAACTCAGCTGCATTCAGCTTCCTACTGGCATAGGTGACTGGTAAAAATTCCTCCGGCAGGGCTTTTGATTTCTGCAAGAGAGTTGCACCAATACCTATACTGCTAGCGTCCGTCCTTAATACAAATTCCTGTGTGATATCGGGTAGCGTAAGGATTGGTTTGCTGGTGAGTTTTGCTTTTAGCTCTGTGTAAGCTTTTTTCACAATCAGCATTCCATTGGATTTTGTCAGGCTGTCCTTTCTTAGTTAAGTTAGTTAATGGTGCACACAGAGAGTTAAAGTGGGGTATGTACTTCTGATAGAACCCACATAATGACACGAATGATCTCACATCTTTCTTCGCTTGAGGTCTGGGTGCCTTCTTTAACTTCTCTATATTCTTTGGGTCAGGAGACATATGACCTGTAGAAATCGTATGACCTAGGAATTCCAACTCCTTACAACCGATATAGCACTTGGTTGGACGTGCAGTCAATCCAGTGGCTCTCAGTCTGTCAAACAACATGGAGAGCGCTACTATATGCTCTTCAAATAAGTGTGGTTTGTAGCAACACGGAATGTCATCCATAAAAGTTAGTGATATGGGGAATTTTGTAGAGGGTTCCAACAATTTTCCTCATCATT